>VXAV01008072.1:503165-514703 GCA_013399715.1 Alectura lathami | reverse complement strand
CTTGGTGTCATCAGCAAACTTGCTGAGGGTGCACTCGATCCCACAGTCTAAGTCGTTGATAAAGATGTCGAAGAGCACCGGTCCCAAGACAGACTCCTAGGAGACACTGCTCGTGACCGGCCTCCCCATGGACGTAGAGCCATTGACTACAACTCTTTGGCTGCAACCATCCAGCCAGTTCTTTATCCAACGAACAGTCCACCCACCAAATCCATATCTCTCCAGTCTGGAGATAAGGATATGTTGCCGGACCATGTCAAAGGCCTTGCACAAGTCCAGGTAGATGACATCCATCTCCCTCCCTTGGTCCACCGATGCCGTCGCTCCATCATAGAAGGCCACCAGATTGGTCAGGCACGACCTGCCCTTGGTGAAGCCGTGCTGGCTGTCTCAGATCACCTCCTCATCTCGCATGTGCCTTAGCATCTCCTCCAGGAGGATCCACTCCATGATCTTCCCAGGCACAGACTCACCGGCCTGTCGTTCCCCGGGTCTTCCTTTCTCCCTTTCTTAAAAATGGGAGTGATGTTTCCCTTTTTCCAGTCACCAGGGACCTAGTCTGACAGCCACGACTTTTCTAATATGATGGAGAGTGGCTCGGCAACTACATCAGCCAACACTTTCAAGACCCTGGGATGCATCCCGTCCGGCCCCATAGACTTGTAGACATTCAGTCCCACAAGGTGGTCTCAGACTTGCTTCGCTCTTACACAGGGAAGGATTTTGCTTCGCCCATCCCCACTTGGATTTTCAGGGACATGAGAGACCTGGGCAGTCTGACCAACAGTGAAGACTGAGACAAAGTACTCATTAAGTACCTCAGCCTTCTCCACATCAGAGGAGGCCAGTTCTTCCTTTCCATTCATAAGAGGGGGATACAGGAAACAGAGTCTGTCATCCAGAGACTTCCTTGGTTTGCTTAAAGATGGCTGCATAAATTCCTCACCCTTCTCAGGGTGGTCTGTAACTCGTTCTCACTACTATGTCACTCATGTCACTGGCCTCGCCTCTGACCCTGAACCACATGTATGCAATCAGATTTTCTATCCTATAGAAGAGCTCCACACATTCATCCCGCTTCTGGTCATGCTGGGCAATGCCTCCTCGTCTTCCCTGCCTGTCTTTCCTGACAAGCTCATGTCTGCTTGCTGCAGTCCTCCATGTGAGTGAGCTGTCCCACCACCTCTGTTATTCCAACAGCCTAGTGGATTTGTGACTGCACAGGCATCTCTAGTTCCTCTTGTGCATTTCCCAGGCTGTGTTTGTGCATACACCTGAGGCAAGTGTCTGTTTTACCATTACCAAGGTATCTTCTGCTTCTGTTGCCCTACACCTTTTTGTTGAATTCTCTTTACATTGTACTTCCTTTATTTGCCAAGAAATGATCAGAGCAATGCACCTCTCCTCCCCAAAGTTTTCCCACCTTTTCTTTCCTTGTTTTGTGCCCTATCTCTTGCCAAGCACTCAGCATTATAACTGCAGTCTGAAAACTGGTTCAGTGTGGTGCGGCGCTACAGGGCTCGTGACCCGCAAGAATGAGTCACAGCCACAGCCTTCTGTCTTCCGCATCACTCTTACCAAAATAGGTGAATTTATAATGAGGAAGGTCTACGCCTTCTCACACCTGCAAACGGCTAAGGGTTTGGCACGTTGTACGGTGGGCTCTTGCCCGGAATTTCTTGGGAAGCTGAGGACTATATGGGCCATACTTATAGGTCCTCCAAAGTCCAGGTATTTTGGCTTGCTCTGCCTAGCGTTAGACTTGCTTCTTGCTTCGGGCAAATTCAAAAGGTGGCACTTCTGCAGTGTACAACTGAATTTTAGATGCTGTGTAACCAATAGCATTAACAAATATACATCTCTGTTTTTAACTGTGTACTTTAGTAAATGCTGTAGCAGCAAGCACAATGGTGCCTAGAGTTTACAGTAAGAGGAACAGAATTGTAATAATTTAAATCCTGTTGACCACTGGGGAAGTGAAAATGAGTTCTGTTTTTAGCTTCAGAAGAATTCTCTGTGTAAATCTGCTTACATAATGCTAATATGCAAACTGCTTGACTTTGAGTAAGAGCTGTTTTCAGACCATCTTTTCTGACCTCAGTAGATAAGGATCAGCCATCAGGAAAGAAAGAGATAAATTGTTTTAAAGTGTGCATTTACTGTTGCTTATGAGATATCTTTTTTTACAGATTTTACTTACAGGTGCATTCAGGGGAATATCAGAGACTCCAGGCTTTGAAATCTTGTGATCCATTATTTTGATATTTTGAAGTTTTTTGGATGTCTCAGTGTTCAGCTCCTGCTGTTAATAGGCTAATCTCAATCTTCTGGATAAATCTGCTGGCTGCAAATTTCTTCCCAGACTGAACTGACCTGGATGCACAACACACACAACAGCACTGCTGAAACTCCACGCATGATGGGACCCTGTAACGAGACTTTGCCCCCGCAGCCTTCGACCACAGAGTTTCCCCTGGGCGTGTTAGTGCTCCTGGCTCTGCTCATGGTGCTGCTAGCTCTGGTCACAATCCTTGGAAACGCCCTGGTGATCCTTGCCTTCATCCTGGACAGGAATCTCAGGCATCGGAGTAACTATTTCTTTCTCAACCTTGCTATTTCTGACTTTGCAGTGGGTAAGTTGCAACCCTGGAGGCATGTCACGGTTGCTTTCCAGTAATCTTAGGAGAAGCGAAGGGTCTTATGTTGGTGGGTGGTTTCTTGTTGGAGAAGTGTTCCCCACCTGCGTGGGAATGGGGAAGGGTAAGGAATGGTGAAGACTGCATTAAGTGTTTTAGCAGCCTACTATGTCTCAAAATATGTCAAAATGCGATGCATAATGCATTCTTTTTTTTGTAAATGTTTTAATGTTGCTTCAGAAAAAAAAAGGAGCAAATATTGTACATGAATACTGATTGATGGAAAGAGGTTCTTTGCTACAGTTTCTGGTTGACTTTTGCTCCTAGTGTAAAACTGTTCATTTCACACTAACATAACATCCTTATATTTGTCAGAGTAACTGCAACTGTCTGTGGTAGATCAATGTCAACGAATTACTTCTCTGTGCAGTTTTAATGGCATATGAGTGTATCAGAGTACAGGAAATGAAATGGTCAGCCACCATCTTCCATCTGTTTTCCCTATTAGCCCTCTTGTGCCATAGTATCAATGCCGTAGTCCCCAAGATCCAGACCTAGTGCATGATGCCAGGCAAAAAGGCAGGGGCCATGAATGCAGTGTGCAGTGCTCCTGCAGGGTTCAGACCATTAAAACATCAGAGAAATCCTGAACAAAACAAAACAAAACAAAAAACCCTATGATCCAGTTGTAGACATTCTAGCAAACAGGAAAAGAGTCAGGTTTTTAAATAAGATCTGAAATGATTAATATTGATTTTTAGAAGGTTTTTGGTGTTTCAGTGAGATCTCCGTGGCTCTTTCAATGTAGCAGCTTCAGCACAAAGCTGTAAGTCTTTAAAACTGGATCTTAGGAGAAGAGGAAGGGTTTATATCTAGGGAAGCAAGATAAAAATTCTGTATAATCTTGTCTTGAGGCTAGCAAAGGGGGTGTTTCTACCCACAAGTTCTTTCTCTTTGAGGCAGTCACAGAGACCAGTACTCACTGGCTCTTGAAGAGGGAAATAACACTCACCAACATTCTCTACTTCTGGCAATACCACCCCTCCTAAGTGCTGTTGCTTTGTCAGTGCTGAGTGGTGAAATATACTAGGCTAGCCTACTTTCTTCACTAATGCTATTTATTAAAAGTGGTCCCTAATTCCCATGGGGCAGAAACCAAAGGAGCTGGTGCCTTTCCTTTCTTGCTCCAGGCAGACAAATTGCTGGAGCAACCATTTCATTGCTCAGGTCTTCTCCAAATTTTATCTTCTCCGTCTGCTCTTTTTTGTGGCTGGCGCCTTGTATAGTCTTAAGTCAGCTTACAGGAAATAGTTGTTATCAGTATCGTGCTGGCCCATAGACAATCTAAATCTAGGACTTCATCTCTGTGATTGGTGAGAAAATATTCTATTTTCCAAAGCTATGGTAGGATTTTTTGAATTTCTTAGAAGTCTGGAATCATTCCAAGAAGTGTGACTCATGCTGTTTGCATCCTCTAATTAGTAAAATTAAGAATAGTTTCAAATATAAACCCTGAAAGCATGGTTCTTGCTTCTGTATTTATATCTATAGAAAAAAATCAGTAATCATTTTTTTGACATGGTGCCAAACATTGTTTGATCCCACTGAAGTAAATGAGAGCAGTAGCTGTAATCAACAACTCTGAAAAACAAGGGTTTTGTGCAAAATTGATGCTGCTTGTATGTAAGGTGTATGTTAAGACAAGCCATTACCACATCATCCTAAATATATTCAGTAAATTCTAAGATCTTGACAGACATATTAAGAAAGAATAATCTGAAGAGTTTAATATGGATCATGAGGCTGCATTTTGTGTTTGTCTCTGATGGATCAGCATTTTCAGGAATGTAGATATATAGAATTAGATATTGCACTATGCATTTGAAAGAATATTAGTGGTAAACTGAAGAAGTTGCTGGCTTAAAAATAAATCACGAAATCACTTAGAATCATAGAATCATAAAATCATCCAGGCTGAACAAAGCCCTCAAGATCATCAAGTCCAACCATCAACCTGACTTTGTCCCATCACCAAACCATGTCCCTTAGTGCCATGACCACATGTCTCTTAAATACCTCCAGGGATGGGGTCTCCACCACTGCCTTGGGCGGCCCATTCCAGTGTTTGACCACCCTCTCCGTGAAGAAATTCTTCTTAATGTCCCATCTAAACCTCCCCTGTCTAAATGTAAGACTGTTCCCTTGCATCCTATCGGTTGTTACCTGAGAAAAGAGATCGACGCTTTCCTCGCTGCAACCATCTCTGAGGTAGCTGTAGTGATTGATGAGCTCTCATTTTACTGGATCTAGCTCAGTGCAGACTATGGATCGGGTGGATTGTCCCACCATCAGACTGTTGCTGGCAGCTCCAATCTGTTTTTCCTATTAGCCCCTCTTCCCATAGTGTCATACTTCCCATACTTCTCACAGAAATACTTCAGTAGAAGGCCTTTGGCACAAAATGTGAATGTAACAAAACAAAAAGTAGTCCTGGGGTTAACCTTAGCTAGAGAAGCAATGTGATTTAAAACACCTCTTCATATCTCAGGCTTTCATATCTCTGCTGTCTGCTCTGTCTTTGGTAGAAGAAGTTTTCAGACACCATGCAGACTTCAACATGTTGTTTCTGGTGTACAAATGCTAACCAATCTTATACTGATAGGCTACACTAGCAATATCTGTAGATGTGTTTTTGGGAGAAAACTCTAACACAGATAAAAAACAAGAAGATATAGATCAGCAAGGTTTTGGAGCATAACCACAATGCAAACATGCTACAGCACTGGTTATATATCTTTAGAGACTATAAAGTTGGTTAGATTACTCTTTTTGTCTTCAGCAGATCCTTCTTTGCTGATTTTCCCTGACTTTTTTCATACACTAAGATCTAATACATAGAGAGTCTTTGTTAGATTTATGTAAGAATTTATTTATATAACTTACATTTTCACATTAATAGTATAATTTTTCCAGCCAAATACCAGAATACTGTCTCTCTTTGCTTCCAGAAGTACTGTTTGCAATCTGTAACAATTTCATGGTGTCCCTGTGGTTGCTTTCCATAGGTGCCTTCTGCATACCTCTCTACATCCCTTATGCACTGACAGGGACCTGGCACCTGGGAAGAGGCGTGTGCAAGCTCTGGCTGGTTATGGACTATCTCCTGTGCACAGCTTCAGTGTTCAACATTGTTCTAATCAGTTATGACCGCTTCCTGTCAGTTACTAAAGCTGTAAGTACCCTATTTATAGCCTCTCTTAGTTTTGAGGCAAGACTACAGGACTTGGAAGGCTGTATCTTGATATTAGCAAAATGCACATTGCCATATTGGTGAGTGTAGGCCTCAGCTTGGTCAAGATAGTAGCCCTCAGAATGTACGCTGACATGTGGAGGTAGCTGCAGCTAGCTGTAGTGTACATTTTGTTCCAAGCATACTCCAGCCCAGAGCTGGCCAAACAGGTCTTTTCTCACGATTTGTGCTGCAGGCTGTTGTTGTGCTACTGCTTTAAGAAAAGTAGGCTGAGGAATGAAAAGCGTAAGGCAGGAAGCTAGTAATAAAGGGACCACGGGAGGAGGAAATCTGAAGTAAACTGGCATGGGAGGAAAAGGCTAGGGCAGGGAAGTGAAGGACTCCGGGAAGGATGTCTAGGCCTGAGAAGTGGCTCCAGACAATCCTGGAGAAGACTGAGAGCAAGAGGAAATGAGGTGGAGAGTGGGACACAGGTCAGCCTGCAGAGATGGACCATGGATATGAGATAAAAACCTCCTCTGAGTGTCTGGAGTAGAACCCCAAACAACAAAAAGATACACTTTCTGCAGAGCATCCGTCGCACCTTATGTGTGCTTTGTGTCTTGTTCATGCTAAGGATGGAGGTCAGCAGTTCTCACTAGTCACTGTTACAGAAGTGGCAGAGCTAGGGGTTCAAGCTCTTTGGTGACCTATGAAAATGTCAATATGATGCCATACCATAAAATTTCAGTTTTATTTTTGTTAATTAGAATTACTTGAACTTATTATACTTGCCTTTTTATTATTATTTTTTAAAATTTTCTGTTATTTAATTGTTTTAATGAAAAAAATCTGGGAAAACAAGCACCAAAGCATTTTGTTTATAAGAAAAAAATATGCTGGAAGCCAAAGACTCAACATCTATGGGCTCCAAACCTAGGTGCACCTCTGCAAGTGGAAATGAGACCTATGGACATTTGTGTGGTAGTCTTTCGTTACGGTAGTTTGTACTCTTTTTTCAATGTGATGTCTATCTTAGCTCTCCACATTACACATTCACTCTGTCATCCTGGAGGAGGATGTGAGCTATTACATATCTGCCTGTTCTAGAACAAAGATTGGAGAATATGTACTGGCCCAGTTGGTGGAGAAGGAAGATAGGGGGTGATGTTTTCATTTCATCAGCTAACAGTTGCACTGTAGGGCTGGATTCTGCTCCTACTTGCTTGTGAAGTGTGCAATATGTGCAGTATGTGATTTTTCAATGGTGCATATTAAATATGGGCCACATTTTCTGCTGGCCACTGTGACATGTATAGTCCTATTTGCTTGTAAAGTGCTGTAAAAAACAGTGCAGTTGTCAGTGAACAGGAGTCATTCGCGGAGCAACTATAAAATGCTAATTACTCAGCCAATTCTGGCTGAGTCAGGCTGCAGATGTCTCAAACAAGGTGTACCAAATTGCTAGGTACTTCTCACACTGATAGATGATCATGTTACATTGCCTGAACCAGGACCCTAGCACTGTAACTGATACGAATACATCCCCATGTTATGTCAACATCAATAAATTTAACATACCTGAGTGAGCTTCAGCTGAACAGTGAAGCTGCAGCTATGATTTTGCAAGTGCTATGCTAACCTCCTGTCCTGCTCCTTCTCTTAGTTTGAAAATTTGCCTCTACATGTGCAACCTTTTTCTTTGTTTCCCTCACAGGTATCCTACAGAGCCCAGCAGGGAATAATGTCCAACCCTGTTGTCAAGATGGTGGCCATCTGGGTGTTTGCCTTCCTCCTCTACTGTCCAGCAGTTCTCTTTTGGGAGCTTGTGGCTGGCTGCAGCATGGTAGAAGAGGGGCAGTGCCACGCCGAGTTCTTCAACAACTGGTACTTCCTCCTGTGTGCATCCACCCTGGAGTTCTTTGTGCCACTGCTCTCGGTCACCTACTTCAACGTGCACATCTTCCGCAACATCCAGAGGCGCCAGCGGCGCGGCAGCATTCAGGACAGTGAGTCTCCACGGAGTAGCAGCCCGTCCTGGAGATCTTGTTTCTCGCTGAGGCAAGGGCTGTCTTCTTCATCAGAAACAGAGGACAGTGTTTCTTCATCCGTGAAGCCAAAAAAAGACTCTTTGGTAACTAAAAGCACATATCCATCCAGAGCCAATTCTATAACCCCAGAAAATGACCTCTCTGTTTCTTTTTGTGCAAGGACCAAGTCAAAACTGCATCAGGACAAGAAAATTGCGAAGTCACTTGCCATAATTGTGTGTGTCTTTGCCATTTGCTGGGCCCCATATACTTTACTAATGATCATTCGTGGGGCCTGCCAAGGAACCTGTGTCCATCCGTCCTTGTATGAAATTACCTTTTGGCTTTTGTGGCTCAATTCCTCTTTGAACCCATTTCTTTACCCTCTCTGTCATGATAAATTTCGAATTGCTTTTGTGAAAATATTGTGTCCCAAAAAGTTTGCAACATTGAAATCAGGCTCTTTTTAGAAAGTAAAAAAAAGCTGAAGTGCAGCTGTATCTGTAGAGGATGATGGGTGTAAGTAGCCAAGATTTGCAATTAATCTCTTCCAGAAGAGTAATCTGCTTATAAAGACTAGGTAAGCCTTTGGTGAAATATATTCTCCTTCAGAGAAATATGCATGCCCAAGGTTTATATACTTTTTTCTGCAATTCCAATTGGCCAGGAAAAGGTTATTTCCTCTGACTGGTTTTCCTTATGAGACTCTTCACATTATCTTCATTTTGGTTGTGAAAGATGCTATCTCCAGTTACAATACTGCTAATATTAGTGTTTATGGGTGATGTTAGTTAGCAATATGATAAAGGTTGGTTATTTATCCCCTCCCCTCTCCTCCCCTCTCCTCTCCTCCCTTTCTGTGACATTTCCATTTGGGCTAAAAAGTTGCACACACAAGCGGAGCAAAACAAGAAATTAATTTGCTACTTCCCATCAGCAGGCAGGTGTTCAACCACTCCCAGGAAAGCAGGGCTCATCATGCCTAACTGTTTTTGGCAAGACAAATGCCATCACTCCAAGTGTTCCTCACTTCTTCCTTCTTTACTCAGATTTTATTGCCGAGTATGACACTGTAAGGTATGGAATATCCCTTTGACCAGTCTGGGTCAGCTGTCCTGGATGTGTCTCCTCTCAGCTCTTTGTGCACTCGCAGTTCCTGACTAGCAGGACAATGTGAGAAGCTGAAATGTCCTTGGCTCTGTCTAAGCTCTGATACAACAAAAACCATTAGTGTATTGGTGTGCTATCATTAGTGTATTGCTGGGCTAAAACTGAAAGAGGGGAGGTTTAGGTTAGACATCAGGAAGAAATTCTTCACTGAGAGAGTGGTGAGGCGCTGGAACAGGCTGCCCAGAGAAGTTGTGGATGCCCTGTCCCTGGATGTGTTCAAGGCCAGGCTGGATGGGTTCCTGGGCAGTTTGATCTAGTGAGCTAGTGGTTGGCAGCCTTGTCCATGGCAGGGGGGTTGGAACTGGATGATCTTTGAGGTCCCTTCCAACCCAAGCCATTCTATGATCCTATGATTCTATGATTCTATCACAACTATTTTCATTACAAATCCCAAACATGGCATCATATGAACCTCAATGAGGAAAATTGACTCTGTCAATTGACTCTCTTTCCTTATGAGGAAAGGCTGAGGGAGCTGGGTCTCTTCAGCTTAGAGAAGAGGAGACTGAGGGGTGACCTAATTAATGTTTATAAATATGTAAAGGGTGGGTGTCAGGAGGATGGAGCCAGGCTCTTCGCTGTGACATCCAGTGACAGGACAAGGGGCAATGGGTGCAAGCTGGAACATAGGAGGTTCCGCTTAAATATGCGGAGAAATTTCTTCACAGTGAGGGTGACAGAGCACTGGAACAGGCTGCCCAGAGAGGTTGTGGAGTCTCCTTCTCTGGAGACATTCAAAACTCGCCTGGATGCATTCCTGTGCAATCTGCTCTAGGTGTTCCTGCTTTGGCAGGGGGATTGGACTAGATGATCTTTCGAGGTCCCTTCCAATCTCTAACATTCTGTGATTTTGTGATTCTGTCCCAGTCAAATCCATGACACTGCTATGAATCAATAAATATATCCAAAGCAGGTCAGAATACAAAACACAAGTACCCACTGCATCCATCTGTACTCTTTAAGTGCAGAGTGTACCAGCTTTTTATCCTGCACAGCTTTTGTCATTCTTTTAAATTGCAACTTGTTGATTCAGTAATGTTGAACATGTGCAAACAAATCCTTGTGTGTCAGCCTTAAATGCAAATGGCTCCTTGATGTTTTTGATGGTGTCAGCAGTAGAGAGTTAAACATCTCATGCTGGTTAGCTTATCAAGAGGATATCTATGAAAGGAAGATATTGCCATGTGTAGATAAGGGGACACACGGTTGTATCTAAGACAAGTTTTTTCTATTTTTTTATTATTATTATTTTTGTTGTTGGTGGTGGTGGTGTTCCTTTTTGCTTTCTCCTTTGGCTTCTGTCTCATACTAGCAAGGTCTCTGCCACAGTTGGCTGGTGCAGGCTAGAGCCAGGGCTGAATGCTGGAGTCAACAGGGACTTCTATGCAGCCCGAGGCCTCTTGAAGGCTGCAGTGCCCTGGGCAAGGCCTGGGAAGAGCAAGGAGTTCACAAATCCTGATAAACTGTGTCAAATTTAGTTAATAGAAGATACTGAGCACAAACCGATCTCCTCTGAGGGGCAGGGAAGCACGTAACTCTGCCTCCATTTGGGCTTACTTCACATGTCAGAAGTTGCCAGCGTAGTTAATCTGGGTAGTGTTTCTTGATTCAAACTTTGTTTTAGGGACATGCACAGATAGTTCAGTAATACCCCTGGCTTATTTCTAGCAACATTTGTAACTGCACTGGGAAGTAAGTTGGGAATCTGTTTGCTCTTGTCTTCCCTACTTCTTGTGAGCTATGGTTAGTAGGACAGAGAAGGAAAAAAGAAGCTGATGGGCAGGAAAAATAGGATGGCTTCAGTGAGGGCCTAGATTTTAGTGTCTTTATTCTTCTGATGTAGAAGTTACTTTCAACAGAGAAAGACACAGGATCTCTGTAAATTGTACTCCTTATCCTTCAGCCAGGCAACAGAAATATTGTGAACTTTCAGAGGGAGGGTTTAGTCAAGGAGGTATGATCACAGGAGTACTCTGTTGCCGCAGCTGATCACTATTTCTTGTGAACCAGGGGTCCCTGTGGAGGTTGCACGAGTAAACCCCATTACAGACCTCAGTGCTGGTGTTATGAAATTCTCCTTACACCCACTCTGAACTCAGCAGCTGTTGTTTAAATGATGATATTCCTCTGGTCTGTGCAGTTTTACTGCTTGGCTGCTATGTTACCTGAATAAAGGGTAACAGGAAGGCTTTTCTGTTATTGCATGGAGGTAATGACTGGAGAGGTCAGGAGATCCTGGGTGCTGGGGAAAGTGGACCTTGGAGGCAAAGCTGACAGCAGAGTGAGGAAGTGCTTATGTTCTTGAAAGAGTGAGTCTAAAACTCTAATGAACTTGGAAGAGGAAAATAAACTTGGAAAATTCCAAATTGAAATTTCCCCTTGGAACGAAATAGAAAAATAGTGGTTGAAGAATTCATTTTTCAAGTAACAGGAGGAATTTAGACCAACAAACACAGCTGAGCTCAGGTAAAAA
>VXAV01008072.1:471423-503139 GCA_013399715.1 Alectura lathami | reverse complement strand
AAAAAAAAGAACCAAGCAGTAAATTGCAAGAGCCACTGTGTGGGAGAGGGTCTGGAGGGCATCACCTCCAGACTAATGTGCTGGTGAGGGCTTAGGTCCTGCAAGCCATGGAGTCTGTGCTGACCGAAGGCATCAGTAAGTATGTTGGTTAGAGGGAAAAATGTGTACTACATTTAATGCAAATTTCACTCCTCACTTGGATGGACAGAACCGTATAGGTCTTTCCCCATACGCATTATTTGGTAAGTGAAAGTGACCAAACAACTTCCTTTTTTTCTTAGGCATTAAAAAATATCCTGTTTTAAAATACCAGAGTAAAGCTCTGCTTCAAAGTACATAATTTTATTGAAAATTGCAAGGAAAATGTATGAAGAATAGGCTTTTATAAACAAAATTCAAATGTGTATCTAAGTGCAAAATTTGGAGTTGAATAAAAGACATTGTCACATTTTTTTATAGCGGGAATCTATCTGAATTCTACTTTGTCTACCTGCTGTTAGGCTGCTGTAATTTTCACGTAGAATACAATGTTCTTGACAAATACTTATTTAAGACAAAATGGTAAGAAAACAAAACAAACAAATGAACAGACAAAAACCCTAAGATCAGAAATGAAGAAATTTTAAGCAAAGAAGCACAACAAATCTACCCAGACCAGAAAAATCAATTCCTCTTTGTTCTGGTTTTCTCCTTGTGTTTCTTTGGTTTAAAACCAGTGTTTTAACAGCGGTGTTATTGAAGTGAGTAAGAAATAGTTTGCCTAGTGTAAGTAGCATCAAGTGTTAAAAAGTGGAGTGGCTGGTTTTGTGTATGGTAAAACTGGAATAGCATCATACAGAGAGAGAAGCAAAGGTAAAGTTCAATTTTTTTTACTGTGTAGAGATTGCTTTCTTGAACAGAGGGAAAACCAAAGAAGGCTGTCTCCTTCCTTACATCACCAAATCTATGTATTGCCATCCTAAGCCTTCCCTCTGCTAGCTCTTTTTTTTTTTTTTTTTTTTTTTTTTTTCCCCCCCAGGATCTGCATATTATACTTCAGGCTGGACCAAACTTTCTTGCCTGTGAGTGTTTGCACAGTGCTCTGATCTTCACTCAGGTGCCCATTCTCTCTCATTCATTCTCCTTGCCAGACAACTCAACAACTCTGCCCAAAGGTTCTGACTTGAGTACGCTTTTTTTTTTTTTTTTGGGGGGAACTTACCACTGTGTTTTTAAAGCAGAGCATTTGTTAGACCTATCGGTTGCAATGAAACTCATTGTGACCAATACTGACTCTTCACTAATGTGCTTTCTCTTCAGTTGTGGAAAAAAATTAAATTTGCATCCTCATTCCTCCATCTTCTCTAAGACAAAGCACAATAACCTGTAGTTGCCTCCTTAATGCTGTTTTTTCTTGGCTCACCCTGCCTGGGTGTGACTGAGGAAGAAACACCGCCACCCCCTGAAGATTTTTAGTTTTCACTCCTGCTAAAGCGGGTAGTCGCACTTGTATGTGGGTGCCTGATAAAATAGGGAGTCAACTTTCCCTAACCACCTATATTGACAATGAAATGAGAAACTCCTCCAGAGTGTAGTTTATAGAAGGGATCTGACTTAACCTCTTGGGACAGCAGTTTAGAGGGTCCGTTCATGCCCTGGTGCATCTGTGAGGGCAAGCGCTGTGAGTGCATCTGCTGGTTTTCCTAACGAGACATTCTCACCAAAGCCTGATTTTGGCATTTCCTCTTGCTGTTCCAACCCCTTTGCTCCTGCAGATGTCACTAGCGCTACATGGTACTTTTAAAGCTTGCAAATCCACGGTTTTTTCAAAAGGTGTCATTTGTATGTACAGTACTGCATGACATGACACCAGTACATTTCTGCAAAAAACGCCACCAGATCTGTTATATTACTTCCAATATTTGCTCTGCATCAGAAAAGATTATTGGAAGGGCTTATTAACTTGACAAAGAAGGGAAGACTTTAGTCATACAGATAATCACCAGCCAGTGCAGGACTTTTTCCCAAGTTTTCCCAAGGAGTAGAAACTGTCCTGTGCTCTGCATTTAAAACAGAGCCTTCTATCACCTGTGAAAAAGGACACTGAGCTGAGAGCAGGCCCTTGGAAGAAAAAAAAAAATTGTCTTCTCCTCTGGATATGAAATGTTTTGTTCTTACGATTTCTTTAAGCTCTGCCAACTGGAGACTGCTGCTAAAAAGGGCAACCAGCTCTCCAGCCCTTCTTGCTGCTGCTGCTCCTGGCCACACAGCCCTGCCCCCCTCTCACCTTGTAAGGGCTCATGCAGCTGCAGGAGCTGAGGCTAGGGGCTGATCCAGGGCAGATGTAGGCATTTCTTTCTGATTAGTTAGTACAGGTTGAGTTAGGAGGAGTACCTCACCTAGGTTACCACACAGACACCCAAGTGCTAACTGATGGTGTAACAGAAGGGAGAAGGCCTCTCTCCCTTTGTCAGCAGCTTGTTTTGAGGACAAATTAAAGCAAAGAAGAAGATGTTGCTTTGTAAATGAGTAATTGGATATGTTTCTCAGTCATTTTCCACAAGGCAGGTGTTTGGCTTGGCTGTTTTAGTAGACCGCCAGTGACTTCAGCAAAGTTGTGCCAAAATAGACCAGCGCAGGACTTTGCCCAGTCACATGGCGGACATCTTCACGGAGATCTGCTCGGCTGGGCTTCTGGGGATGGAGAACTTCCACAGGGGTCATATCTCTGTTCTGCCACTTTTTCTGGCATGCTAAGGGTCTTAGCATCGTTAGCTCGGGCTGGAGCCCTATGTCAGGGGAAACTGTCTGTATATGTTAAAATTAGTGGAGTTCCCTGCAGAGACATTTACATTCAGCCGTCTCTGCTACTTTTGACAACTGACTGTGAGTACAGTCAGTCCTCAAACATACACAAAGACAATATGTCTGTGCAAATGCCCATGTCACAGGATATGAGCGAAATTAGTTTCTGGAATAATGGCATGGAAGTTAAGTGAGCGGTACAGCCTCTGAAGTTTAACTGTTTACATTACTTGTATTATATTTCAGTCATAGCTTCTCTTGCATACAGACCAATTGGTTGTCAACCTGTTCTGCTATAGCTGTTTTAGGTTAACTCATTGCCTGGTTTTCTGATGCCAGAAACAGTGCTTTTATTCTGTTCTCTTTAAGTGGTTTGGTTCATCGCATATGCACTTGCGAATTTTTTTCATTATTATCGATCATATTTTCTTTGCTGTGTTCTGCCTGAGCCGTTGCCCCTTTGTTGGTCTTCGCACCAGGCGTGCAGGCTATGTGTGTCCTGATAGAAGCAAAAAGCACTGGCCTCTGACTCATCTCCTTTTACAACCTTATACCTACTTTTGCTGTCTTCCTCTGTTGTGTTGGAAGAATTGGAAACAGGGTTTTTTGAGAACCTGTGTGCAAATGCTTGTTGCTTATACTTAATCTTTTTTTTTTTTTTTTCCCCCTTCCAGAATGCAGGTTTAAGTCTTCCTTGCTACATTAGTCTGTGCATACAAGAGAATGAAGAAAGGAGAATTTAAAGCAAAAGAGAGGAAAAAGGTGCTTTAATTTCCATCTGAGATTCTTACAGTGTGCAGAACCTAGGCCTTACCTCTGGGAAAGTTATTTATTGTGCAGCCACTAGATTTGGTACTGTGGAAGGACACATCTGTGCAGGGAGAACAAGCAGGATGTTAAGATTAAACCCATTCGAGCTTTTAAGCCTTTTGAGAGAGATCTCAACTCCATTTGGAAGCAAGAGTGGAAAGGAAATTTCCAAGGTATTAAACCTTCAGAAACGTGTGATGCTGAACTGAGTAAATGCTTTGTTTTTCAAAACATAGCATAAACACATGACCAGCTTGGAGAGGACAACGATCTTTCAGATGGAGCTAAGGAAATTTCTTCTGGTCCTTTGCCTAGCAGGGCAGAGCTTATTAGGGAGCACTCATGTCTAATTTGATTGGGCTCACAGGCTAAAACCAGGGGTTTAACTGGTATTGCTGCTGATGGGACTACAGGCTTCCAGTGCCACTGGGAGGTGGGAGGGGGATGACACCAATGCTGTAGCTCCTCCTGAGGGGTGATTATACATTTTGTTCATGTTGCGCATGAGTGGTGGAGCCAGGACCATTGGTCACATCTAGTGGAGCTTTGCTGCCCCTAATTTGTCCAAAATATCGTTTACTTTTTAAAAACTGCCTGACCTGAGGGGGAAATGTGTGTGTTAATAATATCACAGCTTGATGGTCAGGTCAGAGAGAGGAGACTGCCTCGCCCACAGCAGAGCATCTTAAAGCCTGCCTGCAGTGATTAGTATTCCTGGCCCGAGCCTGTTTATTTCTTGCACTTGAAGCCACAAAGTGTTCACGCAAGCAATTGCCTCCCCTCCTTCCTCCCCCCTGACCCTCCCAAAGCAAAACTCACCGGTGTAAGAGCCCCTGTGGGTGCTTTTTGGCTGACCTTGCTGCTGGGATCTTTTCATCCTGGATTGTCTGTCTTTCTTGCTTCAGGCCATTAGCCTTTGCCTTGTCCCCTTTGACTGCCCTGAATAATTCTTGCCTCTCCACGGCTCTTCTCAGTTTAGATTTATTAATTGAAAGGAAAGCTGCCACCACAGCCCAGCCACCTGAAGGGCTACTGGTGAGCCTGCAGTGGGGCAGCAGGCCACAAAAAGGAGCGCAGCACTTCAGACTGCCCTGGCGGCTCCTGCCATCAGCTGTTCTTTGCTGACAGTCGGGGCACTTTGCATCCAATTTAGCTTTTCTAATAGGAGCAAGTGGCTCCGCAGCAAGCAGGTGAATTTGAAAGCTGTACCCTGCCCCAGAGAGAGGAGGGCAGAGATCTGAGGCAGCACCATGTCACTTTGCCCAGGAGGTGACTTTCAAGAGCTGTGTACGCACTGGGAACCTGGATGTCCAAGGCCTGCACAGGCTCAAATTTTAAATTATCTTTGCATGTCACAATGAGAACTGAGAGTAGGTTTGACTAACTTCTGATTCTCTCGGGCCTGTGAGTTCAAAGCTGGGTGATGTCTTCTGATTCTTTCTGCTTTGTACTAAATTTGAGGTAATACAAAAACTAATTTCTTCTTCTTTTTTTCTTTTTTTCCTGAAAACTTTCATTTAACTTCTGTTTCAGTTTGTAGCCAAAAGGTACTGACCCTTTTCAGTACCTCAAATGAATGCTATAAATGCTGTTTCAGGAGGTTTTCAGACTAAAATCCATTTATTTGCTGGTGAAGAACAAGTGCAGCTGTGCTGTTTGCTTGGAGTGGGGAGCAAAGAGACTGGACCACCCTAGAACACTTTTGTCAGAGCACATGAGGTAGTCCTTAGGTTGCTCCATCACCTTTGCACTGCTGGAGTCTGGGGTGGCTCCAGTAACAGAAGCTGATGGGCCTTCAAAGCCACCTTCTTTGCCTACTGCCATCCTTAACTGCTCTAGACGTCCCTTACATCTGTGCTAGGGAAAGCAAAATACTCTCCATCATTGCGATTTGGTGAAAGAAGCAGAAAGAAGAAGCAAAACTATCATTTTCTTGAAGCAAAAGGTGTGGTAGGAGGAAGTTTGAGAAAGACATATCTGCTTAAAATGAGTAGGGAAAGTAGCATTTCTTTGGAAAGTGAGGGAAGACTTGAAAAAGAGAGCAGATGGCCAACTGCTAGGAAATTTGTGTTTCAAAATACTAGTGAACATTGTGCAATGTGTGACTAAAACCCTGCTTAAGGACAACAAAATATCAGAGTGCAGTTATTCATGAAGGAATCTTCAAATATTGTGAGATGCATTCATTAGCCATAAAATAATGCTGTGGTATCATTGTCTTATTCCTTTCTATAGTGGTCCACAACCTCATAAACAACAAATACGGGTTCCCAAACTTAAAGGCTGCCTACAATATGGAGAGTGAACGACTTCTGAAATCCTGAACCTTCATGCAAATCTGACTGCCTGCATGAAGTCAGCTGAAAGCCACATTCAGTTATGAGATCTTTAAAAATTCAGAACTTTTTAATAATACAAAGTTTACACTTTTATCTACATACTTAAGTTCAATCAATATTGATCAGATTAATGTTTGATTCCAGTGGCACATGGAGCTTAAGTTCTTTTATTTTAAGGTCTTATGTGAGCATACAAGTTTAAGGTGATTTAAGGATTAAGATGAGTAGAAAATAATAAATTGTCCTAAAACCTTTCACGCAGCTTAGCTGTAGCTTTGCAGGCCATCCTTCAGATATTTTGAAGGTTTTTATAGCTTCCTCACACAGCAGAGTTTGTTTCAAATCCAGCATATTTCAAGGCTAACTTGGAGTTACACATAGTGTCCCTCTCAAAGCGATCAATGCTGTTGATAGAACCATTACCCAGAGTTCAAGTTTTTCCCCTCAGACATTCATAAGTTTAGGAATGCTGTAAGCAGTTGTCTTTTGGTCTGACCATGTCACCCTTGTAGGCAGACCACACCTGGCAGCTAATGGAGCTCCCATGAGCCCTGTCATTGCCAGCTTCAGAGAGCGTGGTCTGCTGGAAAATGAGGACGAAGGGGGTATTAGGACAACTTCATGTAACTGCCGAATAATTTTGGTTAGAGGGGACCTCTGAAGGTCATTTAGCTCAAGAGAGGGTGCTTGAAATATATAAACAGGCTTTTCCTCTTTTTTTTTTTTTTTTCTTTTTTTTTTTTTTTTAACATTGATTTCTCTGAAGAAGTGAATAGTAAGTGAAAGCATAGACAGTATGGTGCTACAATTGTTCTCCTGTTTAAAAGACTTCTAAAAAAGAACTACTGTAGACAAATTATAAATGGAGAGGGATATTTCTGAGCTGGTGGAATATGAACTGCGATGTGTGGGATCCATTGCAGTGTGGTACAAGCAGCCCGTAGCACCTTGCCCCATCAGAGCAGGCAATGGGATTTGCAGGTCCAGGCTGTGAGGAGCCACCATACCTCCTTCCTGCCACTGCTAATGGACACAGTTTTACCAGCTAGATGTAACACAAAAACAACTTTTTATCTATCTATTTTCCCATGGTTTTGCCTCCTTTTACCGTATCAGTTCCTCCCAAACTTTGTGGACCTGTAGATCACTGTGAGCCATTACAATTTCTTTTACAATCTGGTCAACCGCCGTAAAATTTTGATTGAAAATGCCATGCCCTGTTACAGTGTTACAGATGGGGAAACTGAAGCAAAGAGTGGGAGTGCTTGACTCTCAGCCAGCTGATTTAACTGGAACCAGAATCAGGCTCTTTATGTCTTCCACTCCCATGGGAAGTTCACGTCAACGGTCAATAACATTCCAGCTGTATGCAGACCAATAGCTCTGTATTGCTGCTGGGCCTTATTTCCATTTCTAATGTTATTAACTTATGAAATAATAAGTACATTTTAAAGGTAGTATTCATTGACATTAAAACACAGGAATTTTTGAATAGATATTATGTGAAGTATTAAAATGACCCAGTTATGTTGGCTGGCAAATAATTTTTTTGCCATTTTGCAGATTTACAGTAATGCAAGTTTCATCCTGTACTTCCTAACACAATCTAATTTGAATAATTTGATTTGAAAGCTAGTTCAGAACATGTATTTTAGATAAAAATGTAGCAATGTCTTTGAAATGCATGGAGTGGAACTGAGGAAATGAAGACAGCTCCTAAGTGTCTGATAGTTCTCTACTCTCACAGGCCACTTTGCTGAGGTATCCCTTCTCCCAAGGCTCATCCTGAAATGCAATCAGCTTTCTGTCCCACAGCTCTTCTTGGAAACCTTTCCTAAGCTGCACTGCTTTTGCAGTCAGCTTTCTTTCCAGCCAAAATTCACCCTGGACCACTCTGAATGCAAAGGTTCTGTGCCAGTGTTGTCTGTTACTTTAGATAGGACTCTGTTCTCCAGGGTGCTTGACTCATAGCAACATCCCCAGCCAGCATCCCCCTTGTCAGGCTGAGCAGCCAGCCTTCTCACATCCATTTTCCTAACCTTCCCGCTGACCTCTCTGCATCTCCTCCAGCTGGAAGGTATCTCCTTGAAATGTGGGCGACCAGGATTGCATGCACTTTTCCATATGGTATCACCTGGGCCTCATACAAAGACATTAATGCTTCCCTATTTTTCCTGGAAATAACTCCCCTGCTATGCTCATAGTTGCCTTTTCAAGGAAAGAAATTAAGTGAGTCTGGCAAGGTCTACCTCCAGTAAACCCTTGTTGCATTTTATCCCATATCGCTCTTACCTCTGCATCATTAATTAAACTCCCCACAGAATGCAGTTTTAAAGCCTAGCAAGCTGTTGAAGTGGCTCTAATAGACCTGTAAACATGGGTCAATTTTTTCACTTTCTTAATTGCAGGTCATACACTTGCTGTTCCCCAGTCCTATGGCACTGTCCACAACCTGGTAATGTTATCAGAGAGATTTGATAACAGACTTCAAAAATCATGAGTCAGAGCTTTCCTAACTTAAGGCAGGATATTTTCTCACCCTTCCTATTTCGGTACGCTGGTTGTCTTAGGGAAGCTGTACTTTATCATTCTTTCAAGATTCAGTTTATCTGATTTACCTGCACTTTTATTCTTTGAGATATATCATCTTAGATAAAATCTTGGCTGTGTTTTGCATTTCATTTAAGCTGAATCAGATAGCAATAACTTCATAAAAGTGACTTTCTGTGATCATCTGTCTTTTACAACACTTTAATGTGAACCAAAGCATGTCTAAACTGTCATCTCATGTTTGTTGAATGAAGGTTACTGAGGATGAAGACACTTGTTGGCCATCCCAGTAATGGTCTAGTCAGACCATACTACTGTGAGAAACATTTGTTCGCTAGCCTAAATCTAGGCTGTGGTAATTTGCCATAACTGACAGCACTTCTTCTTGAACAACTTTAGTGAGATTGTTGGACATAACCAGAACTGCTGGTGGAATTTGTGGCGGATTAGCGGAAAATTCCCCACAAGTGATTTTTTTTCCCCCTCAGGCTATTATTTTATATCAGAGCCATACTTCTTTCTCATTACGGATTCTCTCTAACATAGCTACCTTATACAGTTCAGGTTCATTTTAGGTTTCATGATGAAATTCAGTGGTCTCAGGAACACAAATAAAAACAAAAACAACTATATTCTTCTCAGGAATAATACTGTGTGCTTTAAAATATCCCCTTGCTGTAGATTTTAGAAAGATCAATGAGGCTGAGCATATTGTATAAGCTATTTTAGAAGTGGTTTTGGTTGTCAAAACAGGCTTCTTTTATTTATGGCTTTGATTATCTGTTACTCAGTTTAGGGACTGAAAATTTGGGAGGAATGGAAGACCATAATGAATGGCCAGGAGAACACATTTTTCTGAAGTAGAAAAAACACCAACCAGACTATTCTATAAGCAAATGTGCCCAATGGAGATAGTCCAGATGACTGCACCTGGACGCCACCTGGATATAATTAAAGTCCCAGAACGGAAGATGTGTTAAACTAGTTGCCAGAAAATTTAACACTGTCTCTTCCTTATTCACCTGCAGCAGAGAGATGGCTGCTCCTCTGAGCTAGATAGCATAGTAGCATAGACCTGTGGGACTCTGGATACTTCAAAGGGATTTTTGTTTTATTATCCTGAAATAGTGAAAATGTAAGGAAGTTTGCATACAATCTTATTTGGCCTATTCAGAGACTGGTTTGAAATGAAATGTAGTGCTTAAGCTGAAAAAAGCGAGGAGGATAAATTAAGTTCAGTGATATAGAATATAACAATCAGTTGATTAAAAGCCAACATAGTGCCTTCGTTAAATGTTAAAAATCTCTGTTGAAGCACTATTAGCACAGCATGGTTGTGAAGAGCCAGAGGTAAACAATGATTCAGAGCAAATAGCAGGAAAATTCTGTTTGAGCTTATTGTGATCAGAAACTGTCTTCACATATGTTCAAAATTATGTTTAATCTCATAGTCATTATAATTAGATGTGATCTTGGTAAGTTTCTATAGGAAGAATAAATAAATAAAGAGCACTCTGAGTCAAGTCATTCTATGTATTAGTTTTGTGGAGGGATTTGGGACAGAAGTCTGTTGCAAGTGGCAAATTGGTCCCTGACAGACTTTCTCAGACCTGATGCTTGAAAGGAGGGACAAAGGGAGAGGCATGAAATCAGATATCAACATGATGCCCATAAATGGAGGTTGACAGACAAGCTAGGTGAGGATCTGGATGTGCTAGGTGCTTTATAATCACTGAATAATCTGGTTCTTGCCTGAAAAATTGTTAGCAGCTTCGATGCACACACCATTAAATGCAATGCAATGCAATGCAATGCAATAAAATAAAATAAAATAAATACATGAAAGGCCTCTCAGCCACCTGAGCCTCCTCCCGAGTTTTCAGACATCCTGGAAGAGGTGAGTCTGAAGAGGAGTCTAGGATGGTGTCTTAGACCTATCTTGCTTATCATTCTTTTGTTAGATTCAGTATTGTTTCTCATTAAGAGAACATATAGTAATTTATATGTAAAATGTGCTCATACATATGTAATAGCAATAGCAACGCTGAAGTTCCTGTCAATGCACAGTCTTGTGGTACTCCTCTCTCCTTTGGGGCTTAAATCTCCTTGATGTGTGGCGTTGGTGATTGATCTCTGTTGGAGGAGCTGGGTGGTCAGTGTTGTGTTAGGAAGACGAGGCTCCTTGAGAAGGGATCAGTGCAGAGGAAGGCATGAAGAAGGAGAGGGGTGGGAGCAGTAGGTTAACTTCTCTGGTCGTGGCTGGAATGGGAAGGAAAGTGGACCGAGGAGCCAGGCCCTTGGGAATAGCAGGACAGGTAGAGGAGGTCTGTGTTTTGTAAAGACTGGAAGGCAGGAGGTGAACTCAAAATGGGGGATCAACATGAGGAATAGAGCAGGGAGCTAGCTACAAAGATGTCACAAAAACTGCTCTGAGTAGGCACAAGCAGTAAAGTGTATCTGGGATTTTACCTCAGAGAGAAGCTGCTGTGGTCAGTGTAAATGATGATGAAGAACTCAATCCTATAGATGGATAGAGACGTGTGTGCTTTAAAATAAATTTGAAGTAACTATCTTTGGATACAGGCAATGTCTATAGGGCAGGAAAGTGGAGGGTGGTGTTTGGATTTTTCCCACCACAGGGAATAAATTCTGTGCTTCCTCACACATAAGATGCCTGTGTAGAAAATAAAACCTTTGTATGGAAGCATGGCTGTATTCCCAGCTAAATCTTCATGTTACAAGCGAAGTTACAACAAAGATTATCAACCTGATTAAAGAAAAAGAACTCAGACAAAAATAATTCTTGAAATATATATATTTGGGCAGAGTATGAATGTTTAAAAGATATTAATATACCCTCTGAGACATGAGGAAAAGTTCTGCCATCTCCTATTATCTGGCTTAGTAGACTGAATAAGTGAATAATTCAGAGAGCAAAGTTTCTCCAATGAATGAGTCACCTAGACTCCGAAATATTAGCATTCAGCCAAGGCACATTGAAAAAGGAGAGTTCATCCACACTAGTTTTAGTAACTGCTCCACACAGTGGGAGAATAAATCACTTTTTCGTCAGTTAACACCAGATCTGAATAACCATCAATTCCCTCCACAGTATCTGCAACACAAATGGTATCACAGATGCTTGATTGTGGGTATAAATTAGCATATTACGCCCATAGGGGAGGCTAGATGATGATGGTTTAGTAGCTGAAGCCTGCTGGCCTCTGGGAAAGTGCAATTGTAATGTCAGATGACTCAGCTCACCAGGTGAGCAAGAGGGGCTGTGCTTCTGGAAAACAAAAAAGTGAAAAAAGGAGATATATCACGGAGCTGTGCCTCTGTAGCTGCAGTGGGTGCCAGGCAACAAGGCTTGCTGACATTGAAAGAGGGGAAAAAGCCCTCAGCACCTTTGAAACTGTTGAGAAGAAAGGATGGAGAACTACCCAGGTAAAATGCTGCTGCATGCTAGGACTTTCCTACCACCCACTGGTCCATCCTTCCGGAGGATGGGATATGACAGCTACTTGGACGTTTTGCAAGTTAAACAAGCTACTTTACAAGTTAACAAGCAATCTGTGGAAATTCAGGCCTCCGTCTAGAAAGCAGTATCTGTGACTGAAGAACCTGATGTCATATAAAAGTGAAAGACAAAACAGGGTAGAAGTCAGCAGGTTTGCATATTTCTGCTGGCTGCAGAGATTTAGGGAGAGGACAGAACAGCTGTAGCTTCATCCTGTCACCAGACCAAGGTGAATATGGACGTATGTAAAAATCTCAAGAACATCAGTAAAATTTCTCAAGTTCCTCACTCAAGCCCCAGTGGGCTTCTTGAGCTTGTGAAGAAATGCTGGGCTAGATATACCAGGAGACAGTAAGACTGTGCTTATGAAGAGCAAGAAAGAATTGGTTTAATAGGGGTGTTAGCAAAACCCTGTCACAGCCCCACTTCTTATGCCCAGGGATAACAGGGCAGGAACAAACCAGGAGTGGGGACCAAAACAACCAGGGGCACTGTGATTCACCACACCAGCCTGGCTGGGCCACAACCTCCTCTCCTACATCTTTACTTCCCTTATTGTTTTCCTCACGGCAGGCTTTCCTCCCTGTCTTTTTTTCAGTTCTCATCCCTTTTGTTCTTGCCACCTGCATGTTTTTTTCCTTTTCAAAGAAGCGTTTTTTCCCTGTAAATCTTCCAGCACTCCACGCCTCTCTCCCGGTGGCCAGTTGTTTGTGAGGCAGCATCTGGGCGCTGCCAGGTGGGCTCCTTTGCCAGCGGCTGACAGGAGGTGCTGCCGGCAGCTACTGCACACGTCAGCAGGGAGGCGAAGCCGAAGCAGGGTGCTTGGAGAGCCACATGGCTCTTCCCTCACATTGGGAGGTCATGTCAGCAGGTTTCCCTGCCAGCTTGGAGCTGCCAGTTATCGCCTGTGCTTCCGCTGCCCAGCCACAGCCTGTCCTCCCTTCCCTGGCCATCCCTGCCTCCTCCCCTGTGCAGTGAGGCCTGGCCTCATATGGCGCCTGTGTGTTGCAATGACTGCCAGGCTCTGACAGCAGCAGGAGCCGATGAGTGGCTTGAATGAGCGAGTTTTTATGACAGGCCAGGCCTGTTTGTTTTAGCTGCTGCTCAGTGAGGGGTGGAAGAGCAGAGAGAGCTCATCCTCCTCCTCCCCAGCTTCTTCTCACGCAGCGGCCAGGGTGGTGGGAGCCCTGGTGAGGAAAGGGAGTGCATTCTTCTTCCAGCCTTCTAGGGCAGCCAGCAATAGCAATTATGAAAGCAACAGTGGTAAAAACCCATTTTATCATCATGACATCGGTGGGATGTGTCTGGGGAAAGGGGAGCTTTTTATGTCCTGAGTGAGCATCCATGAAGCTGCCTCTAGAAGTGACACCTTGCCATCAGTCACCTGCTGGTGCCACCTCATCCAGGATAGCTCCAGCTCTGCTCGGGTGTCCGCTGGCATCCCCAAAATGTTCACTGCTCTTGAGGAATCCAGGGTTGCTAGAAATAAAGCAGTTCTTAGGAAGCACAAGAAAGGCTGGAGCAGGAGAAGGGCAAAGGGAAAAGTCTTGGGCACTGTTACGAGGAGCTCAGACTTGGGAGAAGCGGACAATGATTTGGAGCAAGATGGCAACCTCCTGCTCTAGCAGTGGCCCCAAAGGGGACCCGCGTTTCCTTCAGATCTACTGTGTGGCAGGAGGACATGGCCACATTCACATCCTGCCAATGTCTTCAGTCAGCCCCAGGGATGAAAGTCTTACAAGACCGGAGTTCCTCTTCCATGGCTTGAGGTTGCAGGGGATGACCTGGAACAGCAAATGTTTACTTCTCAATTAGTTATTGATTTTCTTCCAATTCACTGACAGTCCTGGATGTCCCTGGGGCTACTAGGAAAGCCAGAAATAAAGCTACTAGTTACCTTAATTAATTATCTATTTTTCTTTCCTCACAGGAACTAATAAGCCACTTCTCGACATTCATGGGTCATGGATTCCTCGCTCAGCATCCATGCAACTTATTTAAATGTTTGAGATATGATATCTGCTGTGCAGCCAAGGATGATAACATAGGGAAGTGGCTTCTCATGTAGTTACTCCAGTCTTTGATCTTTAATGCACAAGCAATGACTCAGGTACAAGGAGCCCTTCTGTCTGCATTATAATGGCATTTTTCTACCTGATGCATATTTTCACTGTTAGAGGACTTATAAGAGGAAAAGTCGGTGTAGTGGTTGCAATAAGTTGTTTTGAAACACTTGTAATCAGTACTATTTACTGCAATTCCTTATTTTGGTAAATTGATATCTTTGGAATACCGGGGTGTTGTTGCAGAAGGGGCTCATACAAGCCAGTGCTGCTTTGTAGCAGGAGTGCTGAGCTGTCACAGCTGCAGAGCTCTCCAGCACAGGTAGCAGGCCAGGGGCTAAGTGCCTCCTCCTCAGTTTAGGGGGAGGAAGGCAAGGAGGAGGAAAGGACATTGAGGCTGAGATGAGGCTGCCCCAGGCACCCTTAGTGAGGGGAGACTGCTGCCTGTTAACTTGCTTCCCATCACTCCTTCACATGAGCTTTTGCTAGTACAGCTAATCCTGCTCTGGGGATTTACCAGGAATAAAAAACAGGAATAAAAGTGTCACTGCTTAAACCAATGTGGTTCCACAGATACAGATTTTCAGTGCAGACTTAGCCTCAGGTCAGTTTTGTAAGGATAGCTCTTGTCATCGTTTACACTGAAGTTGGACTGTTGGGAAAAAAAGTC
This sequence comes from Alectura lathami, assembly GCA_013399715.1. Taxonomy (NCBI): domain Eukaryota; kingdom Metazoa; phylum Chordata; class Aves; order Galliformes; family Megapodiidae; genus Alectura; species Alectura lathami. The sequence continues at coordinate 488,403 of VXAV01008072.1, read as the reverse complement.
AGAGAGGTTGCAGCATCACTGATCCTTTGATTTTGCCTGTTTCCTGGTACTCACTGTTTTGGAGCCAAAGACCTAGCAATGAGTAGATATCAGGAAAATCACTTTTTTTTTTTTTTTTTTTAAAGTCACCTGACAGAGGATAGAAGATTTACAGCTGCAGTCATAAGGTTGGGAGCAAGGAGGAGAAGAAAAAGTAACCCCACATCAATTTTACTAACTCAGGGCTGCGCCCTACCAAATTTTTGGTTTTGGGGGTTAGTGACCAGAGGCACAGAGTTGACCTTCTCCTTCCAGAAACACCCTCTCCCTGCTCACCGAAATATTTCTAGTATGTGTTATTTGAGTCTTGTCTCCCCAGCTCCCTACGCTGAACTTCCACTGTTCAGTCACCTTGCCTACCGCTTCTTTCTGCTGCTGAAAACAGACCTGCGTTTCCAGTAATGTCTCACCAGCCCTTAGTGCTTTGCAGCTCATTTTTTACATAACAAAGGCAGAGCAGCGATACGCTCCAGAGTGATGCCTGCGGCACGAATCAGACAGCTCCGTCGGGTCCCTGTGGCCACTGGATGTCACTGTTGTTCCACAGAAAGCAACACGGCACGCTAAACTCAGGCAAGCAGTGCGGTGGCAATGGTACAGGAGAGCTTTATACCTTCACATCGTCTACAGAATCTGCTGCACTAACCAGCGCTGAGCAGCCTAGTTACACGCAAAGAGTCCATACGGATGCTATAGGTGTCATATTTTGGAGGTGTGCCCTGCCAGCGATGTGTGTTTGTGATAGATTCTGTTCCTTATCAACACTGGAAGGAAACTGTGATTAAATTAGCTGAGTTGAAGGGAAATCAGAGTGCTCCCTGTAGAGATAGGTTTGGGCTGAGGACCAGCTTAGAGGGCTCTCAGCTGTCTGGCACACAACCTGCAATGGGAATCAGTTTCTAGATCTGAGAGTCCGACACTGAGCTGTCATGCTTCTGTGCTTTAGGGAAGGATTTTTGCTCCTAATAATCTGTCTTTAGATTAACTCTGTAGAGATGTCAAGACTGGTCTTCTCATGCAAAATTGTCTTCTCAATTCGTTAAGGGGCATTGTTGTTTTCCGTCTAAATCCCGAATGTCCATTTGATGAAAAAGCTTCTAAAATATTTCTAGGAAAAGAAGATAGTGAGATGGTAAGACATCCTGACAAATGACTTACTTAAGTAAGACTCCAGTAAGGCATTTTTCCAGTACCTAAAGAAAAAAACCCTGATGAGCATGGTAAAATGTCTCAAAGTAAGTATCTCCTTAGGAGATGCTTATTCTTCCTTTTAACACATTCTTTTTCCTTGGAGTTTTGGTCCAATAAGATACCTAAATATGTGAGTAACTTTAAGTCATTTGGATATAATTCCCTTGGGTTTCTGTGAACAAGAGACATTCCTGTGAGTGACATCCAAAAGCGACCTTGATGGTACTTTGGTAGTAGCACTGTTGAAAGGAGTGAGGAAGATGCCGTGGAGGAGTGAAGAAACAAAGCTAGGACTGAAAAAAAGTGAAGCTGTCTAAAATAAAACCCGTTGCTACAATTCCATTGCTAGAAACAGATACTGAAAAAAGTCTGGAAAACATTCAGCGCATAGGAGGTCACCTAACATAATTGGGCAGCGGCAATCTGTGCACAGGGCAGGCAGCCATCTGTTATTGTCAATCCCATGGAAAACTCACAGGGCATAACAGGACATTCCAGCTTGTGTCTAGACATGGCGGATCCATTCCACAGTGTATTTCTTTTCTGGAGGAACCACATCCTTCCCAAGCCCCATTTTAGCTCTCTGCTCAGCTAAAATGGGACCCTGGCTGTGGCAGGCAGAAGAGGCAGTGAGGTGCCTGGAAGCTTGTGTCTCTCCAAGACTGTCCTGTCTGCCTGGGCTGCCCACAAGCCTTGCTGTGAATCTTGGAAATAATTGGTGCTAACGTTATTACCTGGCCTCTGGGTGAAGCGTAAATCTTTCCTAGCTGGCGGGGAGAAGGGAAATGTGAGCGCACAGGGTCTCCTCTTGTCTGTGTAGATGTGCACGATGGATACTCTCCTTCACCTTCGTGCCTATTCTCCTGGACAAGGAAGATTCACCCCTAAATTTTTGTAACCCAAGAGACTGCTTGAAGCATTATGGGCCAGTCTAATACAAGGAAATACTCAGAGCAGTGACTTCTTAGGCTTTTTATTTATTTTTTTTTTCCTCCTTTGATCTTTTCTTCCTGGAGGCATTTATTTGATCTTGGAAAGATCTTAGGGCTACACTCTAGCCTAGCAAAGATGTGACAGAGAGTGGAGGAAAGAGATTTCCGACTATTCCCCTACGTTAGACAGACAAAATATTGGCATGTTTCTCCCAGGAGCATATTTTCAGGACATAGCAAATCTGACGGAAGAGAGAGAAACTAAGTGAAATTTTGAGGATAAAAGCATTAGAAGAAGATAAAGGCTGTGAAGGGTAAGATGTTTTTCTAGAAAGTACTACATGGATCTCGGGTGACATGGATTCAGGAGACCCAGAGCCTATATAACTATATAAAGGCCACCTCACTGCTTTGTTCCTCAGCTCCCACCTGTGAAATGCTCCCTGCCCTTTGTCTATTTAGCCCTAGAATGTCAGTGGCATTTCTAGGGGTCTTGCTTTCTGATTGAGCCACTAGATGGGACCAGAGTAAAATAATGAAAAGATTTTTACCATTTAGGTCAATAAAGACATGCTATCTTTGTCCTTCAAATACCAGTCTTGGGATTCAAGCCAAAAGTCAATTAAGCTTCCAGAGTTACCTGCCAAAAATTATACATTTTCTTAGCTTCTTCTTTCTTCCTTCTTTGAAGTAAGCTTCATCTTCCTACCTAGTGTTGTGTTGCCACATTAGGGGAACCAAACGGTGTAGGCACAAAATCTGCAGACACAAAACATGGAGGTACCATTTGGGCTTCTAGAGTTCTCCCCTCCCACCGTGCTCATTCCCAAAAGCGCTGATAGATGTGCTAAGTACCAGGGAGATCCAAGTAAAACACAAATGGAGAAAAGCTGGGCAAAGCCAAATGAAACACCATCTTTATATTTCCTTCCCCACCAGCAAAGACTCGCGAAACAGAACAAAATTAAGGCCTCAGAATCAAACCACCAAAGCCAAGGCATGAGAGACATAGCAGCTAGCACTTCTATCCCCACTGTTTTTCTCTTCCCATTACTCTGGTTCGACCGCCCACCACTGTGCCATGTGGGGCAGGCGGGGCAGGGAGCCTCTCCTCCGTCCTCAGTTGAGGGCAGCAGGCCGGCAGTGCCGCGGGCCTAGCAGCACCTCCCTAACACATCGCAGACAATCAGTCAGAAGCTGAAAGTAAACAACTTATTTACATGAATTTTAAATACAGCTTAGTGCCCGGCAGCCCTATTATTTTTAAAAGTGGGTTAGAAAAGTCACTGTAAGGCGAGGACCTTACATACTGAGCTGCAGCCCTAGGTGCATTAATATGGCTGAGTGGAGATGCTAACATAACCTTACCTGTAATGGCATGAACACACCACTGTAATAATTCATTTAGAATGATGACACCTGAGACCTAATTTAAAACTCCTAGATGAATACCGTTCTCACATTCAAACCCCAAGGCTGCTGCAAACATACCTAAGAAATCCTAAGAACTATAGTGAGCCTAATTGAATTGGACTTAAATGGACCATTGAGGTGGCCTCACCTAGCTCTGGGGAATTTATATTGTCTATACTGTATCAGAATCACAGCTTGAGCTGAATAACGGGTTACATTCAATCATGTTACTGTAACTCATGCTTGAGGAGAGGGGGAAACCTTTTGCTATCAGCAAAGCTGTATGGAAAACAATTTCAAATCACTTTAAACCCAGTTGGCAACTACTTTGCCAATTACGGAGTCCTTTGGGAAAGGTGTGTGCTAGGGCTCGGGACTAAATGATTTATGTCAAGCGCCCCAGTCCCCCGAGGCACATAGAGGAGGCTGGAGAGGAGGTGCTTGTGGCTAATTATTTCTCCTAAGAATACTTTACCAAGGTAATTTGCGCTTGCAGATGAGTCACACTGCATGCTGAATACAACACAGGGAAAGCAGGGACTGCAGCGGTGCAGTGTGCAGGCAGATAAAAGGGATACGAGCAGCATCTTCACTCCTTAATCTCATATGCAGAACCCTGGCCCCCCGGACCCGGACCCAGAGGGCCCCTGGCTGAGCTGTGCTGGGGACCCGCAGAGGAGTGCAGCACAACCAGATCACTGCTCTGAATTGCAGAGCGGAGGGCAGTGTTTAGCATGGGTGATGGAAGCACGCTGCCTGGCACTCAGCAGTGCTGCTGAGCATCTGCTCACAGAGGGGCATGCAGAAGGGAAAAGCTGCACAAAGTGGAGCAGAGAGTGGCCAAATGCACCTCCAGCGCATCCCTGCAGCACACCAATGGTTTCTTTGCTGCCGTTTTCTAAAATCTCCTCACAGGTGTGCTGTTGACACTGTGTTATAATTTATGAAGCCACAGATGTCTGGAACGTGTAATTCATTTTGCGGATGGCAAGTGTAAATCCTGTTGTTTCTCACATGGCACAGTCCTACCTGTGAACAAAAACACCACCTCACAGATCCTGGTTACTCCAGAAGGGGTGTAGCAAAACATTTTTGGATGTGCTGCGGCATCAGTTAAGGAGTAAACAGCGTTCATCTTACAAATGATTCAAGCCTGATTTCAGTATCCCCTCTTGCCCAAAGCCCAGGCTGTGATGTCGGGGCTGGCTCAAAGCAGGGTGATTTTCATCTGATTTTAACTCATACCATGGAATTAAACTTGACTCGGCTCTTCTCATTTGTGCTGGCTGAGGTGCTGGCTTTGGGATTTCAGGAAGATGGGCGGGTGACAAACACTGCACTGCTTTTCTTGGTTAGGAGTTAGCCGAGATTCAGCCACACTCTCTTTTTTGTGGTTATCTGCTGATTTCCAGCAGCTGAGGAGACACAAGTCTTCTGAGAGTCCCAGTAGAAGCACCACTCACATCTTCTAAGCCCAGCAGGTTGCACAGAACAGCCCTGAGCCCCCAGCTGAGCTAAAGGCTCTGCACAACAGATGCACTGGCCTCACTGGTGCCTGCTGGTGTGTAGGTGGCTAGCAAGCCCACAGGGACCCAACCTGCAGCTGCAGATGGATCAATCTGCAGTAATAACCTGGGAAAGATCTAAAGCACCTTTCCTTTTTTTTTCCTGCAGTGACAGGCAATAACACAGATGTCATAGATGGAGAGGGGCCAGTGAATTTACTAACCCATAGAAAACAGATGAGTTGTGAAACAACGAGAAGCTAAACGGGCTGGCTTCAAAACAGCAATCTGACCAAATGTGGCTCCTGGCTAAGGCTAGTTTGTCCAAAGGATCTGTGGGCCTCTGGTCTGCTCATGCTCCAGACTTTCATTGGAAGTGTGATGCAAAATCCATTCTTATTGACCTGATTAATGCTTGGCTGCAAAGTTTCCTGCTGCTGGAATCCTCTCTCAAGCACCAGCCACAGGGGAGTGCCAGGGCAGCAAATGAGCAGACTTAGCAGGTATTGTAGACCCAGTGCTGGCAAGAAAGGAGTCTGTAGTATTCTGGGCTATATATACTGAAGTGATCAAGCTCCAAAACAGCCTTCAGATGGGGTTTGTTTTCTTTTATTTGACCATATTGGAGCCTGTGCTAAACACATTTACATCGTGCTGAAGAAGACACTGACTCAGGGTGTTTGGAGGAGAGGAGGCAACACACAACCCTGTTTTTCCCACCTCTGCTCACCTTCCTCCCCAGCCTGCCAGACGTTCTACTATGGATCTAGGCTTTAGCAAGGCTTACAGTGGGAGCTATCTGACCCCTGGCAGGGTGCTATCCTCTACCTGCTATCTCCAGCCCCCAGTTTCTTGGGCACAATCCTACCCCCAAACCCTGCCTGCCAGCCAGAGAGCAGCCAGAGCACATTCAGCAGGGAGCGTGCACAAAACGGGGCACCAGTTCAGCAGCAAGAAAATCTGTCACTTGCTTTTTTTCTTCTTTTTTGATCCACTTCCCTGGGGTCTTTTCAGATGTGCTCACCATCAGCCACATGAATCCCTGCTGCAACAGCTGAAGAGTTGTTCTTTCTGTCCCAGCTGATGAGAAAAATCATTATCCTGCAATATGGTCAGGATCTTCCAGGTCTTTTATTACCCAGAGAAGGATCACAGAAAAACTCTTCACAACTTTTCCTCTTTCAGGACAGGGAGTTTACAGCTGTATTATGCAGATCTCTTATGCATTTCTTTTTATTTTTTATTCTTCCCAATCTCTTTTAAACTTCTTCCCCTTTGCACATCTGAGCTTTGCTGATCACAGAGGTCAAACAGATTGAAAACATGTGTGCAAGTAAAGTGGATTCACCTTTGACCTTAAACTATTCCTCCTTGGGAACATTTAATTTGCTCTAACCAAATGTATTTTTATTTTAATGGAATGCTCTTTGCCTGAGGCAAACTGTGTGGAAGTCCATCAGATGTGTTTTCATTTTACCACTTTGTAGAAAAGTGTATTTTTCTTTACATCTGGATTTTTTTTTTAACACAGCCCTGGGATTTTCCCTGCTATCTGCAGCACTACCCATGGCTCCTGTGAAAAAAATAAAAATAATAATAAAAAAAAAAGAAAAAAAAACAAAATAGAGAAAATTAAGTAATATGGAATAAAATGCAGCAGGAGGTGTGTTTGAACTTGCTTTAAGAACAAAGGTTGATCCTGATCGCAGGGGACCAATTTTTTTGGTGTTCTGGGGCTACAGATCATTTATATGGATCATGTATTTTCCAAGGATGGTGCTATGAGAAGAGGACGTGAAAATTTGGCCTATAACACTGTCCTGGATCCTTCTGATGAGGTGAGGTAAGCTTCATGTTAGGCTCAGGCTGAGCAACAACTCCTTACTTCCAGCCTGTGCCTCTGTGATTTATTTCAAGGCTCATAGCCCTTTGTGGCAGAACACAATGCAGGAAGACACAGCCATTTCAGACTCTGTTAGGGTTTTGATCACTTTGAATGTCTTATGCATTAATTCCTCCCCAGCAGGTCCTCTAAGCCATTTGGAGCAGTTTTCAGGCTGCTATCCAATCCATCCATGCATAGTCCATGCCTGTCTGTCCAGCCTACCTGTTATCAGTATAACAGCCTGGAGATATGGATAGCTTTAGCTTTATTTTTTTTTTTGCTTTGTGGAAGATATTCTCCAGCTCATGTAATCGTACTGCTATCTGTCTCACAGTTCTGATCCTGCCACCTCTCGTTTCTGGCTCGAATACTGAAATCAACAGAACATGACAACCCGACATGAGAAAGCCGGAGTACGTGTCAGCCACTGACAGGCCCAAGTGACAGAGCAGGTCTGTGCCTGGGCATCTCCATTCATTTTTCATAGTCCCCACAACCCACCTGAGCAGCTCGTCACTCGCCCTGAAGCCCGAAAGGGCGCGCGAGCCCCTGCATGGCTGCAGCATTGTCCTACTTTCCACTGTGCCTCCACTTAACCATCTGCTGTCAGAGGAAATTATTTCAGTACTATTGCTGTCTAGAAAACTACCAAAAGCAGTAACAACAGCAACAATAACAATGCAAAGGGTAGTGTGTAGATATGTAAAGCAGCATTTCTGCCTTTTGTGGATTTAAGGGAGGATTCCCACAGTTACAGGAATACAGAGCTGACTGGGATTGCTCACAATGAGTAAACTCAGTAAATTGGGGGCAGGGAGAGTTTAAGGTGTTGTTTTTTTTTTTTTTTTTTTCCTTTTCTTGTGTGTGTGCATTCCTCAACAATGCCTGATTTCTGTCAATGGGAATATTATTCCTAAGTATTTGTTAAACAGCTTGGACAAAGCATTTTCAGTCCAGTGAGAGGTTCACTTTGGCTATTCACTATTCATTATTCACGGTGTGTGAGTGTTCACATAAGTCATATGGTATTGTCTCTGCTCCCTACTTGAATAACTCTAGTTAAACAGGAGACTAATGAATGTTGGAGCACACATGGTGAATAGCTAATAACGAAGAACAAGTTCTCTCACTTGCACCTGTATTCAGCAATATCCAGGGCTGTCTTGCAGCATGGAGTCCGTAACCCATACCTCCCAGCTCCAAATGCCTCTTTGTCCCACACCCCCAGCCACTGCACGGTATTTGCTGTGTGTGTCATATGAGTCAGGTGTGCAGCGTGTCGCTGTGTGCCATGAGGCACCAGTGTTTGGATCAGATGGACTTGGGGCCTCAGGAATCCTTGTGAGAACTCAGCTGGGGGACACGCATATGTAAGTCAACTGACTTCTCAATATTGGGGGAAAGAAATGGGAATCTGGCGGTTTAGGTGTTAGGAAAAAGAGGAACAGGACAAATCCATGGTCAGCCCAGCCCCTTATGTTTCACTCTAGCAGGAAATCCAGCTCCCCGATATTGAGATTCTGATGGAGCAGTATGAAAGAAAACATTCTCCATTCAAAAACATCTGTTCTTATTTTTCCATATTGGCATCTTCAGTTTATGGCCTACCACATACTCACCCCCTCATAGACTATTCTAAGCCCCTCTTTCCAGAGGGACTGAAGGCATGTGTTGAGCTCGTAAACTCAGCGGTTTAGATGAACATGTGTGTGATGCAGTCACTATCTGCTAAATAACCAGTTTTCCATGCCCTACAGTCTGATGCTGATCAGAGTACTTCTGGGGAATGGAACACTTACGAATTTTACCCTTTGGTCCAGAAAACTTTTAGGATTGAAGGAGAGTTGACTGAAGTAGCATTTGTGGCCATTCGAACATATGAGGTGGCTTACTGCTTCCAAGAAGTAGCACATTGAATACATCCCTATAAATGTGATGAAAACATCTTCAGGATAGTTTGTATTCATCAGGAAGTGCACCTCTGAAATCATCAAGGAGCTGGTAAATTGGAAGGGAAGGCTAAATATTTTCAGCTGTTGCTATGTTGCTTTTATCTCCATAGTCTTTTGCTCTCCTGGCTGCTTACTGCTTCTTCCATTTTCATCTCCCATCAGGGAGACTACAAGGTCTTTTTGGTGCTTTTTGGGAACATTTTCCCTTGTGTGTTTGCAGTGTCTCACACACAGAACCTTGATCTCTGCTGGTGGGTATTAGGCACCCTAGAAGTACGATCAGTAAATAATACACTTTCCTGCTGCATTGGTCTACTGGTGCTATAGATCAGGTGGGAGAAGAAGGCTCTTAATCTTCCTACTGTTGGGATTATACAGGTATATTTTGATAGAGAACTTTTTAACTACCATACAGTGAAGAGTTGGAAGGTCTCTTATAAATCATACTACATTCATATATAAACATAACCTAAATCAAGCTGATGAGCAATACCCTCAACAGGATAAACGTCTGATATTAGATTTATTTCAATCTGTTTACACAAAGGATTGATGACAATCGATACCTGCCCTCGGGATGAACAGGGTACAATAAAGCTACCAATCAGCTCGGCTAGACAACTTGATGTCACTATTGCTTGACAATGTGCACATGCAACTGCCAGAGTATAAATGGAGTTAGTTCAAAAGAAGAGTGGGACACAGGGCTCAAAGAAGGCCTCTGGGCCATCTATTTGAAAAGAAGAGGAAAGATACACTTATTTAGGGATGCGCATAAATTCTGTTTCTGTACATTTTGCACTGTTAGTGGAGAGCTCTTTTTCTTGCTGTATGCAAAGCTGAAAGCTCTCTGCCTAGGGTTTTGAGCAATAGGATTTGTAAGCTTTTCACTTGTTAACTGTAAGAACAAGACACTTTCCTCCCCTCTCTGACATTTACATGTGAAAAGCATTGCTGTATTGGACAGAGTGCCCTTCTGACCCAGCAGTCCATCCCACATTAATAAACCTCTTAATTTACTGTAAGGCAGTTATGACAGGGCCCATAGATGTAGCTATGAAGCAAAAACACTTTTGTCCACTGCCATGAAGACTTCTGGCTACCTGGCCAATTTTTATGAAATCCAGCCTGGATTTCTTTTGGTGAGTTTGGGACCTCACCTGTGCAGTCAAGAGAGGAAACATTTCTATTTGCTTACTGCAGAGATTTCACCATTCAGCAATCTCGTTAGTCACAGTTGAACTGGTAAATTATTTATCAAAGTCCACGGTGAATAAATACCTAATACTCCTACCCACACAACTTCATCTAAGTCCCAAGGAACCGGGCAATGAGTTTCTTCTCCTTTTGAAAGGTCTGAGGTTACTAAATAATTCAGAAGATTCTCTCTCCTGGCTGTGATACGATACCCAGCTTTAAACTACCTCAGAGTGCTTTTTGTTGGGAAATAAGCTATGCTGGTCACTCCTTTTACTTTCTCTTCTGTCAGTTTGGGTCTTTACTTGGACAAAAGGTGGGCGAAGACCTTTGTGCATGAAACTGACACCAATTAATAAACAAGTTCTTGGAAGGACTAAAACCACAGTCAGTTTCGGTATCTCTTGCCTAGATCATCCTGCTTCATGGTGAGCTCCTGGAATTGTCCTGTTTGACAGGAGCTGTAAACGTGTTCTGCTTACTTTGAATACATGTATTTTGTCGGTTGAGGATGTCTAACTTTTTTTCTTAATGCTCAATAATCAACTCATTTTCCCCCTGATTTTGTTTTTTTCCCTTGAGCAGCAGAGCAATACCTGCTTACCTACCCTTTATTACAGAGACAGGCAATGTCTGTATTGTTTGTACACACAGGATGTCCATAGGTGGGATTTCTTAAACCCTGAGCTAAGTGCCTTCTTTATGGGACAAGTTTTCCTTACTGTTAGGATAGTAAAGCTTGAGTCTCAGCAGATCTCCAGCAGCTCCCATTTTTTCCAAAAATAAGTTCAGCATCACAGGCTGTGTATGTTGAAGGATCTGGTCTTGTTCCCTACCCTTTCTATCTATAGGATTTCTATAGAAATCCTATGTGGGTTACTACAGTAACTGATGTGGTCAGTTACCTCAGGGAGATGAGCTCTGGGAAGGAGGATGATCTATCACTTCAGCATGTTGAGGACTCGAGTTGCTGAAAGTTGAGGAACTGCATCAAGAGTCTCTTAGTGTTTCTTAACCAAAGACCAAGATGCAACACTGAGTGAAGTGTTAAAGGTGGTTTGTAGGAGCTCCACTGACATATTGCTGGGTGATTGCTAAAAGTAGACAATCCACAATAATGGTGCATTGAATCAAAAGTGGTTTTTCTTTTGTTTGCAAATGTTTCAGTATAGGCATCACACTCTGTATAAGCTGGAATAGCAGCACATAGCAGAATGGAAGGGAGATCCCAGCTGGAAACTCATACAGAAAGGTCGAGGACAAGTCTGTGCACTCTTGCGGTGCAGTGCACTCTTCTTTGCTGTTGGTCTACCTGGCTCCAGTGAAACTGCTCTCACTCATACAGTCACAACTTAATCCTATTAGCAGTGCCGAGCAATTGAGAGAAGCATGACAGAAAAGACAAAAATGCATGAAAAATAGCCTTCCTTCAAAGCAATGTGTTTTTTGTACAAGGTATTGTAGCTTCCTGAGAATTTTAAACCATGCTTGTGCTGGAAAAAGTGTGCTTTACTTAGTTATATAGCTTGCTTAAACAATATCACTGGAAAGGTTATTTTGCTCTATTAAACTATATGTATTTTGGGGGTGATTTCCTTTCCTTTCCTTTCCTTTCCTTTCCTTTCCTTTCCTTTCCTTTCCTTTCCTTTCCTCCCTCTTTTTTCTCAGTATCTCCCCCTGGAATCTGACAGGGTTCATGTAAGGACAGAAAATACTCACTCCTGTAAACAACACAGCAGGTGAACTGGGCAGAATGGATTACAGATTGCTTTTATGTAGCTCAGTGTCCTCTCAGACATGAAGATTGCCTGGTTATTCTTAAATATTGTATTTCGAATCAACAACCAGCCTGAAAAGAAACAGTATGCTCAGACCTCAAAGCTAGTTCTGCTGCTAACCCACTGTGTGATCCCTGGAAATCCATTGACTCTCGCAGTCACTGTTTTATATCCTGAAAANTATCTCTATCTAAAGGGATGGGTAATCAAGATTCAGGGATGTCATGACAACTTTAAATGAGTTGGCCTTCATTTTGTTCAGTTGATTCTCTGGCAATCTGCAAACAAGTATACAAGAACAGAAGAAATATCTGAGCTTTAAGCTGAATTGTGAGTGTGAAGGAATTAGAGCTGTAGCAGTTTGGGTTTGTTTCTCTGGCAGTCATGTATACTGTCAGTAAAAGACCAAACAGAATATTTTAAGATATTTCTGAACCACTTTGTAATTTTATCATTACATGGACATTCCAATGCTCTTTCTCACCACAAATCCATTCTGGAATTGAATGGTCAGTGATGATAAACAGTGATAATAGATTACAGGGTAGGGGGAAGGTAGGAGATATTAATAAGGTAAGATTTTTAATTAATTTTTCAAGTTAATTAAAATGTCCAAAAGCACAATAAAACTGCAGAAAATCTGGCAAGGGAATGGCAGCCTGTCTGATTAATGCAAGTCAACTGTCTTCTGAGGGTAATAGTAATAATGATGAGATTATGGATATGGAAGAACCTGCTAAAGAGATATGAGATGCATGTGGAATACAAACTGTGTCCTAGTTACTATTTTATGGTGCACAATGGATCTTATTAAGGAGGAATAGCAGTAAGAATTACCACTGAATTGCTCAATAAAAGTATTGTGTAATTAAGAGTGCTGCACCATCAGCTTGAATGCTACCTCCCATTGATACTCCATATCCTCCATTTACTTTTGGTTTTTAACTAAAGCGTGTTAGTTTCAACGGCAGTTGCAGGCAGCTTGAAAAACATGTTGTCTTGTTCATGATGATGCATGGAGGAAGGGAGATGAGTGTTGAAATGGAGTATGATATTCAGAAGAGTCTGGGAAGGTCTTCCAGAAGTGAGAGTTTGATACTTGATTTTCTTTGTGAAAAAACACTGGAACAGATCCTAACAATGCTTGAGACAGAGAAAATAAAAACACTTTCTTTGTGACATCCTTGGTCTAATGAAGTTTCAATTTTGTAAGTACATGGCCCCCATCCAAACAGAGAAGAAACCCCACTGAGATGCATCAATGCAAAAGTCATGAGAGGGATTCACAGATGGGTATTTTTTCAGACAGCAGTTTCTTATTACGTCTACATACAGTGTGCCTACTGCAGCAGTGTTCTGGCCTTGGCTGGGTGTTTTAGGCAGCCTCTAGCAGAAATACTGGAAGGCATTAATTAGAGACATCAGTATCATACAAGAGGGGATACTTGTACAGTTCTGTCCTGACAGGAAAGCAACAGTCAATATCACCTGACCATTTATAGTGTTTTCAACCCTATTTTGCAGGTGTAAGTGCTTGAGAAGGAGACTTCTCAAAGAAATAGCCTTGCTTTTGGCTGTGAAACAAACCTCCTACACTTTTGATCTTTGCCTATCGTTGCTTTTTATAGAAAAACACAAGCTTTGGGCTGCAAAGCCAAGTTCTTCAATACTGATGTTGAAAGGTTAGTTGGAGCACAGATTTGGCCAGAACAGAAATGAGATCTGAACTGCCCATGTGGTTCAGGACATTCGGAGCCTGAGTTGTGATAGAGCAGGCCTGTGCTTAAAATGAATTGTCTACTTTTTCTTTTTTTTTTTTATTAGCTAATTTTGCTGGGCTCTTAGCGAGGTTATGCTGTGTCCCATGTCCATTTTATTCAAGCTTCTTTCTGTCAAGAGTAAAATTCTTAATTCCATCTTCACTGTTTACCCAGGCTGCTCTTAAAAATGAAAATAGTATCTGGAGGATTTTAGCCTTGGTGAAATAATAAAATAAAGTAAAAGCCTCCTGTCATGAATTCTGAGTAGGCTGCATCAGCACATGCAAGAGAAATTGTTGCTATAGATTGCCTCGTTATTAAAAGAGGAGGGAGGGGAATGGCAAGGAAGGTTTGAAGCCTGTTGATGTAAACCAGAACTGGTTTATAGGGAGCTGGCTGAGGACTGAAGTTTTATAAGGTGCACTTTAAACTACCATGCAGTGTACTAAAAATATCATAAAAACTATAGCTTCCAGCCACAAGTTTCAGAAAATGCTTAGTGGCAAAAAGAGAAAAAGCTGCAAGATATAGGGCATAAAGAAAATCTGATACTTGGAAAGGAAGAACATTTAGGTTTTGTTTCAGTCTCCGGTTTAGTGCAAGCACGAGAAACTACTGCTAATACTGCCATAATGCTCAGTAGGACAGTATTTGTCTCCTTAATGGCAATAGCGTATAAATGCCGGAGGAGAGTAATCACAAATCAGTATCTGAGACCAGCGCAGACATTTCTCCCCACCCTCTGCAGATCCCATTGATGCCCATAGAGATGCTGCCACTCTTCCTGCTATTTTTCTCCTGAGACCTCATGGGAGTCATCAGAGCAGCCAGACTGCTCAATGCTTATCAAAGCCCATTGCTCCTTTTCATCAGAAAACCATCAGAAAAATGGCAGTTCCCCTCTGTGTGACCCTGCCTCCTGCCCCATCAGCCGTCACGTTCATCACTGGAGGGGACAGCCCGCAGCTGCGCCTGCACACCCTGGCTTAGAAATATGTCACCCCCAGCAGAGGCTGCCATGCTGCTGGGAGAACAATGGCCCTAAGAGACGTTCTGTTGTGTTGCAGGCTTGGGAGCCCGTGCTGGAAAGCATCATCAGAAAGACCAGCCACTGGTGGTATTTGCACAGGTGTTTCTTAAGAATTATCTGTGTGGTTCCCCAAAAGAAGAAGGAAATGCTGGGCAGGTTCGCTTTCATCTCATGTTTATGTGTTTGTTACCTCCTGGAATTTACTGGTCCTGGATATTAAAACAGGAAAACAAGAGAGGAAGAAGGAAGAGACACCAGAAAGGGCAGGGAGGTGGAAATGGAACAGAAAAGCTCCTGCACTTACCCAGGCATTTAGTGATTAATTAGAAGTGCCTGGCCCGGCCCTGTCAATCACAGGGTTTTAAGAGGCCCATCGGAGATGCCTCTGAGAGCCACAGTCCTTGCCTTGCTCCCCTCCTGCTTGCACACCGTGTCAGAGAGGTATTAACTTGCCACCGAGCTGTGACAGGAGCAGCCTACAACACGCCCGTGCCAGCTCAGCTACGCTGCCCAGCACGGATGGGATCAAGCGACGGTTCCTTCCCCTCTGCCTCTTCCCCAGCCAACCTCTCCGCCTGAGTTAGAGAGGGAGCGATACCTAGGTCTGCAGTTTCAGTAGCAAATCCCCTGCAGCGGTTGCGAGGCAACAGGGAGAAAACAGTCGTTGTGGAAAACATCACAAGTTTTTCCTTTTCTTTTATGGGACGGTAAAAGCCTGCTTTTAAACACTCTTCTCCCAGTCCTCACTCGCAATAACAGGATCTGGGGTCGGGCATCCTTTCTTGGGTGATTAATGCCCTGATACAAGAGCCCTGCCATTAAAGGGAATGAGGCTGCCCACAGAGAGAGGCTTCCCCTTGAGAGAGGGAAGCGGCTCTGCGTCTGCGAACCCTGACAGACACTGAACATCCTGATTTTCGGCGCAGCTCAGGCAGTCAGAGTTCTGACTGCCATCCCTTGTGCCCTCCATTTATGGCAAACACCAAACAGGAAGTCGTTTAAAGAAAAATAAACCAAATCAGGCCCTCCCTATATTTAAATTGTTCTGATATAATCATTCATGCAACAGATTGCATTAATTTATTGCCTTTGTCTGCGGCACAAGAAATCTATTAGATGCCCCTCACAAAATTCATAGATTAAAATACAAAAATCCTTACAAGAGACAAGCTTTGTGCCCAGAATGAAGCACTTTCCTACTAAAAATCTTTACTCATCCTCAGTGAGCATATTCTGGCCTCACTTGCCCCTGTCATTGTTTTCCTTCTTCCCACCTCTAAAATCCCTTCCCAAGCCCCAGGATGTACTCCCTGCCCCAAGCCACCCACAGTTCCTCCTGGGATGGAGGAAAGAGCAGAGCAGCAGGGAGGAGGAGGTGACCTGTGCCTGCTCTTGGGACGAGAAAGTGAGGACGAAAGTTCATCTCAAAAAAAGTTAAGTGGGGCAGTCCTTCAAAGACCGAGAGTCACCTCTCAATAGTGGGACATCTGGTGACATTAGCTGAAGTTTCATAAAAGCTCCCCGTGGCCTTTTCAGAAATAGAGCAGGTTTCAAAAAGAAAGAAAGAAAGGAAAAAAAATACAGAGCGTTATCTATTGGCATTGATTTATCTCCATTTTCTATTATAAGGTACTGCTAAATCCAGCTAAGGATCCTCCGAAACATGAGAGATGTCTAGTCACGAATGTGTGTTACTTACAGAGACGTGGTTTTGTCTTGCTTTCTTTCTTTATTTCATTATTTATTGAGTAGGATAATAGCTTATGGTACTTACACAGAGCCAGCTGTTTGCAGGATGCCAAGAGCAGGTGGTCTGGGAGGCCTCTGATGAATTGCAAAAGACACTTACCAGCTGCTATCACTGTGTGAAATGAGCAAACCTGCAAAATCTTTATTTTCAATTGGATTGTACTTTTAAGTAAGCAAGGGAGACAGCCAGTATAACTACAGACCATGACCAACAACCCACATAAAGCGTGTGCAAACACAAGTGATTAATGTACCAGGATTTGAAAACAACCAAAACTAACGAGTCAGATTTCACGGGGTGCAGGAGAGGAACGGGGAGAGGGAAGGGATGGGTGGGAGCAGCGGAATGCATGGGGGGCAGCAAGGCAAGGGGATTCTTGCATGTGAAGAGGGATGAGGAACTATTTGATGAGCCCTAATAGGCATTCTTGGGTTCTTAACAACTCCCATATTTTTATTCTGTCAACCAACCTTGTAAACAATGATGTTGCACTTTAAAGTTTTTATGGTCTCTTTCTCTTCTTTCTCTTGAACACCCCTCACCCTCTT
>VXAV01008072.1:453184-471408 GCA_013399715.1 Alectura lathami | reverse complement strand
TGAGTTTTTTTTTTTTTTTTTTTTTTTCTTTCCCTGAATATGTAGGGCACTCCTGTGGGCTGCCTCACCAGGGCACAATCCTTTGGTGGTAACCACAGCCTCAAATGGTCACCGAAGAGATGCAGGGATAATGGGTTACAAAGACAGACATTAATAAGGTAAGATAAGAGAGGGGAGGTTTATTAATTTTTCAAGTAAAGTTAGGATGCCCAAGGGCACAGTAAAACTGTAAAGAATCTAGTGAGGGATGAGAGGCCTAGCTGATTAATGCAAGTCAGCTGTCCTCAGAGGGTGATTGCAATAATGATGAGATTATGGAAGAACCTGCTGAAGACAAATGAGATGCATGTGGAATAAAAACTAAGTGTCCTAGTTACTCTTTTGGAGTGCGCGATGGATTTTATTAAGGAGGAACAGTGATATAAATTACTGCTGACTGAGACACTGAAGCAAGGAGCTGGGCTTGCTTTGCTGGAGTTTCTTTTCCTGAGATGCAGCATGCAACCCAGGGTGCCTCGCTTGAAAACAAGCCAAGGAAAACATGGGAAAGTTAAACTGGGGCTTCCTCCCCTGCCGAATAAGAAAACAATATTTCTGCTCTGTCTGTTTGATGTACTTTTCCCTTTGCCTCCCCACCCCCTCCAGCTCCATTACATCCTAGCTGTCATGTGTCAGTGTGGATAACCCAGAGCTTTCCAGTTTGTCCCAGGAGCCCTTACATGGTCTGGAGGCAGCTCTTCTCCAGGCAGCCTGGACACAGTGCATAAATAAGGGAATGTTTCTAAGGGCAGCAGTTTTTCCAGGCTTCCTTCCTTCCTCTTCTGACCCACCTTTCCTATTTCTTCATTCCCTGCCTTTTCCTCTCCATTCTCTTGGCACCACCTCACTTCCTCCATGGTGTCCCCAATTTCTTCTATCACCTCCTCCAGCCTTTTCCCCTCTCTTCTTGGTGGGGAGCCTCCTGTCAGTCCCTCCCTGTTGATTACCACTTTTGTGATATTTGGTAGTTTGGAGTTTACCAGCATGCAGAAGACCTGGTGAGGCAGGGCATCCTCAGCAGCACCTAAAAGATACAGAGTTAGCTGCCCGAAGTAGGTGGGAAGTGGGTGGCTTCCAGATGCAGGAGGGGAGCTGCACTGGGTCATACAGTCAGAACCGAAGTGTAATTAACAGCATGGTAACAAACGGCACGATGCTGGACCTTGTATACATTTTCCAGGTCCTCTGTTTCTTTTCAGCGTACTAACTGTCCCTGGTAACAGAAAATAAGAAATTATAGTATTGACTGCTTGTGTTACAGTGCTAAGTCAGCATTTCCATTAGAAAATCTGTTTCTAATGTGTTTGAGTAATACAATCATGAACAGCCACTTCAAGATTAATCCTGGTCTTTAGAGGCCCCAGCCAGACTGCATTTTTTCCCTTACAAAACTCAGTAGATCAGTTTGGGCATTATCAAGCTTTACCACCTTCCTATAGCCCAGAGATCACTTTCTCCTGCATACTCTCATTTTTCCCTTTATTGTCCTTTTAAAGTCATGGTATCATCTTCTGATCTCTTTTGCTTTGAAGGTTTTTTTTTTTTTTTTTTTTTTTTTAATGGCTGTAAGTAGCTACAGGGTGTCAAAACAGCCTTTTCTCCCACAATCTAAATATGTAATTACCTGATAGATGGGCATTTCTGTGTTGTTAAGATGGTCTAAATACATATTTATGGAGCAGACAGTAATGACTTCATTTTAGCAGCTCCCTACATATATATTTACATGACAGACCATAATGTTCTGCAGTGTCAACCTCCATAAAGCTCACGTGTGACATCAGAGCAGCACGTGTCCTGAATCTTCTGGGTTTCATGCCCCATGCTACAGACGTGTAGCACAACATTATGTGGGGATCTCCTCTTGCTGGGGGAGTGCTCACTGCAGGACAAACCAAAAATGACATTATATAAATAAAATGTAGTTTCTAAAGAAAAATAATGCAAACAAACAAAAATAACAGCCCTAAAAGATCGTGTAAGTATCGTGCCTCTGATTCCCAGTAGCAGATGTTTCGGGTGTTGAAACTCCCACCAGAACAGCTGCAGGAATGTAGAATCACATCTGGGCTTGCGACGGGGTTGCATCATTACCCACTGACAGCAAAGCAGCCAGATGCTTCCAATTCATTTTAGAAATGGAGCTTCAAGTTTGAGCCCGTGTACATCCCTGCCTTACAGCCGCTACTTATTGCTTGTTGCGGCCACTCCTGGAAAGGCAGCAGAGGCAGTGGGCTGAGCAGGAGCGGGAAAGCTGGGACAGAAGCTCAGGGCCAGTAGGGACAAGCCTCAGGATCTGAGGATGATCTCTTCCACCCCGGATAAGGGCAGTGGGGGAATTCAGTAGACACTGGGTGTTTTGGGATTGCTACTTGCTCTGCCCAGTACCTGAAGTGCAAGTGGCTTGGTTGCTTTCCAGCAGTGTTGTCTCATCTCTCTCATGGGACTTCAAATTCCGTGGTGACAGCTGGGCTGTGCTAGTTTGTCATTGTGCGGAGGGTTGCTCTTCCTTACCCACTGTGCCACGTCTCAGCACTGATGCCTGGTGGTTGCTAGCCCTGCCGTTACAACAAAAGAAGGCTTGTCTCCCTCATTTCTGGATTGTCTCAGTGGGAGTGCAGGCATCAACAAAGAGAACCACTTTCTCCAGGTTGATATTCAAGAGAGAAATAATCTTAAGGTGTAAATATACATCTCTGGTATCAGTATCCACATTTTGTATGAAATCCAGATTTTTGAAATCTCAAATCTGAAGCCGTTTGGAGCTAGGTACCTGCCTCTGGGCTCTGGGACAG
Source organism: Alectura lathami (assembly GCA_013399715.1). Taxonomy (NCBI): domain Eukaryota; kingdom Metazoa; phylum Chordata; class Aves; order Galliformes; family Megapodiidae; genus Alectura; species Alectura lathami. The sequence goes on along the minus strand of VXAV01008072.1, from coordinate 468,574 downwards.
CTAAGGCAGACTGCTGCCCTCACCACACCACAGCCGTTAATAAGGTAATTTATTATTTCGCATGTAAACACATGCAAATAGCTAAGGTAATTAGTTACAAGATTTGCAATAAGGTGACTGAATCAATCAAAGACAGCTACTGCACAGTTAAAGATTGTACTATATATTAAAAAAAAAAAAAAGAAAAATGGAAGAAAAAAGATAATGACAGAGCAACTATTTACCACAAGGATCTTGTCTATCACCTTATTGACACTTGCCCAATAGCCACAGACTACAGCAGAAGAAGCAGAAGGTTTCAATAGGGCTTCCAAAATGCCTTGAAAATTGCACACAGACTCCAGCTGACAACTGGGGCTGTCCTTGTTTAGCCAAGCTTACTGGTGTCAAATGTTTTAAAGGACAGACGTACAAACAGATGGATTTCTCCTTCCAGGTTGAAGGATTAATTATCAGTGAGGTGAATGGTATCCATGCTCTTGCATAAGGAGGAGACAATTTCCCACTTGAATGTTGTCAAGCAAGACAATTTTTAGAGAAATTTATGACAATCTATGGCTTTAAAAAAATTATTTATAATCCACAAATCAGCGCATCCGTCTCCCCAGGTAGTGTTGAATTTTTCTGATTATTGTTGGTAAATGTATGTTATGATGGTAGCAATGAGGTTTGATAGGGTTAGATAAACTGGTACTGCTGAGAACGTGAATTGTTTCCCAAACCCATCCTTTAACAAAGATCTTCCCCCTCTCTCGTGTGAGGATCTGGAGGAGGAATGGAGCAGTACTCAGTCAAACAAGGGAGGATGTGGTGAATCTCTCCCTGGAGCAGGGAGCCTTTCCCCTGGCTGTGGTTCGCAGGACTGCCATGCTGGAAACTTTTGGAGAAACCCCTCAGAGAAGGGTGACAGCCCAAGCTGTCTGCACTCCTGCATTGTCATGGATGTCCATGACTCTCATTTCACCTCTTTGTCTTTTGGGGATTTCATAAACATCTGCTTTCATAGCGATGCTGACTGGGAGGAAATGGTTGGAGGGGGGTTCCTCCTGAGAGCCCTGTGTGGTGGACACGCGCAGGGTGACCCCACCACCTGTGCCCTATGGCCAAGGAAATCTGTACTCACCTCCAACACTCAAGTGCTGATCTTCTGCTTCCAAATGAAAACTGAATAAATAGTGGAGGGCACAAAAACCCCAAAGGGTTCTCAAGTGCCTTTGAAATAAATTAGAGTGTAAACTCCCAATGGCCCAAGGCTGTTGTCGAGGTGGCAACAACAGCCAGAGCAGACCCTGCTTAAAAATGCTTGCAAAGGTTTTTTATGAGCTCACTGCCTGCAGGATTCATCAATGTCATCATCGTGTTGCGTGGAAGCAAAGTGGCAATAAAGTGCAACTAATGAAAACAAAGGTTAAATACAATTTCTCTGCTTCCCAAGGGAATGCATTTTTCAGGAAACAAATTTCTGTCTATGTGTGAGAAAATATGCAGATCTCTTTTTTTTCCTTTCCATAAAATTTTATCCAAAACCTCAACATAAAGAGGAGGAATATATTAAAATAGCATCAATTTAAAACAGAACATGCTATAATAGACTAGAGTACATGAGAAAAATCAATAGCTTTGCATAAGCATGAAGTCTATAATCACTCCACAGACATACCTTAGAGAATATATGCATTTTAACCGCCTTTGTATAAAACCTTCCAGGGAGCTGAACATAATAATAATTAATAATGTAATTAATACTTAATTTATAAAGGGCACAGTATGCCCCACTCTCCTGCAGAGGCACTTAGGGTGATAAGCAACTGAAAAATAGGATTCAAGTAAAAACATCTCATTAAAATGAAGACAAAAATAGACCATAAATAAAAAGCCTATGGAAGCTGTACAAATGGAAGAAAGATGTACCACTGCAAATGTGTTGGCAACATAGTAAAACTTGAAAGCTCTCCACCAGCTCCTGCTCATATAAAGCGGTGTAGAGACAGGAATATTGCTGGAAGCCTTGGGAAATCCTCACATGCTGCCTGTTAAAACCAGAATGGATATCCATATTCCAGCAGAGTCTTACTGGGTTTGTGAGCTTGAGGTAGACTCACATTTAGTAGGCACAAATCAAGCCTACCAAGTGAACTGAAAGCCACTTACCTGTGCACTCATGGGCTTCTTAGAAGTCGATTCAAGAAGAATAAGTGCTTATTCAGAGTTACTTATTCCTGTGTCTGCTGATTCTTTATTACAGCTTTAAGCATTGTCTCGGTACTGGTCTGTAGTTCCCAAAATCACCCACGCAAGGCTTTCCTAAAGACTGGTGTCATAGCTACCATGTTCAGATCTTTGTTATGAAGCAGGACTGGTGGATAAACAATTGTTCAAACCAAGGTTAGTTGTGATATTTCATTTCAGAACTCCTCTGGAGCTTTTGGATTAAAAAAAAAAAAAAAAAAAAACAAGTCACCAAAAACCTGACTCTTGATGTATTACCACTGGATTTATTAATTTTCTCTGAAACCTCTCATTGATGTGTCTTTTTGTGATATATCTTTCAAGCTCATTCCCCATTTAGAATTACTTTGGTGTGAAGACTTCCTAGCTTCTGATGTGAATGCTAATGTAAAAAAAAACAGTTAAAGTTTTGCAATGTGCTTGTCTTTGATGATTTTTGATCCCATTAACATTCTTGCAGGCTTCCTGCTTGCTCTAGGTTTAGATACTCCTCAGACTTTCTTGTCTTGTTTTAGTAAGTTTTAGCATGTATAATTTTATATTTAGATGCATATTTCATACTTACAATGTAATACATTTGTCTATTTCCTCATCTGTGCATGAATTTACTTTTTTTTTTTTTTGTTAAATGCCTTTTTACTCATAATTGTCTTCTTTATTCTGACTTTTATCCATACTGGTATGGATCTTTTGGATGTTTTCTAAATCAGTAATATACCTTTAATATGAGCATCTGATGTGGAGTCTTTAAGCAGCCTCCACATCACCAAAAAGTATTTCATCTGTTTTAGTATCTCATTTTATTTTGCTTTAAATTGTTTCCACAGCTTTATGTAGCTTCACTTTTAAATATTGAATGTTACATAGTATGATATTTTTGACTATTTCTCTGGAAGAAAAGACACCGCATTTGAATGCATTAAGTCACAATTATAGAACAACCGTTGCATCTTGAACATTTTTTAATTCCTACCTAAACCAAGTAAAAATACAAACCCTGTCCCAAACCAACACACCCTTTTTCCTGCAAATGTTTAGAGTTGAGTTGCTCTGAGGAGGAGTCATTTCTCATGTCTGAAAATTAACCCTCGTGTTGCAGCTGACTCAGAGATTCAACATGTTTATATGGGAGCATCTGATCATCGTACACCTTCACAGAATTGTTCACAGAACCTCGCAACCTCGCTGGTTTGTGGAAGACTGCGGCCCTGCACGCAGAACTGCACATGGAATTCCAAACCATAGAAACTCCAAGTTATTTATGAGGTCTTATATTTCCCAGCACTTTAAAAAATGACTTCAGTTGTTGGCTGAGTCTCCTTTGTATCACAGTGTTATAGTGTCTTACTGATTGTCCTTTTGCTTCTGAGTCCTAGGTGTGAATATAGGGATATTTTCCTTTTAAAACAGGTATTTCAGCTCACTCATCTTAGTTTTCAGATTCCTGAAATTTGTTTACTTACACTTACAGCGATCTAGAGATCATGGTGTCTTAGTGATCTAGACAGTCTCATGTTGACTGATTAGTCTGAGCTTCACTGTGGATTTTTATCCTACTGCTATTCTACAGTATTGAGCTCTTGTGACTTTATCATTGCATATCTCTCCACAATGTCCATCCACCTTATGCCTTTCTCCTGTACTGGTATTTTTTTAAAAATCTTATTTTTGGGTTCTCTCTTGTACAAAGACCTGACAGCCCTTCACAGTTTTTTTTTTTTTTTTTTTTTTTTTTTTTTTTTTTTTTTTTCTCTCATATCACACAANTTTTTTTTTTTTTTTTTTTTTTTTTTTTTTTTTTTTTTTTTCTGCTGTGCCCAATAGCCAACACAAAACCCACAAAGTGCTGTATCATCTCCACCTTGCTCTGAAGCTGACTCTGGGAACCCAGTGCCAGCTCTCTCCCAGAGGCAGATCATGGTCTTGAGAGAAGTTAGCCCCTACCAGACCATTTGAAATCACCGAACTTGCAGGATATATTGGACAACTGTGGATGGATGCTTTATGTCATCCTTTGGAAAGCCACAAAGTAGTGCATACCAAGTGATGAAATCAAACAGACTTTTTAAAATGGATTGGTTTTCCTTGTATACATCCTCCATAAGCAAATAATGCCCTAGTGAGGCATGAGGATGAAGTCAGAATTTACAACTGTGGCAGAGAAACTATTAACTATCTATAAATGAATGTTTTTATTGGAAATTCTGCATAAGCCAGTACATTCTGAGAACCATATTCACATCCAGATGACTGTGTTCAGTTACCGATGATGGTTACTTAGAAGTGTTTGACTCAGTGATGTACGCAGCCTTCTCAATATTTTTATTCAGCTGTATAATTCCAAGGTCTGCAGTGTTGTTATCCTTTAAGAAAGCTGTTTTCTATTTCAAAAGCACCAACTCTGAATGTTAAATTGAAAGAAGCTAAAAGAATCATAATGGTAAAAGCTGCACAATTCTACCCTCTTCATTATCATCATAGAATTATCATAGAATGGCTTGGGTTGGAAGGGACATCAGAGATCATCCAGTTCCAACCCCCCTGCCGTGGACAGGGCTGCCAGCCACTAGCTCACTAGATCAAACTGCCCAGGAACCCATCCAGCCTGGCCTTGAACACAGCCAGGGATGGGGCAGCCACAACTTCTCTGGTCAGCCTCTTCCAGCGCCTCACCACTCTCTCAGGGAAGAATTTCTTCCTGATGTCCAACCTAAACCTCCCCTCTTTCAGTATTAGTCCATTCCCCCTTGTCCTACCATTATCCACCCGTGTAAAAAGTCGGTCCCCCTCCTGCCTGTAAGCTCCTTTCAAGTATTGGAAGGCCACAATGAGGTCTCCCCAGAGCCTTCTCTTTTCCAAGCTAAACAATCCCAACTCCCTCAACCTTTCCTCACAGGAGAGGTGCTCCAGCCCTCTGATCATTTTGGTGGCCCTCCTCTGGACCCGCTCCAACAGCTCCACATCCCCTCTGTACTGGGGGCCCCAGGCCTGGACACAGTACTCCAGGTTGAGTATTAAACAAGCTGATTCAGTATTTGCTTCTTTACATTTCTATGCAGATATAAAAGGCTACATAGGGAAATCTGTGACTCTATTATTAAATGTCACAGGGCAGAGTCGAGTGTAGTGATGACTCATCCTCAAAGATTTGATTTAGTTTGCACAGGCTTCCCAAGTGCTGAGTTCTCATTTTGGGCTATAAAAACCACTGTGCCCAGATCTAATAGAAGGACCATTAACATCAGCAGGACTCCTTCCTTTAGCTTCAGTGACCTTTGGATCAAGATTTTAGTGAGAAGGGATGCTCTAGAAATTTTAATATTGTTAATCATGAGTAATAATTATCCATAGTTCATAAAGGCCAACTGAAAAGTCAGGCCTTGTTGTGTTATACTGTGCAGACAGCGGAATATAACTTGTGCCATAAATCTATAAATGCAAGCCAGATACAGTGTTGGGAAGTGATGTGGTAAATGTCACATTAGTTCAATTTCTTTTTTAATAGGGTTAGTTAAGGAAGACAAGAAAAATAAAAGGAAAATTTTGAAGGAAAACAGGATGAAAGAAAGCACTAGGAAAAGGAAGTTTGATAGTTCATAAGTGACATGAAGGTAGAATGGCTAGAGAATGAGAAGGGCGTGGGTGTTGAAACCATCAGTGCAGAGTCAGAGTTTGTATATGACTCATCAAAATACTCTTACCAACAAATTAGCTATGAGTTCCTGATTTCAACATCATTAATCCAGAATGACTTGAAAAGCCTCAGGTATAAATAGATTGCAGTAAGTAGGAGAGGGAATACTCTCCCCACCCAATATGATGGCTTCCCAATCAAATAATCCTATGGGTTAAACAGCACCTAAGTAGGCACCACATTCAGAGTTACATGAGAAAAAAAATCCACTTTTAATCAATAACTGGGCCACATTTGAACTTCTAAGAACTTTAGGGCAGTTTTGGTTTGGATCCAGCACTTCAGGCATCCTGTGGTCCTGGGAAGGAAAGCAGAAGAAGAAGGGGAAGAAAACATCATAATGTTCCAGTATAATTTAAATTAGGGACTTACACAGGACAAGTTTAGCTATGAAACTCCAGCCGAAGGGTAGTGAAATGGGGAACATACATAACAGTCAAATCTTCCCGTCCAATTCTGGTAAGTGTAAAAAGTCTGCGTGGATAGCTAAAACATTGGTCAGAAAAGCCATTGGTCAGAACTTTTCCATTCTATCCTTTTAAAATTGATCATCAGCATTTACTCTCAATTTCATGAGTATTTGAACCATTATTTCTATTAATAAAAGGCACTGAAATCTCTGCTACTTCAGAAAACTTCTGCATCAACTTAGGTTAAGGAGCTTTGGTGGCAGTGGATGTCACAGCAGGATGCAGCTGCACCCATGCACTCCTTGCTTTTTGTAGATATGCAGCATTATGACTTCTGTATCTCTTGTAAAGTCCAAGAAATTTCAGGGAATGAAACAGGGAGATAAAATGGGACAATGCTGGAGAAATGCTCCCTCAGAGGCAGTGGGAAGTGCAGAATAAATTAGAGCAGCTCTGTGTTTCTGTAATTTTCACAGCGGGTTGGACATACAGAGGTGCTGAGAATTAACACCTGTGCTTCTGCAGAAGCAAATCCTCAGGAGAAGTGCCACAGACCTTGACAGAGATGGAAGCAGCAGGGTTCTACAGAAACCAAAAAGCATCCATTGTAAATGTGTTCAATGCCTCTAGGATTTAAGGAGAATGCTATTTCCCCTGCAACAAGTAGATTAAGTAGCATAGATGCTTAGAAATACAATAGCACAAGCATATAAGTACAGAGGTATGTGTTTATGCTTATCACATCCTCCAAAAATTTTTAAAACCTTAGACTGTATCTAATTTTATTGTTATTTTCTAAAAAGGAACCTGGGTAGCACAGAATGAAATTCCAGGTTTTAGAAGGATACCAAAATTGCTCAGCTTCAGAGAATGTCACAGAAGAGGTCATTTCAGTATCTAAAAAGAAGACGGATATAAGCCAAAACTGACTGGTGGCCTGAAAATCCCCAGGGGCTTTGAGACGCGTGATACTATCAAGAGCAGATTTCTGCCTTTCCCATCCCAGCGTGCTGCTTCGCTGCTAAGGAGCCCTCATGCTATGCAAACCACCAAAGCCTAACTGGACAACGCTGTACTCGAACCTCCTGTCTGTTCCTTTCAACGGTGGTTGTTTTCTGCTTGCAGACTTCTTTCCATTTTCTCTCATGCAGTAGAGACATTCAGTGATTTTGTACAGTACTTTTGTGACACCCAGGGCTGTGCTGTTACTGTATGTGAATTTGGAAAAGCACCAGTGCTGAAGAGTCCAAGGATAGGGCAACCTGACAGAAGAAGTCTATTTGGGATGGGCAACAGGTGGGAGATGATGAGGAGTGTTTTGAGAGAAGAGGGACAAGATGGGAAGGAGACAAAAAAAAAGTTTGAGATGTTACAAATACAATATATGACATCAGTAGAGACTATGGAATGGAGATAGAAATTCCAAGAGGATAAAAAAAGGAACAGAAACATTGGGAAAAGAAAAGGAAAGCGGGAAGGTGTGCTACATATTGGGCTTTAAAATGTTATTTCCCCCCACATCCTTGAATACTTAGATTACAATTAATAGTGTAATGGTTGAATTATAATTCATTAATTGTACTCACTGTAAGATATTGCTGAAAAATATTTAATTACCCCATTTTTGAGCAACTCAGTTACACCATATCACATGTGGGCAGAAGGGAAAAAAAGCCCGCTCTCCCTGTGTAGCATTAGTGATATATCAAGCAAGAGAATCAATTTAATACATCGTCACTGCAATGTGAATTTCCAGAACCATTGAGCTGAAAAGTACAATCCCACCAGTCTGGTACCTTGAAAATGAAAGTTGATGTCTGCCTGGATCAATTTTATCATGAAAATAATGGCATCACTCTGGGCACAAGATTTAAAGCCTTCAAGGCTTTGGGGAAGACACACTCAATAACCTACATACGAAGGTAGATTGATTGAGAGTGGCTGGAACACACATAAAGCTGACATTTTTACCCATCTGGGCCTTTATCAAGACTGATAGGCTGAAACATTGTCTTTCTGAACTTTCCTGCTGCCTTCATATGTAAGCTCCTGGGTTTGCATTACTCTTGAGACTCTCACAAGATGTGTGCACAGTATGTCTGGTACGCCACTGGATGTGTCTTGGTGGTGAGCAGAAAATGAGCTAAATTCATCCCCCATCAAGGCGTCTCAGAAAGAAGACATTATTTTCACTCTTTAATCTTCTTTTTATAAACAGAGTAGTCGAGACACCAGCAGGTAACAGTCCTGAGAACAACCGAAGTCTCATGTAGATCTAATCTGCGGGCACTTGTCTGCCCAGCCTTGACCATACAGGACCTTTTAGCTGCTCCTGGGTGCCTGACCCTGGCTTACAACCTGCAAACCTTTGGCCCTTGAGGCTTCTTGGGGAAGTGGCGCTGCCCAGCAGACATTTGCCCTAGGTTAAAACAAAGTAACCTGTTGGCAGCTGCAAGCCTGAAGAAAAGTTCAGAAAGTGTGGCAGTGAACTAAAATGAACCTGAGTTCATTTTAGGAAGTAAACAAAGGCTAATGAAAATACTCATAAAGAAGAAAAAAATGTAATATGCTGTTATGAAAACATATAATAATTATGAACATTAACAGCATCAGAGGATGGCTCAAAGAGGATTGCTTGGTATTTCCCTGAAGATAGAAAGCCATCTGTGTGCTTCAGGAATCATCATTTTTGCTTCTCCAGGGGGGAGGATGATATGCAATTGCTAAGCCTCCATTTACTACATACAAACATTACCTTCTGCGACACAGGCAGCTGAAAAGTGTTCTTCACCTAACGGCAAAAGTAAATGGCCTAATAAATCAGATTCACAAGTTACCACTTAGGTGAACAAATCCAAGGAGAGCAAAAGATTTCAACTAAATTAAGTGAATTCTGTGGAAGAAGATACTTCTAAGCACAACTTTATCCTTCTTCACTCCAAAAAGTCAACGAGTTTCTACAGCGTTTGATAAAGGAAGAAGGAGAACACATCACTGTGAGCTTTGACTCCCAGTGTTCAAACCCTGCTCTGGTACTCAGCAGCAGCTGTGGTCAGATGGCTGACCAGATTCTTCTGAATTACCGTCTTTTTCTTGCAGTTGTAATATGCCAATGCCAATTTTTGGCCGAATGTTCCTCAAATTATTAACTTGTGAAGAAGTTTGATGCTTTGAATCAGAGTAGACCAAAATGCACAGAGCAAAATGGGCCATGTAAAAAAAGACGTGAATAGCGTGGCTCTCGGGTTCCCAGTTCTGACAGCTTTGTTCTACGGTTACGTACCCGCTGTGCCAAGTTACTACTAATGTCGTTTCCTCTGCTCCAATCACCTTTAAATTAAAGGAGATGAGGAAAGAAGAAAATACACATACACACACAAAAAGGAAGGCAACAGAGGGGTAAGAGAATCACTGCTCGTGTTGCAGGAAAGCAAGCAAGCTAGGAACAGTTTGTCTTCAGGTTTCTTGCGTAGAGACCACCCACTGGATGAATGGTGTTTCTTTACCAGTTGTTATTACCACATTTGAGATGCTGTGGGTGTGAGACTACCAAAGCAGGGAGATCCTAGTTTGCCATGAGGGCTAACTAATGTTATGCTGAAAAGTATGGATGCAAAAATAGTTTGCTATGTTTAGCACTCCCGTTGAACACACACACTGTCCAAAACATGTATTAACAGATAATCCAATGTAATCATTTCAGAAGAACAGTATGAGGGCTCATTTGTTCACATATTGAACTAAGAAGAGATCAAGGGAATGTACCAATGTTTTAGAACTGTCCACAAATAGATCAAGTCTCCAAAAATGAGCCCATATATCCATTTTTTAATCAGCAATTAGCCCAACCAAAATGTAGACTCAGAGGCTTATAAGTGAGGGTGTTATAACTGAACAAAGGGATGTGATCCGCTCCCAGCTTGTTATTTATTTCCATATCTAATTGCCTGCCCCTGGAAATGACCAAGCAGTCCGTGGCTTCCAGCTGCCCTTCCCCCGCTCCAGGCAGAAAATACTCTGCAAGAGACTCAGCCTGCTTCTCCACTACCATGTCATTTCCTGGAGCAGCAGTGAAGAGAGAGTTGTAGATCAAATAATTATGATGCCACTATGATAATAGTAACAGTGGAGCTGTGCTATACGTTTATAGACATCATTAAGCCAAACTAGAAAGGAAAATTATTCCCACCCCAGCTTAAAACCTGTTCCCAACCCAGAGTAAGCTCTTCCAGATAGAAGTCAACATCTATTCTCCACTCTGTCAAAAGGGGTCTGCTTGGCTGGGCCTGGCACAGTATCATGCAAAACTTACAAAACTCTGTATTGCTGGCACAAGGACTTGTTTTCAGATTGTCTTTCAAATTTCTACTGACAATCGTTTACAGTTCCCCCTCTTCTTTTTCAACAAATAAGTAAATATGTGTTGCTGAAACACAGTGTGAGATTTCAAAACTGGTCAAATTCGTTGTTTCATCTGGCTGTCATGCACAATCAAATATAGAGGCATTTTAAAATCTACATTTATCATTTATTTCTTACAGACCAATCTTCTGATCCCCCAGAAAAGCTTTTTACTGCTTTATACATTCCCTCTGGATATTCCACTGTATCAGTCACTACTGATGGAGTTGTCTGAGTTCCCTTCAAACTGCAGTTTTTGTCAGAGAAGTCTTGCATTCTAGATCTGTACATGATTTATATGAGATGCTGTCAAATCAATAAAGTTTCACTTCAGCTGCCAGAAGAAATCTGTGCTGTGGTTATCCCCATGAGGATTTAACTAGTCACCGCGTAGGTGCTGGTAAGTGAACAGAAAAGTGGGTGAAATGGATCTCACACAGTATTTCTTTATAATTCAGCCTATCTTCCAAGCTGGTCTGTGCCATGGACCCTGGCCTTTTCATTTCAGCTTGGTTGAGTTAAGGGTTTCTTTTCTCTTTCATGCCCAGGGAAAAACGTTCCATCAACACGGGCCTCTGTACCAGTCTGGTCACCTTTGTGGCAATTACATTTCACTGTTACCAAAGCCAGGCTCTGCTGGGTGCAGTCAGAGCAAGCCCTGGCACCAAAAGGGGAAAGGCAGCTTTTCCAACCAATGCAGCATTTCTCTTCCACTATATAATCTCTCACACTCTCTTACTCATTCCTCAGGAAATGGGACAACGAACTTCAGAAATATGCAGGTTTAATTCAGCTGCTAATATTGAGTTTAGCTGATTCTGAGATTATTTATTTATGTATTTGAAATGAGCATGTGTGAATAATTTCAGACTGAGTGCCTTGACTGTAAGTTCTGCCTGCACTGGGTAACTATTGCATGCCTGGGATGAGGCCTGCATAATCCATCACCAGGTCTCATTAAAAAACAAGAAGGAAAACTTGACAAATGAAAACAAAACGATTTTTTTCCCCCCTAGAGAATTGTAAAAGCTTTACCACGGTAATGGTTTTTTTCTTTTTCTATTTTTTTTTTTTGTTGTTGTTCAGTGTAATTTTGTATTTTTGTCTGAAAGAACTGGGGTTCAGTCATTCCACCTGGAAGTTTGGGATGAGCTCCCATTTCCAACACAGACTTTCAGCATACTCCAGGCATGGAAAGCATCTTGGGACCCAGGTTCATGTCTCTCAGTGTAGACTCAGATATGGATTTTCAGAACCCGTGATGGCAGCTGTTTGTTGCATCCAAATGTCTGCCAGTGAAGGTCCAAGGCCGTCAAGTTCCTTCCAGGAACTATTCCGCAGAATAGCAGTGCTTAGAATCACAGAATTGTTTGAGTCGGAAGGGACCTCATCTGGGGACAGGCCATCTACCCAACTCCCCTGCAGTGATGAACAGGGACAGCTACAGCTGAATCAGGTTGCTCAGAGCCCTGTCCAGCCTGACATTGTACAGGGCTCTTTAAGAAATTAAAACAAAAGATGTAGACACTTTTGTGAAGAAAACTCTTAAAGGGGTTGAGATAGGAGCTGGGAAGTGGCTGGATGATCTAGAAGTGGGATTTTGGCACTCACAGCTGCAGGTCTAAAATCTTACATGAATTTCTGGATGGATTTAGTCTATAAACCTTGGTGTAACTAACTGAGCAAAGGTACTTAAGAACCTTTGGTTTAGGGCATCACCTCTTCACTGTTAATATTGGAGAGTACATAGCAAGTTGCTGTGTGAAATAATGCTTCCCTGTCCCACAGCATGGGAAAAGAAAGTAAGGAAAACATGAGATGCTCAAAATTAGAGGGGGGAAGAGGAGAAGGGAACATGAGGCCAAAAGGAACTATATAAGAGAGAAGAAATAAGTGCTTAAATCAGAGTTACCTTAACATTAGGTTTTCAGCTTTATTTAGCCCATGAATATATCTCAGTCAGCCTGTAGCAGGACATGAAATATCTCCTGTAACCCTGCAGAGATCCTGCATTTCCTAGTTTCCTCCCAGTCTCCTGGAGAAGAACTGCTTCACTATCAGTGTTACTAGCCCTGAAGTTAACATATAGCAGCTGCTACAGTGCTTTCTGCAAAGCAAACCTCAGCAAGTTGCTCAGTAGACCTCAACAGAAATTAATTAAATAGCTGTTTCCTAGCCTGTAGTATAATCAATAGTCATATCACGGGGTTATGTGGGTATAACTGTCTGGTCACAGACTATCCAACACAATGTGGTTTGGGTTTGCATGTAGCTATCTAATGATCATTAGCCCCCCAGGGATTAAAGGCTACCTTAAAAATCCTGGAAGTGGCACTGGAGTATTTGTCCTTCATACTAACAAACAACTGGTGAAAGTTTCTACACCTAAGGACTTGCTTTGAAATCATTTCCTTTCAAGTTTTCATGTTGCAGGAAAGTATTTTGTACATATTTTTTTAATGAAACTCACCTGCTGGTAGAGCTAACAGCTGGCTGCATGTGAAGAGTTTAACAGAGTGCTAATTAAAATCAATTACATGTTGATTGACCTGCCTTACCAATAAAGCATCCTGGCCCACTTTAAATGCCTCATAGATCTCAGCTGGGGCTTGTCTGCAGTGGGGGCTTGCTTTTGCCCCACTGTAGCTATCACTAATCCAAACCATTATTGATTGCATACTATCTCTTGCAATTTACTCTAGTAGGAGGATGCGCGTGTGTAGTCCTGCTGGCATACCAACACTGGGGTGAAAGATCACCTGAGGAAAGGGGACTGGCCTTCTGTTTTAACAAGGTGCAAGTTTTTGTTGATGTGGCTTCTCCTGGGGCTCCTACTGGTGTGATCAATGGCCTGTAATGAGCACAAGGTGCAGCTGCCTACCCTGCACTGCGCTGTGCTCTTTGCCACTTGGAAGGGTTTGCATAAGCACAAGAGTTTAGGCCTTGCTGACCTTTCTACACTACTTCGGATGAAATAAGACAAATTTAAAGAACAGCTTCTACTCCTGAAGGCTTCCCTAGGCAAAAAGTCCTTAAATGTTTACAGATGCCTCTGCAGCTACTGCCAAGGGCAAAGGTTTCCTTTGAAACAGCATGTTTTTCAGACTGCCTTGACAAGTGATGTCATGTTAAACAGGAGATATGGTCTTCATGTACGGTGCAGAGAAGCAGGTAAATGTGAAGTATGGGTATTATTCTTGTATGCTTGCTTCTGTATCATGTATTCTTTTTCTGACGAAAGTTAACACTTTATAACAGGTATTTCCAAGTTCATTTGTGCTACTAAGTTTATGTTCAGTCCAGGGTCTGGACTCTCTAAGGTGTCCTATTTTGGATCATGCCGGTGATTTACATCAATATTATTGTGGTATAGTGAAATTAATTGCAGGATATGTAAAAGGTATTTCCTTTCACCAGCCTTTCAGAGTAATTCAATGTACTCTATGACAACTACAAGCAACTCATTTCCCTTCTTTTAATAACATGTTTCTCCAAGTACAGCAGTTTGTTCCTATTCATCTCCTCTCTGTGTTAAACTGTCCCATTCTCCTTGGCTCCGTTCATACAGAAACCACATCAGGCTCCTATTCATCTTGTTTCCTGCCTCTGCTGTATCCTTTCAAAAGCTGAGTACAGAATGCTGTAGCTGCAGCATGAGTGTGATTGATACTTATTGTGGGACTGCGTAATCACTACTTTCTCTTCTTCTCTTTAAAAATCAGGATAGTGTTCAACTATTTTTCTTTTAAAGGCAATTAAATTCTGAACAGACTTTTCATTAAATGATCAACAGTGCTCCTTGGGGACTTTTCCTTAAACATCAGCATAGCTGCATTCTTCATATGCCAGTACAGAATGCCTGAGATCGCATCACCCTGTCCTCCATTTTCCTGTGTCAGATATTAGCACTTACAATTTAACAACTGAGAAGCACATTTTGCAGTTGGCTGCATTTCTCCGTTTTATTCTCTCCTGGGATTTTTATATCCCTGGCGGAGCATGTTGGAAATGAAGGAGTCAGTCCTTCAGACTGAATTATCCAGGAGCAGCAATAAGGCCTGTAATGTCTGCACATCAGAGGCGGAGGAGCAGGCATCCTTTTTAGTCCAGCATTGTGGGCAACTCTATAGTTATCCTAAACATAGCAAGGTAAAGAGTTATGTCTGATGTGATGAAAAGGCAGATAACACACAAATGCCGTATTAATTTGTCATATTTAACAGCAGTTAACTTCCTATAGATTATTATATAGAAAGACATACCACATGCTTCTGGTCGACTTCTTTTCTACGGATCTTGGCTGAATGACCAACCACAAGTTTAAGTTGGAGGAGACTTTCCTTGTTATATTTCTCTTATTTTCATTCAGACTGCGTTATACGAACTCATGGTACATGAACCAGGCATGAAAAGTACAGTTGTCAGAAATCTGAAGGGCTTTAGTGTTGCATTAGCGAGCTTTGTTCCCCTTGGTATAATATAAAAATGGCAAAGATGGTATGGAATGAGCATTTTTAATAACTCTCCTAAGTGTTCTATTAACTGCCGTGTATCATACAAATGAGATGCAGAAACTAGGGAAGCATTTTCAGTTGCTGAGTAAAAACAATTTAGACCCTAAATGTGCTTCTAGACTTGCATGTAGAAATCTTGCCA
>VXAV01008072.1:406513-443583 GCA_013399715.1 Alectura lathami | reverse complement strand
AAGGATGAGTCTACCTTGTATCTCCAGCATTAAAATATGGCTTCCTTCTGATCTCCTGTCATTCGCCTTTTTCCGTAACCAGGGGAGAAGAGTAGCACATCCTTTGGAACCCCCTTCATGGCTTGCATGTTATCTTCAGTTAATCCCTCTTCTAGTTCTCTCTCAATATCATCTTTCTGAATGATGAAAAGTGAATAAACTTTGCTTTCAAAGTCAACATTATCTGCGCTCAACAGTAACAATGCGCTTAATATTTTGCAGTGACGTTCATACGTAGATGTGTTACTGCTCTAACAGAGGAGTTACTTTTAGGCCATTGGTGGATAGGGAAGAAATGCACAGAAGTTAAAGCTGAGATTTTCCACTGTAGTCCCCCTTGTCCAGGCCTGATGGCCAAGGTGCGCAACCCTGAATCCTCCAAACCATAGCTCCTTTGCTATGAGACAGTGTCAACACCTTCTGTTGGAATTGTTTTGTCCTTACACAGGTGCAACTTAGATATGAATAATTCCTAGTATCTTACCTTTTAAATGACCTGTAGGATCAACATACAGGTACAACACATGCTTTCACGCCTGGGGAATATTAAAAAAGGTTATAAACAAGAACTGAGCTTTAAGCACAACAGAATATAAGGGGAAAACTCTGCTTACAAAGAAAATTACTTCGGACTACATGTAAGATGCAAAATCCAAGTAATCCTTACCTTCCCCTAATGCTACAGGAAGCATCCTCACTGAAACTCTGATCGTATACGAAAAAAACCTCTGGGTAGCTCTTCAGAGATTTGAGGTTTGCCAGACCCCAGCTCTTGGAGATCCCTGGGCCTGGGGGTTTAGGTAAGGACTCCACGCTTGAATCAAGCCTCAGGATGTACTTGTTTTCTCTCCTACAGTGGTGAGTCAGATCAGATCCAATTCGCAGGCTCAGCCTCCCACTGGGCAGTAAAAACACCGCGCGCCTTTTGGGTATAGTTTCCAGCTCCAAAATAAACACTGAGAGCAGCCAAACTATGGTCAGAAAACATCAAGAATGAGCATGCTGGGTTGCAAGGGGGATGTCATGAAGCTGTCGCTTCAGACAGTGCACCCTGCCGAAACTTCTCACACGACCTTCAGCGTACAGACAGGTCTCTGCTCCTGTCAAACCCAGGAGAAATGTTTGTACATTCCAGTTAATTGCAAGGCTTGGCAGTGGAACAGCAGAAAATGACTACAAAGCACAAAAACATCACAGAGCTGTGGAGTGGCCTGCACACTGAGCAAGCTTAGAAGGTCTAAAGTGAACACATCCAGGGACAGTTCAGAAGGAAAGCCCAATATTATACCAGACTCACCCTAAATTTTTACTAGATAGGTAGATAGATAAATCAAATAAATATTTNGGGAATACAGTCCTATTTCAGCCCCATTTCTTCCCCTGGGTTGCCTGAGTGCACTGTCAGACTTGCCATACAGCCCTGCCCTCTAAAGCTGTGTAAAGCAGCACATCGATGTGGCATGGAAGTTATCTCATAGATCCTAAGGGATGACGTGTGGTTCCTTTGGCAGAAGGGCTCTCCAAGAGGTCACCTTGGAGCTCCTAGGCTCTGACTCCCACCCTGGAGGGCTCCTGGGGCACACTAAGCTCTGTGAATGCCAGTATCAGGGTGATTGTATTGCAGAAGCCAAATGCCTTGTTCCGGGCTATGTTTCTCTCAGGTGAGAATCTAGCTGAGATACTTCAATCCCACAGGACATAATTCCCAACGTAGCTTATGGGTTTTGCTGCAAGTGCAGGTCTTTGGTCCTGATATGCAGAACAGAAGCTTTTTTCATGTCCAAAGACCACACAAAACTTAGTGATTCCTTTAACAGCGAAGGAGAGTTGACAAGTAAACCACAATGGGCTTCCTTCTTTCGGTGAATGCTCCATGGACTTAATCAGACTCTGGGTTTGTTCATAACAAGTTCAATAGTTGCTATTTGCTCTTAGATCCTCAGCTTCATTAAATGTAAAAGTTTCAGCTTTTGCCAGCAGTTAGTTGCATCTAGATCTATAAAGGCTGCTCTGTCTGTCTAAGATGAGACATTAAACTGAGGTCTTGACCATCTGTGGTCATTAAGGATCCCATGGCTTGCTTCTAAAGGTGGAGGTGGTAACTTCAGTCTCAGGACCAAATTCTAGTCTGAGTAACTAATTCTTTCCACCCTAAAATCCACCCTGAGCTTTTAATATGAGATGCAGAGTTTCTCTCCAGTGTCCATAATACAGCAATGGACTGCTAGCTGGTTGCCACGTTCTACCCCAGAAATTGTAACATTATAGTGGTGTGTTAAACGAAGTGTGCAAGTACATGTTTGTCCTGTTCGTCACACCAGGGCACAGACCGAGCCTGTCTCAGCACTGTGATGTACACACATGCACACAGAGGCATGTAGCCTGCGCAGCATTCCAAGGCTTTCGTTTTTACATAGTTATGAAATTATCAGTCTGGCAGCTTGGAGACCCCTGAGCCTTCTCTGGTCAGCAGAGAGGCAAATCCCACTGGAAACATGATAGAGTTGGCTGCAAAGGGAGAGTCATTCCTCCCATGTCTGGAAGCTAAAAGCAGCGTGTAAAAGCAGAATAAATTATCTACCATTACCTCAGTGAAGTGTTTTTAATTTACTGCCCTGTTGGATGCAGAACATATATATGACAAAAAGGAAAAGGAGCAAATTTGTCTTGAATGTGCTTGTGTCCCAAAGCCGTATATTGCACGTTTAACTTCCTCTCACAATGTTTTGGTTGACATTTTTGGAATTCTGCTAGAAAGGGGTATACATTTAACCCCAGGATACCTACTACTGCAGATCAGTGAACTCAGCTGCCTGCTTTGTGTGCCACTGCTGAGGTCCGGTCCTGAGCGGAGCTGGAAGGTTGTATTGCTGGTTTGTTTCACTACATGTAGCAAGTACCCAGGCCCTTGCTAACAATCTTTATCTATAGATCTTTAGGCTTTTTATCTGTATGTATCATTCATCTCTGCATGGGTCAAATCCCTGAAATAGAAAGGAAGGCTGTGGAAAAATGTATAGCAAAATAGACACTTCACATCAAAAGGCATTTTGAGAGTCCACGTGATGAAATGTGATACAACCATTTGCATTTGTTTTTCTTTTTGACTGTGGAAGATAGAACTGAAGATGGGCTGATAGCAGCAGAGCATGGAAGAAGTCTGGATGTTGCCTAGAGCACAGACCTCTCAATAAAAACCTGCTGGAGCAGAGAGGTCAGTGTCTGCTTCTCTGTCTGCTTTTGTGGAGAGTGGAACTCTAGCTCCAACCATTGGAAACAATTTTTCTATAAACTACAGTTATTCATAGTACAATAACTTTTCATATGGGCTGTAAAATTTTGGTTCCCCTCTCTTCCAAGTTGTGAGTTCGAAGTAAAATTTGGCAATATTCTGTTAGTTGAAAGGCCCTAGGTCAGATTCTGATCTCCCATTGGCCTTACACCTGTGAACTGACTTTGATGGAGTTATTTTTTACTTACTCCAGCATAAGAAATAACGGAATCAGAACCTGCATGTGCTTTTTATCTAAAGCTGTGTTCCAGATGTGTTTATGTAAGCTGTTTTCAATAAAATGTGTGCATTTTAAAATGTAAATGGATTTTTCTTTAATTATAACCACATGGATTGTTATTAAATTTTCATTTTAAAAAGCACAGCTATAGCCAGCCCAGCCATGCCAAAGTGTTGCCGAGGGTTTGTTTGACCAGTGCAACACTCACATGGCCAACAGCACGACTCTTCAAAGCAAGGAAAGACAGAAAAAAGTGAGATGGCATCCTCAGGCCCCAAAGTGTGCGAGTCCATCCTTTGGAAAGTTGCATCTCCTTGGTTTTCCTCATGGCAGAGTGCCACAACCCATAAAGGTGCTTGCCTAAACCTTTTTCAAGAGGAGTCAAAATTCAGTGAAATGCTGGCTCAGCAGATTCCTGCAAGCCAGGCAATCCCCACTGCTGTGTCCCTTTCCTTCTGTCTTAGCTAACAAAGTACCAGAAGTGCTAGTGCTCAGCTTCTTTATACCTTCAGCCTGTGAGTTGATGCCTTGAGCTGAATAAGACCTCAAACCCACATAGATGGATCCTTGCATATTCGGGGCCAGCCCTGAAAAAATCAACCCCCCCTCTCCGTCCCTGCACTGCGATACCACACGCTGCGGCTGCAGGAAGGAGAGGTCACAGCCCGCTGCTGCCCCTGGCAGTGGAGGTGCCCGAGGGGGCGAGACCTCCCAGCTCCCCTACCTGGTGGGGCTGGTCCTGGGGGCCCCTGCCCCACACATGCGGCTCTGTGCCAAGGGTCTTGTTCCCAGCCCGGGCTGGGGGGTCCGCTTTCCAGTGACAGAAGTGTAGGGGCGAGTAAAAAGACTTTGATAGATGAATTTCCCATTAAAAAAAAAAAAAAAGATTTGCTAATGAATAAATGTTTAAGAGACAGATGTCAGTTTTGATGGAATTTTTCATGTGATCTTTTTGAAATGTAGCATTTCAGTAAAGTAAAAGAAAATTCATTTGAATAAGTTCTTTTAATTTCACATCCACAGCTCCATGAAAGATACACCTATCATAAGCATCACTTACATTTTTCCCTAGCACTTTGTGACATTACAAAATGGAACGTTTTCCACTTCTATTCCATGAGACTTTTTTTTATTTCTTGTTCATATATGTGTGTGTTCTGTTTGCCAGTTTGAGGCAGCTCTTCCAAAATGCAGAGATATCCTCCAAAAGTGATTTTTTTCAGTCAAACCTAATAACAAATAGGAGTTCAGTCACGCCTCTGTGCTGTAAGGGAGCTTTCTTCCTTGGATGACTAGTGAACACAGAGTGTGCTTCTCTCCTGCCTTAATTTCCATGTTCTGGGCACACTGGATATTTATGTTTGACCCACGTCTTCTTCAGAATGCAGCTGCCAGACAGTGGGAAAGTTCACTCATCTCAGTCCCAGGGCAAGTTAGGAATGCTTTTATTCCTTCATTCATCTATTGACAACTTCTGGGTCATTTTCAGCTGTGTCCCAATAACATGTTTCAAAGGAAAGATGCCCACGTGAAACAACTGTTCTGGAGTGTTCCTATGCTTCCTTGAGAAGGGAAGGATTTGACACAGTGAGAAAATGTTCCTTGGAATGGAGCGTGGTCTTCTTCAATGCTGGGCTCTGGCTTTCCTGGATCTTCCCAGGGCTGCAGTCATGAAGGCTTGTTCTGGCTGCACCGCGGTGAGTTAGGAAGATGTGAACACTGAGCGAGGTGGCTGGACTGCCCCATGTAAATTTTTTTTTTTCATTTTAAATTTAATAAAACCTCATGTGGTTACAATTGAAAAAAAATCCATTAATGTTCCCAAAATGATTCATATCTAAAGCGAAATGTACACTGACCTCCCATCCCCCATCTCTAGTGAACAATAAGATATATTTTTCCATTAAACCAATGAAAATCATTAAATGACTTATTACATCACCAACCCAAACCATGCCGTTTTACTTATTTTATTTTTAATGACTAGCAACTGAACTTTACATATCGATGGTTTTACATGCATCTGAGAAGAAAGTGTGGAACATGTGAATGAGGAATCTAAACAGAGATTCTTTCGTATTTTTATATATTTTTAATAGAGGTAGGTGTTTCTGTCTGGAGACCATATGTTCTGTTATTTTTTAACAATCTGTATGTATATATATAAAAATTACAAATGGTATGGGCTGCTAGAGTGTGGGCTCCTCTGGAGTTCTGATGAGGTGATCTAGACAGGAAGAATCATCCAGATGAAAAGCCGTTTTCCTGCAGGCACACGCTCCACTACTTCGATCCTGTCTGAACATCCTCAGTCCCACAAAGTCTTGGCAAAAGCCTGAGCAATGGGATGTGCTTCTGGGGAGCAGCCGCAGAGTGGAGTCGTCATCAAAGTGTTCAGCAACGTCAGTCTGGGTGGTGGTGTGGGGCAGCCCGGTGCTCTGCACGTGGACACACCAAAGCTTCTCAGCAGCAGACAGGATCAGTCCCTCAGCTCCAGAAACCTGACAGTCGAGTGCAGGGGGTGTTCCCTGTGTCCGCTGCCCTAGCATGGTGCAAGGCATCCAGGGGTTCAATTTCATCCTGTCTAGACAGTGATTAGCTGGCTAAAGAAGCAATAACCCTAGAACAAAATGGCACTCCCAGCTGCCGAAAAAGTGAGGTGGCCACCTTGGAAGTCATCCCCAAACCTGCCTGGTAAGCAGCCCGTCTGGAGGCTCGGTGCATCGTCTGGTTCATCTTCCACCCCTCTGGGACCTGCGTGTCATCACCTCTGCAGCATGCCTAAGCCCCGAAGTGGGTTCCTGGGCCTGTGTGTGCCACGTTGCAATGTGCAGAGCTGCTGCCAAAACATGAGACCAGCTGGTTTATTCATTTTGCACAGTGCAAAAATGTTATTAAACTGCACCATACAGATAAGTACTAGAAAAATTGCTAGGTTATTTTTTTTTCACATAAAATTAGCCAATTTGCTGGTGTATGTAATTGTAAAGAATGCAAAGCATCCCATTCAAGTGATTAACCTCTTAGTTAATAAAAGCAACAATCGCATGTGTATAAATAATATAATAAAAGGAACATTCATATCAAAGTAATATTGCTCATACTATCCCGTTTCTCTCCTTAATTAGTAAATAATTTATCAAATTCTGCAATGAATTGTGCTCCTACCCACATTTCTTCATCCAATTATCATGAAATAGGAAAACAGGAGTCTTCCTTCTTTGAAAAGAATGTGATAATGAAATTGTTCAATAGCTCTTCTCAGCCCTCTGTTAGGCTAAATTAGTACTTCCTTGGGCACATGGTTTCTTTTGTTCATTTCTTCCCCAATTTTTTTTCTTTTTAATCGAAGATATCTCTTATGTTAAATGTCATTTTACACTGGCATGCTTTAAAAGAGTATGTTCATCACAGTTAGCTTTCAGCAGATGCAGAATGAAATTAACATTACTGTACGGATGAACTGCAATACCTGCTTGCCAAAGTGATTCTTCACGCTTTGGATTGTATCATGTGAACAAAATTAAAAGAATGTAATAAAATACAAGATACAAAAGATGCAAAAGCAAGCACTCATAAGATCTCAAATCCAGAACCCAGACTGTCCTTATGTCATATTTAAATGAGATTCTTTGTTAGCTGATGAAATTCTATTTCTTCCACAGGATCTTTGTTGGACTCAGTGCCTGAGCTAATGAACAGATATCTAGTGTTGTCTTTTAGCTATTGAGTGTGCAGCCCCACTAAATCCTGCTCAGAAGACAGAATTCTTCGTGTCCTTATGGGTGCTTTTATGGTACTCCTCGCTACAGCACTGTACGGCCTCGCAAACTAAGGAGCTTACTTTCACAATGCTGAAATAAGATTAGGAAATGCTGTTGGCTGTGTTTTATGAATGGTGAACAAAGCCACACAGAAATGAAGAGCCAAGCTATTCAAGAATTTTGAATACTGAATTTGTGGCATCAAGAGTCAGACTTTTCTGAACAATCAACATGTCTGTATATGAACATGCATACACTTCTTCTTTAAGGGGGGCTGTAAGAAAGAAGGGTCAGACTCTTCAGCAGGATCTGTTGTGATAGGACATGGGAAAATGGTTTCATATTGAGAGAGGGGAGATTTAGACTAGATATAAGGAAAACATTTTTTACAGTAAGGGTGGTGAAGCACTGGAACAGGTTGCCCAGAGCTGTGGTGGATGCCCTGTCCCTGGAGACATTTGAGGCTCTGAGCAACCTGATCCAGCTGTAGATGTCCCTGTTCATTGCAGAGGAGTCAGACTAGAGGGCCTTTAAAGGTTCCTTCCAGCTCAAACAATTCTGTTTATATTCAAAGCGCTACTCTTGTCAGGATCATCCGAGTGCAGTCATATTCCCAATGGGACACGAAAACAAAGACAACCACTGCTGAGCCAAACTGCTGTCTCGTTGCTGGAACTCCACCATGAACATGAGAGGAAAGATCTGGAAGTTTATGTCAAGTCTTGACCCAGCCCTAACACATCTGTGCCAGCAATCTCCAAAACTCAAGAAAATCCTGCTTGGTCTTTGGCTGAGCTGTGTCTGGTGGGGACCAGATCTTGAAACATGAAGCTCCTGAAACCTTCAGAAGATGACGCTTCACCGTGTTTTAATGGGTTTGCGTTGTAAACCGCCTCCGATTGAAAATGTCACTCCCTGCCATATAGCAGATCTCTGCTTTGAAGCATAAAAACTTCAAAAGTAGCCCTAGAAAGTATCAAAAGCAAGGCTATGGAAATTTTAAATTTGGGAAGAACAATACTTTCACTGGTTTTCTAGTTTAGTAAATGGTTGAAAATTTTTGACACAAATTTTTAAAACCCATCATCTTGGGTAGACACCTGGTATTGAGAAATTCAGCAAAAATGTCTGGGTATGGCAAGTTAATAAGCAGCCACATTTTTATTTTTAATAGAACTATATAACACATGCGGCCACCAGCTTTGCTTATTATAAGGTCATTATGGAAACTATATTTAGGGAGCTATATTACTATTTTCTTTATTTCTCCATGTGGGGAGGTAAATTTCACTATGGAAATAAAACAATGAAAAAGTGTTAGCTAGTGGATTTTGTTGTTGGTTTTTTACCTCTATGTGTAAGCACTCTAATAATACTTAATGCATTGTAAGTAATACTCAGTGCATTGTAAAACAGATTCTTTCAGAATCTATTTTAATTTACCTACCAGTGATATATTCAATAGTGAATAATGATATGTGAGTCTGTTTTTGAAGATTCTGAGTCCACTCTGTTGCATGATTTGAACTCAAAAAGCCACATAAGGATTAGAAGAGACAGATTGTCCTCTTTGCTCTCTCTGGAGTGTCAGCTTTATTCTTCATTGTTTTAAAAAGAAATCTCTGGATGTTATGATAGCAAAGAAAATCCGAAAAATATGACCCCCAAGTGTCAGTGATGTCCACCTGAAAAAATAGCTGTACACTGTGAACTTACTCATTCACTTCAAAGGCTGCTATATCAGATGCCAATGGTGTGGATTCTTTTTTTTTTTTTTTTTAATTAAGTTTTTATTGCTCCTTAAAGCAAAGATCTCCTTTTAGAGAGATCTGCGCTAT
Organism: Alectura lathami; assembly: GCA_013399715.1. Taxonomy (NCBI): domain Eukaryota; kingdom Metazoa; phylum Chordata; class Aves; order Galliformes; family Megapodiidae; genus Alectura; species Alectura lathami. The sequence goes on along the minus strand of VXAV01008072.1, from coordinate 434,430 downwards.
CTGTTTTTATTGACTGCTCTTTTGGATAAGCTTTTAGCATGGCACAGGGGTGCTGAAATGAGGAATTAAAAAGAACCACAAGTTCATGGCTGACCATATGGTCCCAGAACAGGCACTCTGAGGAGAGCACAGGTACAGCTTCAGAAATTCAGAGGTGTGGTCAGTATGGAGGATGCCTCATGAGCAAAATCAGACATTGCTGTCCTCTGTAACTGTGGACCTGAGGAGCTTTGTTTTGAAGGCATCAGCTGTTAATGCAGTGTTTTTGTAAAAGCTGTGAGTAGCTTTTCCAGTATGGAAAACTGTGTCTTCTTTTTTTTTTTTTTCTTTTTTTTTTTTTTTCCCCCCCTGTAAGCTTCACATAAGGACTGTTTTCATTACAAAGCAGTGCTAAGGCTACCAGAACAAATGTAAATCTCTTTTTCATGGTCCTGTATGTTTCTTGTCAGAAGAATCGGACTGTTGGAGTGGAGGTGAAGTCTTCTGAACCATCGCCTCTTTGAAAAATTATCTGTCTCTGTTTTTCCACAAGAAGTGGCACCACTAAAATTAAAGCACAAATAAAACGTCACCTTTTAAAATACTAAATGACACAGCAAAGACTTGCTGTGTAGCCTTACTATGTGAGGTCAGCATATTAAAGATTATTTTTTAATGAATATATGACTCCTCCCCACTTATGTATCTAAAGCCTGATAAATCAAAGTATTACCAGACAAGGAAAAGCTGTAGTCAAAGGAGTTTAAGGATATGTTAATTAGTCAAAAGAGAGAGGCCATACAGTCTTGTAAACAACATGGGAGAAACCTATTAAAACCAGTGAACAGATATTAATTGAAAATGCTGTATGAGAGCTATGGAGTTCACACAAAGTGCATCTCACTTGGTATTAAAGTCTGTGTATATGTAAATTCCATATCTGGCAGATTAGCTTGCACACTGTTTTGATGCCTAGCTGTGAGAAACTGCAGAACTTCCCCACATGTTGGCTGAATATCTACTAGTGAAGCTATTCATGGGCATGAAGTGTAAAATAACAGGTGAAGGGCTGCTGGCACGCAGAGGCAGCTGAGAGAGTCTCCACTAAGCACCAGGAGAAATGCTTCTGACCCAGATTTCCCCTCCTCCATCTGCCTTAGGAAAGGGGCTGTGCCAAGACACTGAGGTCTCGGGTGTGTTTGGCTCCTTTCTGGAGCGATCTTAGTTCACCCCTGGATTTCTGTTCTGTGGGCTCAGCTGGGGCATGTACTGGTGGTGGGCGCTCGGAGGTGCTCCTGGGTGCTCCTCAGGTTAGGTGTAGGCAGTTACTGAGGAAAAACACCTGCTCAGCTGCACCTATTTTGCAGATAGCTTCTCCGAGGAGCTGAAGGGTATCCCTCCGGCACCTTCTTTCCCAAAATACCTGCCTGTCCTGCTGTCACTTTGAATGATGAGTTCAGACCATCCTCTAGCAGCTAAGGAGGAGAGATAAACAAATGGTCAGACCCAATCATTAATCCTAAAGCCTCCTCTGGCCCACCCTGTGGCCCTGTGCCATCCCTAACTCCCATTGCTCATTGTCTGCCTTCTTGCCTCTACAGAGTCAGTGCTATCCCCAACTTGCCTTTAAAGTGACTGCTAGGGAGTTGTTAGACGTTGAGCAGCTCCCAACCGAGATAAGCATTAGCAGTATACACAGAGAATTTTGAGAACCTTTCTGAAGCATAAGCTCACCAGAATTACTTTCCTATAGTCCCTCCTTACCTTGCAGTAACTCGTTAGCATGTCTGAGCCCAAAGGCTTGGATTCACCAAACCTGTGATGCCCCAGCCACCAGTGTGGAGCCAGAGCAGAGAAATAACCCCCATTCAGGCTGAAAGACATTTTAAATCTGAGCTTTACTGCTACTGCAGTATCAAATTCCCTCATTTCTGCCTGGCCAGCGAGCATGGATGTGTCTCAGGAAGCGGGAGAATAACAGAGGCTGCGTCTCAGCTTTGCTCCTCACAGATTTTGGCCTGGACTAGAGCCAGCATAATCTCTGGTGTACATTACAACAATCGCAAAGCAGCTCGGACTGCAGCTGCTCAAATGCCAGGTTCCTGTGGAGTCTCAACTAGCCAAAGTCCAGCTGGTCCACCCATGTATGATCTTTCTTCCTAAGCCTCAGGGAAGGTCTGCCTATAGGTTATTATATAGAACTAATTCCATGCATGGATATACCCAATAAAAGGGTAAGTAGGTAAGGGGGTAGGTAGGGAGGCCCTCCATTCTGATGATGCTGTCAGCTTGTCCATGATGTAGCAAGAAGGCCGTAGTGTTTCTATTTCAGGACCAGTCTGAGATATGCTCTCTATCTTGTGGCGCATTTTGTTCTGTTCACAGCTTCAGTGCAGGCTCTGCATGGTTTAGAAGGAGCTCATGTCTGAGCTGGAGAGCAGGTTACAGCAGCAACGCTCTGCAGCTCCAGATTGCTCCTTTTCAGCAACCTTAAGCTGGGCCTTGCTTTTTACAGGGAGCTGACGACAGTATTTTCTAAAACCAAAAATATTTTTGCATAACATCTCTCCTCCTCCAAGGCTGCACTTCTGGGGACATATCCCCTTCAATCTGCTTTGAGCATCAGCCCTTTGCTCCCCGCCAGACATACTGCAGGTGCAAGTATATAGCAAAATATGTGATGTATTTTTTCAAGTTTCCAGAGTCCAGAACAGGGACTGCTCAAGCAGCTGAATCCAGGGAGTGTTGAGAGCACAACCTAGCTGTCCTGGAACAGACTCAAACCTCTGGAGATATGCTGCCCCGGGTTAGCTCAGATCCAGAGCTGCTTTGGCGATCATCATCTTCCTTACTCCATTTATCCATCAGAAAATAGAAGGTGTTACAGTTCAGTACAGTCATAAACACGTCATTACCAATGGAAAATTGTAAAATGGCTTTTATAGCCAGCCAAATTTAGACAAATGGAAAGGTCAGAAATGCAGGCACTGATTTTACATATGTGCATTAATTACAACACAGTAGATATTTTCTATTCATTTGTTAAATATGTATGAATGTGAATGAGAAGAAAAGATAGAAAGACAGAGAAGGGAATCCAGGGCAAACTATGAATGGGACTGGTCCTCCTTTTCTGGACCGCACACTGGAAATGATTCAAAACTAGCCAATTTTAGGGAACGCGAGAAGTAAAGATAAACATTTGCCATGTCAGCTACAGCTTTTTCTATAAGGCATTCAAAGGAGAGCAAGGCCAGATCTAGGATCATTTAGTGGGTTCAACTCTTCAGCTCTCCAGCTGGTATTTTTCTTAAGTAAGGTTTGTTTTCTTTTCTTAAGTAAGGACTAGGCATCCTGATATATTAGCTTCTTAGCTGGGCAGCCGTGCTCTTGAAACAAACTCAGATTTTTAAATAGTCCAATTAATTCATTATTAAGCACCATGATGTATTTTTTCCCTCTCATTGTGGATATATGGTTAAAATGAATGTTCGAAACTGGGAGAAAAGGAATTCTGAGCAATGTCACAGGACATTCAGAAAGTGAATTTGTATTGTTGTTCGCATTGAATACTTTTGGATGTGACAGCATCTGAAAAACAGAAAAAATATGTTGTGGTTAAGAGATCTGAATAAAATTTTCATTATTAAAGTCTGCACACTGTTCTTCTCAGCTATTTTGTAACTGTTTACTTATCTGACAATGTAGTGCCCAGAAACCCTAGGCAATAGGACTTCCACTGCGACATGCACCACAAGTGTTGTCAAAAACTGTCCATCCTCTTTCCAGGACAAGAAAGACGAATGACGTGAGAAAAACACAAGAGAACATGGCTTCCCCAAGGAACACAAGGTGGTCAGCATGCACATTGCGATCAGACTCACTAGCACTGAGCTACTGGGCCCTCCCAGCTACACCAACCAACTTCAGCTTCATGTAGTACCTCACGGTCTTCCATTCTCAAAGTCCCCATTGCATCGATTTAGTTAAGCTCTTTCCACCACACAGGGTCTTTGTCCAAGTAGCAAGAGCTTTCTGCAAGGCTCCCCAAAACTCGTGAGCCAGGCACCTTGAGGACCGTAAAACTAACACAGTACTGCTCGAGAGAAAAAGTTTGTCATTTGTAATTATAGCATAAAGACTTACATCCTCAGATGATTAAGGCAAAGAGAGATCTCCATAGTTTATCAAGTATATTACCTTGTATAATATATGAAAAATATGTTGCGTAAAACAAGCCATGTAGCCAGGAAGATATCAGCATGTTTAGTGTAATTGATTTGACTGCTCTCTCTTAACTTCTAGTCCAGGTTATGTGTGGAGACAATAATACAGATGTTCTCCCCTCCTCTGCACATCCTATTTCTGGTCTTTTAGTGTGGATTACTCAACCATATGGCATTACTAACTGCTTAGGTAATAGTTTCATAGCAAGACTCAGTCATTTGCTGTATCTTGAGTACTGATACTGACATCTGCTGAACATGGAAGAAAAACAGTGATGAGCTAGGGGCTCTTGGGCAGGTAGATAGTTCAAGTGACCCTCTTTATAAAGCTGTTTTTACCTTTTTCAAGCTTTACTACAAGAATTCCAGATAAAAATCAACAGTGAATACAAATGTATTTACAAAGTACAGTCCAGATTAAATCAGCTTTAGATTTCTCTAATCCATCTGTCTACTTTGTCATACATGACAGTGGGTATTTACCCCAAGAAAGATGAAGGGTGATGTTGACTGTTTCTCTGTGCTCTACATGACTGCAGTAGCTTTAACTCCTTGCAGAACCCAACAAGAGCTATGCTGATGGAAGATTAACATGAGGTGCTTAGTCAGTGAACTGGGGTTTAGAGTTTCCTGATAGTGTAATTTCTGCAGCCCAAGAATAACATCACTATGTATATAAGCAATAACATGATGCCTCTGCCGTGTTCTCTGTAGGCTGCAATTAGTTACACATTCAGCATCTTGCTAATATTCTTTTAGCCACCGTATCTTGTATGCTTGTAAGGCTGAATCCCGACCAGATACCTCCTCCTTCTCCATTATCACAAGCAGGTGTGGGGGAAAGCAGGAGAAATAATTAAGAGTTTCTTAGAATAGGAGTAACTGATTACTAGTTTTATGCAGAGTTATTAACCATAGAAGAACCTAGTGATGAGCTGCAAAAGTGTGTTTTAATAACAAGGAAGGATTTGGACCTGGCATGCCTCCCTTACCTGCTGCTAACACACTGATGCGAGTCAGAAGCAGGTAGCAGCTTTGTGATGCCTGTCCATCTTTGTACAATGTTCACATTCCATTGCAACTTGTCACATTTGATATAGCATAATGCAATGTGACTAATTTAATCAGATGTGAAGTGCACTACAGCAACATGTCAAGCCAGAAAATTTGGGAATAAAAAAAAAGGTGGGCAGGAAAAAAAGTGCTTTTGCTGATCCATGGTTGGATTATTTTTCTCAGCTGGAGGGCTTCATTTTCTGAGCTTGGGCTTTTCTGTTTTGACCTTCCAGCCAAGGGCATGTGTCAAGAGGCTTGTATTTCCCAAAGGCAGTGACACTGTCTATTAGGTCATATGAGCTGGATCATCAGGCATTCGCCCACCTCAACTTCTGGGCCACCATTCCTTGTCCACCCCCACCTCCCTCAGTGGTAACTCATGATACAATGCCCTTGCCTTTGACAGACTGGGAAGGGAAATAAGCATTTTATTGCTAAACACGTACATAGTGAAAGCTAGAAACTGAGCAAGCTTACTGTGGTCTGGTGCGAGTCATTTAGTAAGTCTGCATTTAATTAGCTACTTCTGACACATGACAAGAAGCAAACGCAAGATTCACCAGTGTAGTTACATTTCTAACCCAGGGTTTAGCATTGTTTTGTTTTAAGGTGATGATTATAATCATAAATAACGAAACAGCTTGTATCTGGCTGGAAGGAATTCATCATGTATACCTACACACGTGCTTTGAACTTTACCTTAGTGTGTGGATCTTCATACAAACCATTCACAAATGCTGGCAACTTCCAAGCACAATGTGACTTTTGTTTAAAAACCAAACAAACAAACCCGATATTCTTGATTTACTCCTTTCTTTCAGGACTGCCTTTTCCCTGTCATACAATGCCTAGGACATCAGAGGTAGTGCAAAAAATCATTAGCCTCCTCTTCACATTGGCCTTTCCTTTTTTTTTGCCTCTAGTTATGTGTCACAGTCCTCAAAGGAATCCACAAAGTGCTAGAAGAAGCTTAAGAATCAGCTAAGCTAGTGAAAATCTACCACCCAGCTGGACCTAAGTGGGGCTGTACAAAGGTTATATGGTCCAGAAGAAAGACAAATTCTGGAAATCAGTGCTATTAGGAAGAGAAGAAAAAGTATCTACTCTGTTTGTTGGAGCAGACACACAGAATGCTAAAACCGAAAGGAAACCTTAGAAAACAGTATGATAAAACATGTTTACAAGTTACAAAGAAGTAACAACTATTTATTTTTCTCTTTCTTATCCCTGTGCTAAGCATGCCTCAGCCAAGGGAAAAATTCACTCTTCCTTCTTCTTTGAGGACAGAAGAAGCTTTATGACACTGTATTCCTTTAAGACCCAATCATCACACACAGATTTTGTGGGCTATCACCTTCCTACTTCATTAGGCCTGAAAAGACTTTGCTAATCACAAATGATCAAATGCTGTGCTAGCTCCTCCTCCAGTGGTACATTTCCTTCTTTGAGCCCCAGTCCCCTAAGTCAGTGGTGTTGCCTCCTTGTTCCTACCTGTGAGTGAGAAAGGGAGACTCCTTCACAGAGAATTAAGGGTAGGCAACAAGGTAAGCTGTTATGATGCTTGGAGAAGGCTGTTAGTGTTGACTTACCATTATAGTTTCTTTTTTATCCTGCTAGATATGAAATAAACCTGGCTTTTGTGTCTGTGGGAATCTGTTTCCCACTTGCTTGTAAGAGTTCCTGGCTGGCTCCCTGATCTCAATGCAGCTTTGCTGTTAGCTTTAGGTGAAACCCCAGAAAATGGCTCACCAGGACAACTTAGGGGCATCCCATGTCCCTCTGGAGCAGGATGATGCAGCAGGAAGCCAAGACCAGCAGGGTGCTAGACCACGGCTAACTAAACCTCATAGAAGAAGATGCAAAGAGCTGCATTCAGCACGACCGAGAGGAGATGAAACCAGGGTCTTGCAAGGTGATCAGTGAGAAGGGGATGACTATATTGAGTAGGTGGAAGGATGAGTTTAAACTGACTTCAGCTGCAGTGAAGTGTCACTGAAATTGAGTTCCTTGTGCATCTTGTTCATGGGCACATATGTAACTCAAGTGAAATAAGGCTCCACAAAGGCACAGAAACTCTATGTGGTACCCCTGTTGCTGTTCTGTCCCTGTGTCCTCAGAACTGCCATCTTCTGATGTACACAAAATGTTGTCTTGTGTCCTTGCATTTCTTGGTAGGTGTGATTTTTTTTTTAAGACTTAATAACAACTAAACTTTTTTTTAATGTGGTAAACATGTTTTGAGATTATTCATTCCAGATTTGTCTTTTGTGTAGGACATCTATGGTTTTGAAAGTTAAATCAAAGCAGTTTATATAACATCAGTTCTGGCTCCCTGCACTAAGAGAGGAGTTGCTTGCCAGCATCAGAAATGTTATTCTGCCACTGTACAGATATCTTGGATGGAGTCAGGGGGTATGGGAAATCCTAAGAGTTAAATGACCCTGGTTCCCCGGATCTAGTTCCAGGCCCAGCTTCCCAGAGCATGAATTTTCTCTGTTCTTACCAGGAAAATAGGGTTGCTTTTCTAACAGTAGAGGCCATTGAAATGGAGTATAATGTTGGTTTTAGTTCAAGTCTTGACTTTCTGACCTTGGACAAATAAATCACATTGGTCTTGGGGTAACCAATGCACCTTCTCAAAGGCCTGATGGGGTGGAAATAGGGGACATCCAGATGCAAGCTCTTTCTTGATTTTTTTTTATTTTTTTTTGGGGGGGGGGGGGGGGTGTTGATAGGTTTGCTCACCGTGGTTTATTTCTCCATAGTCTACAGGTTTATGAGCCGTGCCCCAGCAATCAGTGTGCACTCCACTGGTGAAGATGCTTTGGGGCTATCTAGCATTCCTGTGCCAAGGGAAGATAGGAAGACTGTGAAAACGCTGGCTAGGTCTGCCAGCCCCTGGGTGCGGCTTGAACCTTTTCCGTGTTGGGTGAGAGACTGCACTGGGCTGGCCTGCTCAGCAGATCATGGTCCTAGAAGGCATCTGTTAGAAACGAATCTCCTAGCTGAGGAAGATATTTCGAGACCTCTGTTAAGAGTGGGATTATTTTCAACGGATGAAGACTATGATGACTCTGCGCCAGCCAGCTCCCAGACAGATGTTACCAGTGGTGGTGCTCTCATAAGTTTGGCAGAAGAGTATTTGCTGGTGCCCTTAAACAGGCAAAGGAAATACACTGCTCAGAGTTTTGACCAGCAGGTAGAAAGCTATTTTAGAAGGCTCTGAGCTTCAGCACATCTGTTTGGAATTTAGGATACAAATCTGTTGGAGAAGCAAATGCCAAACTTCTTGTACACAGTTTACAGCAGTATAGGCTGAACTCTGTGTTAAATCCATGAAGGTTCAAACAGGGTGAAGACCAACATATTTCTTTTAGACTGACAGACAGCTAGAAAGACAAAACTGGAATGAAAATAGATCCTATGAGTTGCTGCCTTCTTTGGGATTTTAGAAACTTGTAATAATCACAAGGCATTAAAAATGGAAATAAGGCTTTGATTCTAAGTTAATGTAATGACTGTTTCTTTTGCAATTGTAAGGGATATACCAAGAAATATGGTTATATTTTGTCTCTTTCTCAGCAGTAGTGTCTTTTTAATAACTTCTTGAAGGATATTTGAAATTCAAAGCCCTTGTATATGCCAGTATTTCCTTTCACTAAGTGCTTTAATTTACTCTATAGAGGCCTAGAGGGTTTAGTGTTTTTTGTTGATCTAAAAATTATAATTCACTGCATATATTTGGTTATACATATATAAACAGCTGTGTAAGATGTGAGACAGCTAGGGTACGTTCTACTAAAAACAAGAAGGGGGGTTGGAGAGGAAAATCACCCTCTAGCTGAGGTTAACTAATCATTTGAAATAAAAGATTATTTTTAAAATCTTATTTTAGTTCCCAGGATATTATTGAATTTTATGTTCTGTTTGTGAGATAGTATGTGACTGAAAACAAGATGTAGGTTTCTCTGTTTTAGACTTCCTTATTTAGTCAATTGGTGGACTTTAAAAATACAGCCTAGCCTAACATTAAAACTACAGTGGGTGGTTACTGAAAGGCGGGAGCCTGGCTGGTAATCCTTCGTGTTAATTTGGAAATGCATCCCATTGGCAAAGTTTGGTTATGTCTCAAAGATGATGTTCTTTACAGGGAAAAGGCTAGGTATAGTGGAATAATTGTAAACTACACTTCTGAAGTAAGATTTTTCTTTTGGTGCTCTTCTTTCTCTTCTCCACTGTGCTAAGTGCAGAATTATGTAACTTTGTGTTTTAGGGGGGTAGCTGTAACCGTACATTTATTATGTCACATACTTGCGCTGTTGTTGCTTTTTGCATGGTTGAACTTCTGCTGCCAAAGTGTACCTCTTCTGCTTCAGAGAATGGGAGCAGGAATAATGTGGGGGTGGCTATCTGTCTCGCTGATCATGCAGGACCAAGCAGGCTGCCTTACTCTTCCGGGTGCTGTGCTACTGCAGAGAATGGCAGTCTCACTGAAGGTATTGCAAACACTTGTGTCAATCCAATGTAGCAAATAAACCAAAATGCCTAACCTCTAAGGAGGGCTTGTTGACTTCACTTAACCTGCCCTGAGGATATGCTTAAAATTAAGCTTACTTTTGGAGTCAGTGTCCTCATGGCACAACAGAGGCCCAAGGTATGTGAGAAACTGTATGTACAGTGTAAAGTTCAACTGGAGTGGATCAAGCAACTTCTGCTATATTTTTAAGCATGCACCCAAGCTCAGAAAAGGCTGCTGCTTTAATCAGATCTTGTGGAGCCTGTAGATTAAAGGTTTTTTCAAGGGATCTGCCAAGACAAACAAAAATCCCAAACACATGTACACAGAAGAAAAAAAAAAAAAAAGTGCTGATCTTATGCTCCTAAGCATTTGTTCTTCAGAACGGTGGAGGGAAGAATGGTGTTTTCTCTCCCCGCCCCCCCCAACTCGACACCACATCTTCCTGTTCCTTTTGAGTGATATGTGCATATTTGCTCAGCTTTCTGGAGCATTCACCTACAGTTGTAAGCTGCACATTCTTTCCCTGTTTTTTTTTTTTTTTTTAAGGCTATTNTAGGCATCTGGCAAGCAAAAAAATTGGGACTACCCAACATAGCGGTAGTTGCTTATTCCTTTCTGAAGTAAGTGCTCTTTGGGAATTAGGGGTTTCCAGCAATGCTCAGAGCTTCTGTGCTCATATCTGTTCAGACCTATGAGTCTAGACTAAAAAATGGAAGCTCTTCGTCAATTGAAGCTATCTTCTGTTTGGTTATATAAAGTCAAAACAGTATTGTAAACATGTATAGCTCAATTCACCTGCGAAGCTTGCCCTATTAAGGTACAGTGCAGAAATAATGCACTGTCATCTGGTGGTTATAGCTGAAATACTGTAAAGCACCTATGGCAACACCTAAAATTATGCCCTTGATTATATACATCTCTGAAAGTGATATGTTTTTGAAGTCAGTTGGCAGCATTTCATGTAGTCTTCTTTCAAGAGATTTTGTTCATGAGAGAGTCTTATGAAACTTAAAGTCAGAAATGTCACCAGCGTGTACTAAGATACCTAGCATTGTAGAGGTGTCAGCTTCCTGACAGCACGATTCAGCATTGTGCATTTTCAACTTGACAACTTTACAGTTTTTCCTTGTGAATCTGAGATTCTGTAAGCATTTTTGTGCATGCTTGTCTCTTCTCACAAATGATCCTGCAACTGGGATTTCTATCGCATGTCGAGTTAAATGCAGGCATAAAGGTCTGAAAGATCAAGACCTTTGAGGAAAAAATCCTGAGTAACTTCCTAGGGAAAAAAAAAAAGCCTGCAAAGCATTAACTTGAAATATCTTCTAAGAAAAATAGATCAAGTAAAGCTGAGGAACAATCAGGAAAAAAATCTCAGCTTTCTCTTGAAGAAAGTAGATAAGAGTTGCCAATATTTTTGTTGTTGTTGTTGTTTGTGAATTTGAATTCCTGTGCTTCTTTCGAGTTTAGCCCTCGGTTATGTCTGTTTGTATGGAAGTGAAGCCAAGGACTCTAAGGCCAAAGTCCAGTGAAGGAACAGTAGATGTTTGAGTCCAGGGTTTCTCATGCTATTGAGCTTTAAATCACCATTGTCTTCCAGTGTAAGTGTTGCAGTGTCTCCTATGCAGTATATGTGCATAACAGTAAACCAACGAGATTGATGTATGTATTAGTCTAGCTAGGATGAGTAAGGAGGAAAGTCAAAGAAGCACGAAAACGCTAATACTTTGTATATGAATGCATCGGGTGTCTGATGTATATCCTTTTGCTGCTAGTGTATGCTAACTCTTACACTGCGTCTTCACTGCAGCTGGCACCCATCTTCAGTCCAGCCAAGAAGCTTTCAATGTTTGGATACCACAGAAGTGATGACTCTCCAAGTTTTTTTTTTTTTTCTTTGTGTAGTCTTAAAGGGTTTCCTTTCCCTGGTCTCATCAAGGGCCTGTGAGAACACGTATCCATGTGGTGTTCCTTTACTCCTTGCCTACAGCTGCAGAGGTATCTGTGTATTTTCTTCAGCTAAGGGTAGGTAGTAGTAAAAAGGTTTGAGGGAGGAGAACTGAGTCAGTGAGCTTAGAGACCAGACAGAGACCTGAGCGCAGGGGCTGTCTTTGTTCTGCTTTTCCACCATAACTAATGCAGCAGGGCTCTGCTCGCAGCTAGGGCTCTAATATAATACAAATGGTCATTAATTATTTCATTACAGTAGCCTCCTTTCCCTTCACCACATCCAGCTGCCATGTACAACGACAATTCACAGTGGTCAAAACCAGTACTGTTTTTCTGGGCTCAGCTCTAAAGTCGGTAGATTATTTTTGCTGCTATGAGAAAAGATTCAAGGCAAACTTTGGTAAAGGATCAAAACAGTTTGCATTTTTTTTTTAAATTTAAACCATTGTCCACGCCTACTTAAAAGATCCAAAGGACATGTGTCAAAGTGTTAGCTGAAGTGCTACAAATAGCATGTTAGTCCTTTCTCCCCACCTCCTCTCCCAAATAATTCTATTGTTCTTGTAAATCTGCAGCATTCCAGCTGTGACTTGACAAGAGCCCTGACAGTCGCAAAAGCTGAATTGTAAGAGCAGTGCTCTTGTTCCCTGAATTATTTTACGCAGCTAAATTTAGTACTTTCCCCCTGCTTCCCCACCTTTCATTCTGGCAGATAGTTAAGCAGCAAATTAGAGATGTACTGAATTAGGCTTCAAACTGTGCAAATGCTGTCAAAAAGCTGACTTTGTAATGATGTGACTTCGATATCAAACAGGTTATTGCTTATGTACAGCAGCACTTACAAACATGTGCGTACTTGTAACTCTTGGCCTTGGTGCTGCTAGGCAGCCAGCAGGTCATTAATGTACAGTACAAGTGGGACAGAGCCCTGCGGACCCCGCGTAGGAGCGCCGGAGAGGAAGAGTCAGAGTTTCCAGCAACCACTTTCAGTTGGCAGAGTTGTGATTGGAACCATGTGACACTTGGAGGGAATGTACCACAGGCAGCCAATTTATTACATATGGCAACATGATTAATGGTATCAATTTTTTTTCTTAAAAGTCCAAGAATACTTCAGCAGCCAACTGCATAGAGTCCAAGGCAGTACAAATCTGTTCCATGAATATAAAGTCAGGCAGATGAGGTTAAATGAGGGAGGGCCAGAGCCAAGGTAATGATTGCAAAGTAAGTTGTTTCAGAAAAGCAAAGTGTTTAGAATGTGTTCATGATCAACAGTCCTTTTTGTCTTCAGGCCTTAATGGATACGCTCTGGAACAGCTTTCTGAAACTAAACTGCCTTCTGCTATTAATCTCTTTTCCTGTAATCCCTAGACCCATTAATGGTATCTGACAAAACTTACAGTCCCACAGCCAACAGCAGCGGGTTAAGAGGCAGAATGGCTTAGCATTTTGGTGAGGACTGTTTTCTTGTATATGATAGTGATTTCCTTATCAAACATGTAATGTTCTAACAAATGCATGTTTTTCTGAGTGTTTGACAGAAAAGAAAATAGCACGAAAGGTGCTATTATTAAGGAAGAAATTTCAGGAAATGCATGTATGGAGGATTTTTTCCAGACCTCTTGGCCACCCTGGTGAGCTGTTAGGAAGGTTCTGCATGGCTTTTACCTGTGTCAGGTTTCTGAACTGTATCTGGACACAGTTTGAGATGCGGCACAGCGTAGAGGCAGATCCTCAGACTTGGTCTGCAGAAGGCTGTGTTGCTGTGGAGTGTGAGAACGGATGTAGGCTGGCTTGTGTTGGTGGGCCTCCATGCCACACAGCAGTCCTAAGCATGTTTCAGCTGCTAGTGGTGACACAGCTAAAGATTGCAACAATAAGAGTCAATTAGTCTGAACATCTTGTTTTTTTTTCATTTTTTTCTTTTGTGTTTAGAGTACAAATACCAATAATGCACTTAAATGCAGGGGTGGGAAAAAAGCAGAAGCAGGAGTTATGCCCTACTAAAAAGTCTCATGCATACCACTTTACATACTCTTCTCTGGCCAGCTCCTAACGTACCTGGGTCTTTGTGTTTGTAGGACCAGGTCTCCTCCCAGTCTCCTTTTCTGTGCTGAATGCAGCTGGGCATCTTACCTATGATGTGATCCTTTCTTACTTGGGTTGTGGAGCAAGTGAGATACAGAGGAGCTCAGCAGCATCTAGAGGCATAAGATGGGAGCTGCTGTTCCCTCAGCAAGGGCTCACATGCACTAGAGCAATGCTGGAAATTACCCTTCCAGCTGCAGGCGCTTATCTCACATATCTGGGCCATACTTGACCCATATTGCCTTGACCTGCACTGCAGACAGCTGCTCAACCATCCCTTGCAGTGCTCAGCCAAGTGCCCCTTTTGTTTTTACACAATTGCCTTATGTTGAGACTTGTGTGTTGGGATGCTGAGCAGTTGAAGGGATTGTTGTTAAAGACTATGCGCACTTTGAAACCTAAATCTCACTGCTCCATGGACCAGCAATCCTTCTCCCCAATGCCTTTTGCCTAATAACTAAGCAATTGCCAACTGCTGCCTTCCACAGGACAGCATTGAAGGTACAGAGGTGCTAGTTCTGAGTGAGCAGAACTGCGTGACTACACTTGGCATCCTAGCATAGTTTCTTTTGTCTACTCTTTTTCCCCTTTTCTCACTCTGCCATTATTATTGATGGTATCATAAAGCTTTTGTTAATACCCAAGACTCTTTCACCAGAGTGCTGTAATACACTGCACGAGGAGTAAGTTTTTTTTTTTTTTTTTTTTATACCTCTCCTACCTTAACACAAAACATACAGCGGGAGGTCCGACATGGTCTAGTGCTTCATTCCGTATGGCTTATGGCCACAAGATCTCTCTTGTATGTGTGTGTTTATTATCATTGGATAATGCTGAAGCATGCAATTATGTGGTCTGCCAAGGGGATTTTGAAAAGCTTGTTTGGTCTCCAGTCAATGAAAAGATTTCTCTCCCTTTCCCTGCACTAAAGGGATAGTTGTCTTGGCTAACTTTATGGTGTGAGCCCTTCAGAGCTGCCCACCTCTCTCTGCTGACCATGGAGGGTCTGAGAGCCTTGACCATGAGAGCTTGGTCCTGCCCACCCTAAATGCCATGGCTGGGTGGGTGATGTGAATTGCCCCATCTCATAGGCACACCTGCCCGCACCTCATGGCTCGCACAGCTCCTGCTCACGACTGGCAGGCTGGCCATCCCCGAGCTCGTGTTTTAACAAGAAAGGGAAACCTTTGAACAAATTGCCAGAAAACTTTCTGCAGGGCAAGCGCGGGAGAAGGCTGCCTGCACGAGGTGACCTTCTTGCCGGCAGTGGGGGAGAGACAAAGTGCGGCACAAAGAGCGAGCAAATGAAAGAGCTGGCTCGCAACTCTGATCCTTATGGACTTTTCTTGAGCGCTGGTAACAAAAAGTGTAACCCTTGTGATGAATACAGTCCTACTGTTGTATTCCTACGTTCCAACAATAATTTCCATTGAACCCTACAGCATGTGGAGTCTCTTTGCTTTTTAGGTCATAAAAGCAATATGTGGAGTAGAGACTTAAAAAATGGACTTTTAAAAGACTCCGATGCCTCAATCTCTCCAAGAACTCGACTGATAAATCTCCTGTGTAAAATGATCACATTTTATAGAGAAGAATCTTTGTTAGACATTCATTAGCAATAACATGTGAGCCAATTTAGGGAACGAAACCTTTCTTCTATATAAAACCCACTGTGGTCACTAAAACTAATGACTTTTTCGGCCTACCATCCTTTAATTCAGTAGCAAAGCACGTGAATTTCCTGCATTGCTTAGTTCTCCAACAATTTGTTTATCTTTGAAGACCAGGTCCCTGACTGTGTGAACTCAGGCACATCCAAAAGGTTAAGTAAGAATAAAGAAGTAGATCAGGGCCAGACATGTGGTATTTAAAATCATGACAAAGTTATGACTGTATTGAGGAGGTCTGGAAGAAGAACAGTTAATGGGCTTACTTCTATTTCAGCTCATCTCCACATGAGAAGCAGCCTGGGCAGGAGAGAATTGAAAATACAACGTGAATTTAAGTGCTCTGAGGCTGATCTGAACCCTTCAAAGTTGGTGCAAAATATCCACTGACTTCAGTAGCCTTTGGAGAAGTTGATGCATGCTCTGCTAATTACAAAAAAAAAATTAGTGTTAGCTGCCTTGTGCTAAACGGAGGTAGGAAGGAGGAACATCACACGTTCAGATTTTTTTGGTGTGTTCATCTTTAAATATAAGTTTTTTGAACAATGAAATATGCAGACTGTAAAATTACCAAAGAATAAAGCAGGCTGAAAAACATGTTTTCTTCGTGCTTTAAGAACACATTTGACAATAGGAAGATTTACTCCTGGGTTCAAATATAATTCTGTCCTGAACCTGCCCAAGCTGTATCTATGCTTCCATGTAGATGTCAGCCTTACCTGGAGGGCTGACTGGAGGGTTTGGGGGCTCACTTTCCACCTGATTGCTGGCCTTTCCCTACCATTAAAACAGAGAGTGGGAAGCTGTCCGTGCACACCTTGTTCAAGCGTGGATCCAAGGCGTGTGCTCGTGCCTCGCAGGTGCTCTCGGTTCCTAAAGCATGGGTAAAGACACTGTCTTTCTTAGGCTGAGTTTAAAAATACTCCCTAAAGGTGTCGTGCAGTATTTATTTTCCCCAGAGGAATACAAAATTTGAAACCTGTTTTGTTTTTCATGGTCTCCATAAGAATATGTGTCTCTATAAGGCACAATTCCTTAGTGCCTAATTTGCTTCTATTATATTCCAGGCAAATTAAGAACAAAACCATGGGGGAATGCATGGAAAAGTGTCAAAGTGACTGAGAGTCAATTTCCTGGGACTTTAGCTGAGATTTTAGTTCCCAAGTTGCTTTTAAAACAGGAATTAGGTTCCTGAGTCACCCAGGAACTAATGAAAATGTTCCTTTGATATGTGATGAGGAGCTCAGCCAGAACAGAGTGATACACAGTCCTTGGGGCAGGATTGCCCGGAGAGACTGATGGCAAAGCACATTTCCTGCTAGTTGTAACATTTTTAATGTAACTTATTAAAAAATAAAATTAAGAGCATTATGCAAGGAAGTGATAGATCTGGCTGAATGGAAAGGTTTTAAGGGGACTAAAGGGGGCAGGCAGAGCACATCATGCTTGAAAATGGATGAGACCTTGGAGGTGCTGGAGGGCACCTTGGTGCCTTAGGAAGGTCTGGTGCAGCCTCTTTTAAGGAGGTGGTGGCACACTCTGATGGGGGCAGCGGGTGAGGGCTGATGCTGATAGGACACTCTCCATGTTGCAGTAGTACAAGCAGCTTCCTTCACTGATTTCCCCAGCCTTGGGAAGGCTGTGTTTAGTTTCTTGATCCCTTGATGCCAATATACCCAGCTGTAGGCTCCCAGCATAAGCTCCTCCCTAGCTGCACATTCCTGTGGCATCCCTTGTGCTGGCAGGGGCTGGGTGAAGGAACCTACTGGCTGCAAACTAACCCAGGAAAAGGAGGCCAGGGACAAAAACCAATTTTCAACCGAGTCAGTTTCTTGATTTGGCTCATGCCATGGCTGTCTGGAGGCTAATGCTGGCGTGAAGGAAGGGTACCTCCTTTTAACCAGGAACCTGTACCTACACCAGCCTAATTCTGTTGTGAAAGAGAAGTGTAACTAAAACCCAGCAGACAATTTTAGATTTCTTTTTCTCTGTTAGAGCAGAAAAACTTTTAATTTACCCACATATTATGACTTCATCATTAATAAGGAGGAAAGTAAGTAATGAGACAATGTGTACAAAATGAACAATTTCATACCGTAGCAAGTTGTCTGGCAAATTCTTTCATGAATGCTCTCTGTGTGATATTTCTCTAATATAATAGATTCTGGCTGCTCACTCTAATAATTCTAAGCTTCAGGGTAAGATTTTATTTCTCTTTTGAAAGTAATATAATCAGTGGTGCTAGCACAAAATTCCCTGTGTGTTTTTGTGCATCCTTAACACTTCTTGGGATGAAAGTGAAACTTACATTATTTAGAGCAGTTCAAAGAACTAAGTTCCTTCTCTAATGGTGGTTCCTGCTAGAATTCCTTATGAAAAAACATTAACCACGCAAAAGGAACTACAAAGCATAGTAGGTATTCTGTTTGCAGAAGGAATGGGTCCAAAAAGCTTTAGAAATGTCAGTTTCTTTGTACAAAAGACATATTTTAAAAGTCACCTAAGGACAATGTGGATATTTGTCTGTCCAGGAATTTTATTTATGTGCTATCTGTGTGAACAAAACTCCTGGAGACGACGGTAAAGGATTTTGGCAAAGCATGAGGTAGCTTAGGACAGTAATGATGCAGACACCAGCACGTGTTTTGATTGCATTCCGTCTTCGCTTGTTAGCTTTGATTTACTGATCCATCAAGAGGATCACAGAGCTTTTCCGTGCTCCCTTCATTTCCTTTTCTTGCTGGGGGACAGGACCACTCCTGCTTCAACCATTCAACTCCCAAGCTCCTGATCCTTTTCTTGATTTCCTGTGCAGCTCCTCAGTTTTTTTTCATGGGAAAGTTTATTGTGTCATGTCCCTGTAGAGCTGGAGCTGTGTCTGTGGCAAGCCAGACTCTGCACCACTGGAGAACTTGCTAAGGATGTTCTTCCCAAAGCACTGGGAGGAACGAGCTTCTCATCTGCTCGCATGAATGTGCAGATACTAAGTGGTTCTCAATATTATAGGGTCTGAGATTTCCCCTCAAATTGCAGAGTTTCTCATGCAAGAAGAATAACTTCAAAACCAGAATGTGGCCATCTGTGCCAGACATCCTTCCTTTGTCTTCCCACAGTTGTTTAAATTTCCCTAGTGGCAAGTATCCTCCTTGCTTCAAGACTGAAAATAACCCTGCTGCCTCCTGGGCAGCAGAGACCTTCCCTTATGCTTGAACAGCCAGATCTTCTTCCCCTCCTTTTCCAACTACTGTGCTATGCTACTCATGCATGTGTCCCCAGGGTCTTCATGGGACTTTGTTGGCCAAAACTAAGGTCAGCCTGGAATAACTGTTGTGTTTTACCATCTGGTTGCTGTCCTATGAACTGGATTTTTTTTGGTAAGAATATTCACAAACTAAAGAATCTTCTGTGCTTATTTGTGTGTTCTAACCAACTTTCTCAAGCACCTAAGGCTTTCCTAGCTGGTTCGCAGGACTGTAAGTTCATTAGTATGTAGTAACTCATCACCTTATGATTTTTATCCATTAATATGAATGCTGTTTTGGCTGCTTACAGGAATTAAATCAGACCTTGATATGCCTGAAAAGAAATTATGAACATCAAGTCTTGCTGCTGTGGGTACTCACTAATAAACAAAGTAATGTTTGTGGTATATCATGCCAGGGATTTTAAGGAAAAGATCATTACCTGCTCCAAAAGCAATAAAAATACCAGCAGAAATTCTCTCATCACCTATACACACATGATCCTCTAGAATAAGCACATGTAAATACTTACCAGATGGACAAGTGGACCTTGGGATGAAAGTATTAGAAAAACAGAGTAATCACTGAGTTTTTCAGCATTAGTGATATTAACATCTAAGGCACAAGTTAGAAATAATTTGATTAGCTGGAAGAATAAGTTCAGTTCATAGAAAAATCAGTCGAGGTCTGCATTCTCACTACACAGATAAAATACACTTTGTGCATGAGATTTTTAGATGGCCTGGTTAAGTTATTCGATGAATATTTTTCCTTTGTCTTAAACCAGTAGTAGCCTTGCTATCATTTTTTTCATCCTCTGTGCTCTCTGGGGTCCTACAATAGTTTGCGAGCTGAAGTTGCCCTGTTGCCTTTTTGCTACTCAGCTCTGCAAAATGCCATGTGTTTCTTCTTGTCACTGCTGTGCAGAGATGACTGCATTGCAGTGGACTTCTATCAGTTTGCTGTGAAGATTGTTGTGTCTTTTTTGATGGCCTGAAAGAGTCTGTAGGACTCTGTTAAAAGCTGAAGAGACCTACAATTAAGGCCAAATTAATGACTGAAACAGACCTCTGATCTGGGTATTTCAGATGAGAGATTTGGTTTTTGGAGGCTGCCTTAGCAAAATTTGTATCACACTCTGGGATGAATTGCTTTACAGAAAAGTGGGATATGACTGATATCCAGAATTTTACCTTTCCATTTCAGTTTGTCCTTAGATTTGTGCCTTCAAGTCCTTTTTTTTTTTGTGTGATGAAATGCACTGAGATCCTCTTCATCAGAGTGTGTGTGCAGAGGTATGAATGTTATAAAGGAACAGCGACTGAGAGATGAAACCTTCACTCGAGAACCAAGCCATGAGTCAGGGTCTTTGTGCTACCCAGACTTTGTTGAACATTCATCAGGTTGAAAAGTGTTCTGCTCATCCTGTCCCCACCCACCCAGCTGATTGGAGTAGCTTTCCTGTTTGGTTAATGGTGGTTTTACCATTGCAGTCAAGGGATAATGGCTGGCTCCATGGCTCATGAGGGGCTGCAGTGGTGGGATTTTTCCATGCCAGCGTATTTCCTCATTTAGCTTAGACTAAGAAGCTTCTGAAGCAGGTAACTTTTAATTCCTCCTAACAGCAGCAAAGAGGTTCAGATTCCCAAACATCAGTCTGTGTCAGTAAGGTTTCCTGCCTAATTTTAAGGGAAGAGATTGTCAGACAAGGTTCATATGTACCTCTACAGTTCAAGTTTTCCTCTTCAAATAACCAAGACAAACAAACTTCTTGGGGGTTGAAAAATGTCTATAGCAAATCCACCCATAATCTAGGTGGTTATTTAGGCTTTGTTTAACAATAGACTGCTCTTTAACTAACCAATAAATAACCTGAACTGCATGTCAGTTACTATCTGAAAATCATTTTTATGCTCATGGAAGCCTTTTATTTTTCTGTCACCTAGATTTTACTTGTGAGGTAATTTTATGCTATAGAAATAGAGATTATTACTATGAGTATCCTTTAGTCTAGTTTGGGATGGATGGATTTAGGGTAAGCTTACCTAGTTTTACAAAAGTTTACAGTTCTGTTGCAGGTAAATAATTTTCTAACACTAGTAATGCTCTGTAAAATTGACGAAAAAGCCACTAAGGTCAAGGGTAAGACTACCTGTGCCAGCCTTAGCGTCCTCTGGGAAGACTCTTGTGCCTTAATTGACTGCAGCAATATCAAGAGTCACAAGGTGCAGCTTTGAATGGTTCTCTACAGTGCTGGGAAGCTCTTTGCTGCTGTTCCAGAAGATCAGGTTTCCTCACATTGATGCCCTGGCACAGACCACTGGAGGTCACCTTGCTATAATATTATGATTACATTTCCAGATCATTCCTTTTTGAAAAAGGCTTTTGTTCCCTGGAAGGTGCCACCTGAATAAAATAATATTAAAAGACAAGAAAAGCCATGAGCAATGAAAATGATTCTCTGCAGAATTAGTAACTGCCACAGCATCTTCTTTCCTAGCTATTCTATTTCATTGGCGGTGGCAATAAAAAATAATCACTTAGAGACCATGTCCTTGCAGGCTGGCAGTAAGTCTAAATGGCAACAGCTAAAAAGATTGAGGGAAGAACATTTAAGATACATCTATTATTGCCTTGGCTTTTCCAAAAATGTCAAAAAGAAAGTCGCTTTTGCTCAGCATTTGTGTATGCTTGGTGGGGATGAGAGGAGAGGGAAGATGCTGTGGTCTTTCTCCTGTTTTCATTAGCTGTTAGATGGGGCAATGACTATCTACTTGTGTATAGAAGGCAGCAGTTTGTGCTTAAAACAACGGGAAGAGCTAAAAACATACAAAGCTTTATTTTGGCACAGAACAACACTTTTGGTACAGACTTCTCTGTGCGCTTCTCGAAGACAATGGTCCACCTCCATCCCAAAAGCTGATGAGGGGTACTGAAAGGCCAGGGTATCACCTCCCACCATGTTTTTTCCTCTCTGTCCCAAAATTGGTTTCATGTTTGTCTTTCCGTCCTGCTTCTTAGCACTTTTCTTTATGAACAGAAACAATGCACAGTAAATAGTCTATCTGTTGAGATGACATTGCAGCAGATCCCTCAAGAACGCTGCAGCTGTGTTGACATTTCTGTCTCATCACTGCTCTGGAGAATGGGTTTTCTTGTGGATTCTGAGAATGACTCACCTAATGACCAAATATACGTGCATTTCATAAACATAATAGGCTAACGACTGCATGGTTGGCCAATGTTCCTCTGCCTATCCATGTTTGTATACACTTAGTGATAAATATTCTTCTGTACAGAAGGACAAAAAAAAAAAAAAAACCCTCCAGAAAAATTTGAGCATTAGGATGATTCAGCCCATCAGACTTGGCAGTCTTTCTGTATATATATATATTTAGTGGATTCTGATTCTGGGTCTTGAGGTGTGACAGAGAGCCCTGATTAGAGCATGTGAGGACTTCAAGGGCATGTGAGGTTTCAAGGACAGCTGTAGCTGTTCTACAGTAGGAGGAATGAGACCCAAACAGGACAACCATCTCCTCTCTGGGCTCCTGCTCTTGTCTGGCTGACTCTGTGAGTAAAGGGTTATTTTCTAAGTGACTGTGATTGCAAGATGGGAGCTGAGATAGCTGGGGAGGAGTGTCAGCTTTCTGAAAGACAGACATACATCTTCTCACAGATATATGTGTGGGTATTTTGCATAGCTACAGACTCACTTCTGATTACTTGTCTGTAAATAATGAGGTACTGGCTTGTCCTATAGCCCCCTCCCTCTATCTACAAAACTCTTCTTCCGCCTTCTGTATTAGAAATATAGAATGTCAAATTCAGTGTAGTGTTGTGTGTATCTGATTTTCAACGCTGCCTGGAAAACCCTAAGGCCAGGACTGAAATAAGAGCTGAAATCCAAACAATGTGTGACTGAACACAAAACAAATCATGGCTTTGCAGGAATATGTTGTGACAGCTCTGCCTTCTCCCATAACTGCTAGTCGATTTTCCCTCTTACATTTAAATAGCATAGTGTACATATTGAACCAATAATCGAGTAAAATGGAAAATGCATAGTGATGTTAAAAAATGCTGAGATGTAAAATCTTCTAAAACCTTTCTGCAGGGCCTGGGTGATATTCTCTCCCTCTTTCTCTCTCTCCACTCCACCCCTCTCTTTTTTTCTCTCTCTAATAACAAAGGTGGGGTAGGGTTGGCTTCTAGAAAGACAGCGAGGAACAAAGCCATCCATGGAGAAATCAAGGATGCAGTTTGCAGTAAATTTAGAAATGCCCATCATAACTGGACATCTGCATCTACATGTATGTGAGATGCAAAGTCTGACCTGCTATGGATCCTTGGCAGTAACATTAAAATTCATCCCTCCTCACGAAGTGGAAATGTCTAATAAGACAGCATGTTCTTGAAGTATCCCCTGCTTTCCTCCTCTGCTGCACTCCCCCTCCCCATCTTGTGGGGGCCCCCAGGGCTGATGAAGACCAAACTCAGGCCAGGTTGCTTGCTTCTTCCTAAAGGTGCTGGTGCTCAGAGGGCTCAGCTGTGCCAGCTGCAGGTGTTGAGGCACTCACCTCACTCTGCCTCTCTCTGCTAAACCAGTGCCCCCGGGGAGGCACCACTGGCATTCAGGAGAGTGGCTTGAGTCCTTGCTCTCACCTCTGCTCTTGCTGCATTTCTGTGCCCAATCAGGGAATACAAAGGCTTAGCTCGAGGGGGACCACGAGCAGTGGGTGCAGTTCCCAGCTCCTGATGAGGGCGATGTTGGTTAAGGAACTCTGACCTTCAACCGAATTTTGACAGAAAGGCTTCTCTCTCCCGAACAATGGATGTGCAAATGAGGCCTTTCCTATTTCAATCATCCCTCCTTGCTCACAGCAATGGGCTGGCAGACAGCCTTCCCTTCTGGGGGTCCCAGCCGGGCTGTTTTGGTGTCATTGGTGAGCTCTCTGAGCCAAGGGACATATTCTGCTCTATGGGAACATCAACATTGTTAAGCTTCTGTACAGGCAGTTGAAGAGGCAAATGAGGAAAGTTCAGTGAAAAGGCAATGGGCAGCTACAACTTTCTTCACTTTTCCCCTTTGAAAACATTCTTTCTTTTCCAATTTTGTGTGGTTTTTAGGGTACTCATTAATCTGGAAAACAAGAACAACTTCCAGACCATTAGTGCCATGGTGAATTGAAACACTAGCCAGGCTGGGCTAATAGTGCCAGGGTCATACAGAATACCAGTCGGCGCAGGCTATTAAGTGCCAGCGTGATTTGAGAGAACAGCTTGTCCAAGATACAAATGCCAAAGTAATTGGAAATGCCTCCTCACAAGTCGATGTATAAATCAGCAAACTGTTTTAATTTAACAAAGTATGTGTGATTATCTTTGGCCAGGTGAAGGAGCAGTGCAGGCACTGAGCAGGGATCTGCTGATAGTGTTAGTGTCTCCGAGTGCTGTATTTCCTTATTCTTATGGCATTATGGGTAAATTTCATTACAAGAGAACACAAAAGCGAGGTTGCCAATCTCCGAAAGCAGCATACTGTGCGCTCTGATATCCTTTGAAGAGTGGGGAATTCCTGTAGATTCCAGAGACCTGTCAGTATGGGAAGTGGAAACATAATTTAGCACTTAAATCCAACAGATGATTTTGGCTTGAAGAAAATTATTCAGCTCTCTCCCCAGGAGCTCTATAAAGCCCATGCTAGCTTCCCTAAGTATCCTATAGTCCAGCCACTGTTCTGGCCTGTCACCTGGCTCTGCAGTGTCACCTTGCCTGAAAAATTGTTTTATGTAACTCTACACAGATGGCAGATGGGATTTGGTGTAGACTTCCAGCCCAGAAACCATGACCCCTCCCCACCCTGCACACTCAGAAAGTTTCTGCTTTGTAGAGGGAAGCTATGTTAGGCTCAACAGCTTCTGAGCTGCACGGTCAGAACACCCCAGCTGGATTAATGGACATGACTGGTTGGAGCATTGTGCTTTGTTGTAAAATCACGATAGAGGTGACTGAATGTTGAGAAATACAGCTGCTGGATGAGACTCTGTTAGGTAATGTAACCGTGAACCTGAGTTCTTCTTCAATATGTCAAACATACATTCTTTTTGTTAGATTTGAGCATATTAGTTTAATATTCTTAACATTTCTAAAACTTTGAGCTTTCTAGCTCTACAACAAACAGCCATGAAAGCTACAAAACTCAAAAAGGGATGTTTCTTTTTTATTGTTTTCATTTATTTATTTATTTTTTCCTGAGTCTTGCTCAGGAGAAAGAAAGCAGCACGACTGTTCTAAGGTTTGTCATCTTTGGATTTCAGTGTTGATTTTTCAGGTTGAAAGACTATTGAGCATTTTTGGCTACACGTAATCTAATCTTCTGGTACATCTGAGGTTAGGTCATCATGAGCTTTGAAAAGCCTTGGAACAGGGAGCCTAAATTCATCCCAGAGGGCCATAAGATGTCTTAATGCTGCATGAAAGAGTCCAAAACACTTAAAATGGGAAATACGGAAGCACAAAGACACCATCAGTATGATGGAAATTGAATTAGTAATTGATGGGGATGTAATTGGGATAAATGGATGAAATGGGATGAAATATGCTTTCAGTAGCAGTACCTTAGTAATAATGATGATGATAATTCATCTCTTGCACAACAGGTTGAAATCTACTGGAAAAAGTGTTCATAACATGACTATATATCTGACTGATACCTAAGCCGTATAAATCCCATCACAGAGGCATAACAGGCCGCTTCCTTGTGTTAAAAAAAGCCACACCAATCAACAGCTCAGCAACCTGCACGTTCCTTCTCCCATGCAGAAGGAATGTAACCTCTCCTCACTTATCATTAGTGGTACAGTATTAGACAGTGTTGCTGGGCAGCATTGGGTGTCTATGGGTTCATTGTTTGCAGAAGAGATCCCATAGTGTTCCAGGAAGAATTACCAAATGAGTTATATGGAAGTACAATGATTTTACTGAAACATTTATGCTGTATTTTACAGGATGTTATTCTTGCTTATGACTTGGTGTCCCAATTTGCCAAGGCCTGTTATGTTTGATGGTGCTTCCATTTATCAGCATGCAGCTCTGCATGTCAAAACCTTCTTGCTATCACCTTAATGGAGTAAACAGAGATTCCCTAAAACTCCCCACTGTAAAAATAACAATGCAGGAGAATATCTTCAGCAATCCCTTTCAGGAAAACATTATCTCAGAATCACAATTATCTGCTCAGGAAACACAAAACGTGTACCCTCAGGAAAAATAAATGACATCCCAGCACTAGCTCAAACATCCACATACGATGACACATGACTTGCGCTTGACAAATTCAGCATTTTGTGGTTCTTTCACGGTTGCAAACCTACACAACAGGCTGAACATGCACAGCCCATAAGCTAGAGAGTGGAGCCCCAATTTCAGATGAGGTGGAGATAAGCAGTAAGAATACCCAAAGCCAGCAAATTGTGATCAAATCAAGATACTCTTCCAGAACCTTTTGCTGTACATGAATCAGGCTTTTTGCAAGTGTTGTCTTGCATGAAGCCCTGAGAAACCATTACGTACCTTAGATTTCCTGGGAATTTTCTAGGATTCTAGGTTCAGTTACTAGCAGGTGATTGAATGATGATGGAAGAAAGAAATCAGCAGAAAACAAAACTGTCGGTGTTTCTGTTTTCTGTTTCATGCAGCTAGTTTTCCTGAGGCTTTTTTTTTTGGGATAGGGGTGGGGTGGGTCTGTTGGTTTGCNGTTAACAAGCCTGGATTGTATTTTTTATCTCCTGAGACACTTTTCATCCTATAGTTAGATATCTACCAATTGTTGACACAAGTGAAAACAGCACGAAGTATTCCATCTGCTGCAAAAAATCAATAGACAGTATTTTAGTCTACAGTACTGAAAATAAAATATATATTTCAAGGAATAAATTCCACACATGTACTGAGTGGCAGAATCTGGCCCTTAGATTGATAAGAATTTCAGACCTAACTAAGACAAATCCCCGCAGTGAAGAGCAGAATAGCAAGCAGGATCTCTAGAAACAGGGCGGAGATGCTTTGCCTTAGCTTTCTATGCATAGAATAGGCTTCTTGCAACTTCTCTGGAATTATAACTCCTATACACAAAGGACCAAATTTCTGCACTCCTCAACTGCAGTTCAGGACTCATTACACAAGACCTACCAAAGCCTCCTGAAAGTGTAGGTTAAATCATGTCTGAAGAATTTCACTTTTTCTAAGTGATCTCGACTTGTTAATAACATAATGCATTCAGAGAGAACATTCATTTTGAGAGAGAACGTGCCTTATTATCTCATTCATTTTTTGAGTGAGAAAAACAGGTTTTGCTTCCGCAAAAACCTTTAATTTCATACGGGAAGCCACCTTTAAGACTCATCATTTGGCAACATGCTCTGCCATTCCCCTGACTCTTTTTCCACATCCATTGCTAGTGGCTTGGTGTGTTCCGTATCCCTTGGGCCAGCTCATTATCTGGATGCATGGCTGCTCACGTCGATCATCAGAGCCTGCTAACAAATCCTGCAGGACTACTCCAGGCCCAGGAAGAGATATATTTGTTTTGTGGTTTACATTTTGCAGAAAACACTATGTACTTCTCAAAGCCTAAAATACAGTTTTTTATTTTTTTAATGGCAATTTCTATACAGTGCTAAATAAAATAAATTACAGGCCCCAAATGATCTAATAATTCCTAAGGCAGAGTTCAGATGCAGTAATTAATCATCCCAACATGGAATTCATAATGATCAACTATTAATATGTGCATGGGGGACTGGAAGTCTCAGGGTTTGGTAATCGGATAGGGAGACTTTCACCTCTAGGTTGCTGATTTGAATCTGACCCAGATCTCTAGTGACTTCTGAAAGCTGCAAGCGTGTGCTGTTTGTTCTGCAATGTATATAAAATGAAATGAACTAGGCTTCTTCCTAGCAGTCCAGTGTCCGTAGCATTGGTGCCAATGTACAAACAACCTCCCATTCGATCTCTTTAGCTGGTAAGCCGGGGGTTCTGCAGGTAGCCCATACTACAGTCTGCCCTTAGGTTTGACTCTTCCAGAAAACATTCCCATTGGGGCATGCCTCTGTAGGAAGCTCATCTCAATTGTAAAACCAAAGGGGAACAGATCTCACAAAGAAAGAAAGAAAGAAAGAAAGAAAGA
>VXAV01008072.1:386121-399774 GCA_013399715.1 Alectura lathami | reverse complement strand
TTTTTTTTTCCCCCCCCAAACCTTTACTTTGAA
The DNA here is from genome assembly GCA_013399715.1 of Alectura lathami. Taxonomy (NCBI): domain Eukaryota; kingdom Metazoa; phylum Chordata; class Aves; order Galliformes; family Megapodiidae; genus Alectura; species Alectura lathami. Next base: position 399,741 of record VXAV01008072.1, on the reverse strand, counting down.
TAGGTTAGTTGTGGTAGAAAAATAGGACAAAATTGGACAATAAAAGAGCAAAGGCTGCAGTCACTCTGCTGTGTGTTCTCACACATAAAGCATATGGCCGAGGTGTGCACGCTTCAGTTGCTGTGTCCGCATGAGGACTGACTTGTTTCAGTATCAAAATTGGAGAAGAGACATTGAATGTCTCTTACTTTGTATGGGACAGGTACTGAGTGAGATGTGTACAGAGGTTTACCCACTCAGATTACATACTGTATTAAAATAATTCTTTTTGGAAAACTAGCAGGATTCCATGGCTGCAGAGTGTTTTTGAGACTGCAGCTACTTTGTGGTTTAGATTGGTTTGGAAAGGTGTAATGGCTTTTTCTGCATTTCTCCTCTTAACTGGATGACTCAGTTAAGTCACATGTGGCATCAGCCACATCCACAAAGGCACTTCAGCATCCCGCAGCACCCTTAAGGCTTAATCAAAACCATGCCTTACCTTCCAGAAAGCTTTTTCCAGACAGCATGGCAGTCCCACCTTCTCACTGGCTGAAGCACTGTGGATTTCTCCTTTGTATGGCTATACAGCGCAAGGGTCTTGTGCAGTGCGCACCTCAGTGTCTAAATAGATCTGACAACGCTGAAGTGAACACAAGTGGTTGATCCAGTGTAACATCTGCCTGCCATATTACACTTGTGCTCCACAGGATCTGCATATGTACCACATGGTTGATGTGTGCCAGGTGTGCCAGATTTATTCGCTGCTATAAGGTCAGCTCCCAGCATACACTGTTATGTGTCACAGTCAATTGTCCAGGGAGAGATGAAGTCCAGCTGAAGCTGCACTGTGGCTCTTGCCACATGCTATTTGGGTGATTTCACTGGAGTGATGTGTGCCATTGGTGTCAATATAAATCCATCAAAGAAGCTATACAAGAAGTAGAAACCCTGAAAACTTCTGCTCTATATTTGCCATGGGAGTGCGAATATAAATATTGTCACCGTCCTCATCCAGTGCCCTTGTTGTTCTCCTGCATTTTGCATTGCATTCTGGATTTTGTTACATGACAGGACTCATGTCCAACATGAGGTTCTACATGGCCAAATTCAGCCATTTTTTTTTTCTTTGAATGCAAATCTTTTCCACAGGCCAAAAAATTTCACTTGTCCATTAATGGATTTATTCCCAGAAACTGAGGGTGTGGTGCTGCTTTGAGTTGGAGACAAGTGTTCAAATGAGCTTGCAAAGGTTTCTAATCATAACTCTGTTATTTCTTCACTTGTGGAGTCAACACAGGACATGACATTCTTTTTCCTTTTTATTATTAGGCACACTTACCAGTGCTGCCAATGTAAGACCTCTTCTACTACATAAATTTACAAATACGTTTACCATTTCGTGTTTTTTTTTGCTAATTATGAACTACATACCAAATGTTCTGGGAAATTCCCCTTTGCTAACAATCACAACCATTATTTTAATTGAATGGAATGCAGAATGCACTGCAGACTTAGTGTAGGGTTATTTATGATCAAACCTTCTTCCATGTAATAGTATATGCAGGGTATCTTGAAAGTCTAGAGACACTGACGCTGGTAAAATGAGCAAGTTCAGTGGTTATAATAGCTTGTTGCCAGGGTTTCAGCCTGCCTATTCTTGATTTCAGCTTTTGAGATAGCATTTCAAGGATTGGCATTGCCTACAGTTTTCAAGAACATGGAGACAGTGGTTTTCGGCCCATCATCCAAAAACCCTCAGGGTCTACATCTAATGGTTCTTCAGCTGGAAGTGAGGAAAGAAACTTATCAGGAGTCCACACCTCTACCAGTATATCTTTAGGAATACTACAGTCAAACGAGATCTGACATCAGTGGATAAAAATAAACTACTTGAAACAAACTTGGAAGCATGTAGAGTACAAGTCCAACACAGAGAGCAAGTGTTGTGTTTTTTTTTTTTACTACTTTTACTAAACAACAACAACAGCAACAACAACTTCATCTGCACTAGCAGAAGTGGTTGGGAAGTTTCCATCACTAAGTTATTCAAAACCAATGAGACTTAAGCATTTATCTCTACATTTATTTCTAGAGTCAGTAGAGGCACAGTTACCTCCTGAGATATTTGTGTGCTGTACATTGCTTTATTTTTGAAAATCCATATGTTCCTATAACTTCAGTGCAAGCTTATTTGCATGGCTGGGTGTGGCCTGCCTCCAGAATCACTCAGATGCATAAGGATTTTTTTTCATTTGTGAGGATTAACTAAGTAACAATCTGTACCATACTTGTGCAGGTAAGACTGATCGTATCTCCATAGCTAATTAAGTCTGGGTGATAAACTTTTCTTATCTAACCAAAATAATGACACAAGTTGCACTGTTTTAAAAGTATAGCTCACTTTTGGCACATACAGATTTGGATATCCAATGATGGTCAAGTTACTGTGGCCTATCTATCTACCCTACATTGATTGAGCCCTGCCAATCATCTATATTAGCTACCTGCTGAAGTGAACATTGTGAATGTGAAGAGGTCTCAGAAGAAATCTGTGGATATGATTAAGAATGCAGAATGCACTATTTATAGTGAAACAGTGAAGGTTCTCAGTCCTTTTAGTTTATCAAAGAAGACAATAAGCATAAAGTTTACCACAGACTTCCAACGGTTTCTTAAGGAACAGAAACACAACAATAGCTCTGCAGTCTGGCAGAGAAAGAAATAAGAATGTAAGTCTAAAAAATAGACAACATAAAGCTGGCAACAAGGTGAACATTTTAGACTGTATGACTACTTGATTATTAAAAGAGTTACTTCAGTGAAATTTGCCTTACTGGATGTTTTCAAATCCAGATTGATTTAAAAAAGAAACAAACAACAATATAATTAAAATCAAGAGCAGCTGTTGATCTCAAGGTAGAAACCCAGACTCGTGAGTCTTTTGGCCAACATAACGTAGAATGTCAGACGATCCAAACGGTCTTTACCCAGCCTTAAAATTTCTGTCTAGCACAACGCAGAAAGTGTTCCCATTAAGAAAAAAAAACTTAAAACCCTTCAAGCCCTAGCATTGTTGTAAAAGTGAATTTGCACTCTATTTCTGAATATTTGGGTCAGCATTATCTCCTGCAGACAGAGAGGCTGAAAATCGTATCCAGCCTCTTTTCTCTGTTAGTGATTCTACTTGTACCAAGCTCAAGAATGTTTTCCTGCTCTTGCTAAGCCTCTGTCTAGCAGGCTGTAAACCTATCAACTCCACGTTCCTCCATGAAATAAAAAAGTGTTTGATCAAGTTACCTCTTAACCTTCTCTTTGATAATCTAAGTCAACGAAGTCTCCTAGGTCTTCTGATTTGGAGGCATACAGGGGAGATCAGAGAGGGGTGAATTTAGTTAGGCAGTATAGGTCTAAAACTTGTTTTCTTAGGAGTATTTTATGAAATGGACTTAAATATTGATATTAAAAAGTAGAACTGGCCAAAAATGTTGTAGTCAATTTATGTCTGCATTTCAGAACATATTTTGATTGTTTCATCTAGCTGCTACCTTTGACTCTTTAGTGATGTTTAAGGAACCATGACTTTGAACAAATGTCCATGTTTTCATGTATGAATGTAAACCTCCTCTTTCCTCTGTTCTGTTCGTAACGGGATCTTTTTGCCTCTTCATTTAGATGCGCAAAAAAAGATGCTCTGCATGCAGTATAAGCGGAACGATCAAAATCCACCCAGAGAAATCCCAGAGCAGTGATTTGGAAGGGAAAAGGAGTGCTCCTTTTCAGATCATCCAGCCCCAACCCCTTGTCATCAGGATTTAGACAGCAAGGGTGTGGGTGCGGGTTGCATTATTTGCAAGTGAATCAGCTGCGTTCAGGAAGACTCTTATTCTTTCAGTAAAAGCTATAGAATATCATTGTTAACTTACTATTTAAGGAAAAAGAGTGTTTTGCGGAGGTGTCTTTCTGAGAAGAAACTAAATGGATGTGTACATTTCTTTCATACACTGAAATATAACAATATTTTGGCTTGAGTTATAAGGACTGCTTTAATGAAATGACTGTGATTGCTTATCAATATGTACAAAACATAGTGGAGTCACCAAATTATAGGAAAAATAATAATTTACCACTGTCTTTATAGCCTTCCTCTTCCCACACATACATGTCCTACAAATGCTCAGTGCTATTAAAAAAAAAAACAAAAAAAAAAAAACAGCCCCCTGCAAGACTTGTAAGGGTGGATAAATGTGCAGCAAGGTCTCCCAGGTCACAGTCTTTTGTGTGTGTTCTTTGATAAACATAACAACTTCCATTCTGAATGACTGCTTTTCTGCTAGGTAAAAAAATATACTTTAGAACATTTGAGTATTATGCATCTTCATTCTCAAATTAATTAATTAATTAATTAATTAAACTGCCAAAATTTGAAACTCCAAATATAGTTACTTCTATATTTCTCTGCAAGATCTCCTGGACAGATGGAAGTGCCTACAGGCTACATAGTGAATTTGTAACATCTAGACTCATCACACCTACTGTGCAATTGATCAGTGCTTACACAGTAAGGCCAATGTGGGCTGGAGTTATCAGATTTACAGGGTGCAGGAGTGCAGCACTGTGGAGTGCTGCGCCCCGTGTGCATGAGATTTGGCATGCAAACTGTACAGAGACAGCCTTGCACACACTGTCTGCCTGTGCAGGATCTCTGCAAGTACAGCAGTCCACTCAGAGCTACGGTAACACGAAACATTTTGCCTGCTTCAAAACAAAAAAAAAAAAAAAGAAAAAGGAATGAGAAAGAAATCCTACTCTTGTGCAAATATAAAAACTTCTTCCCTATGAGATATTGCTCAGATGACCAGAGAGTGCAGCAGGGCAGTAGGTGGTGGATAAGCATGGTGGAAAAGACAGGTATGTTTGAAGGATTTATTGAGTTTAACATGTCTTTTTTTTTTTTTTTTTTCATCTCTGCAGAAAATTTCAGTGGCATGAACAATACCAGTGCTGATGTATGGACCAGCAGATGTCAGTGTAGTTCTGTTCATTCATCTTCCCTTTTGATGGAATTCCAGTTATTTCCTGTGGTCCCTGCAGCTCAGCTTTCTTATTTAACCATTGTCTTTTCACAGCTTAATGCATCATAATATTTGTAATTCATGTCTTCTGTCAGTGTGTTTGGAAATGGACATACATCTTAACAAACAAAAGTCCAACCCGAGGACTGGCTTTGAAATACTGATGCTGCCAAACAGAGCGCAAGGCAGCACATGAGAGCCTGGGAGCGGGGACAAAGCCTTGAGGTGCTGAGTGGGGCATTGCTGCTATAGACACCCCATGGAGGCCCAGGCTTCCCCAGAGGTCAGGCAGAACACCCTTGGTTTCTATGCTCCATTTGCCTATGTCTTTTGAGGAGAAGAAACTACAACACTTTAAAGAGAAGAATGTGCTCCCATCTCCCAGTCCCTGAAATTGTTTCTTCCTCTCTCGGTAGTGGTACCCAGAGCGTTGTTCCCAACTTGACTGAGTCTCCTCTGAAAGCTCATTGAGCTACAGAGGGGCAGCAGTTCTATGTGGTTTCTAAAGCACGTAGAAACTTTTGAGACCTGGGCACAAGAAGGGAGTATGGACTTAACCACATGGTTCCAAGACTTTTCTGCAGGAGCTGAAGGCATGAGATAAACAGAAAAAAAAAAAATCCTGGAAAGTTTATTTAGAATATTTTTCATTGTAGTCATAAGGGTGCAGGGGAAAAACTACGTTTTAATGCCAAAGATGATAACCACAAGAGCTTTGTTTTCCTGTGTGGTAATATTATATTTTTTGGATGCTCTAACATCTTGACTCCATGAGAAGTCTGTCCTCCTTCATCTTGGACTGACAGTTCTTGGATGCAAAAGCAGCTTCTCTGTCAATAAAGCTAAATAATGTTTGTTGGCAGCATGAGCAGTAGCGCTTATTGTAGCAGAATAGCCTGTTCAAGCCTCCAACCACGCGCAGCCCAGACCCTGAGCTTGATGCCTTCTCCCATCCTTCAAAGGACTAGAACCAGTAGTGTGCAAAGATGCCGAACTTGCATTACAGGTAATTTTTGGCAGACCTGTGGATGACAGGGTTAGTCAGACTCACCACAAGGGCTGAGGCTGCTTTTGGATCTCCAGCCACAGGAGGAAAAGACCCAACCAACACAAGAGAGCACAGCACATCCATTACCTGCAGCCAGTGGACAGCAGGTCAGTGCTAGCAGCTTCACGCTGTCGAGCTGTTCTGTAAACAGGGACAAGGCCTCAGTTGGAAAAGCTTTGGATCTCAGTGGATATGATCCCAAAATAGATAGGCTTTTGATCCAGGATTTTGGCTCAGCCTGTTACAGAGTAATTGGCTTTGCAAAGAGTTGGATTGGGAGCCAAATCCCAGAGACTGGGAGTGTTTGGGGGTTTGTTTCAGGTCCATTTTTAGCATAAGAAAAATTGCATGAGACGCCATGCTAAACCTGTGACATGGCAGAAATTGCATGAGATGCTATGCTAAACCTGTGACATGGCATCACTATCAAGTCATAACATGACACTGTTAATTCATCGCACACTCTGCAAGTTGCTGTGACCACAATCCTAACTGTTTCTTGAAGCTCACACTAATGTGGCCTCTGGCTCGTAATAAAATTACATGCAGAATCTCATGAGATGGAAAAGGAAGAGAAAAAGGAATGAAAATCTCTCTGTGGACCTTTCTGAGTTGTGCAAGTCATAGCTTTTGACAGGGAGAAATATTCCAATAACAGAGATTGGCAAATTTTAGAAAGTTTGGCTATAGATACTTGGAAGTTTCTCAGAAGCTTTTCCAAACCTCATCTTAATATTATCCAAGACACTATGCAGATCTGTTGGGTTACAATTTCTGGTCTTCGCTGAATCCAACAAGAACAGACTTATGTGAAAACTGAAATAAAATATAAACAACTACCTATCCCAGGAAAGTAAAGCTCCCATTTCTTAAATCTTGACTGCTTAAATCCTTCAAGCTTCAGAAAAGTGTATACATATGTTCACTTGGGTCATACCCTAATGTTTAGCTGAAACAATTTGAACAATCATTCTGATCCAATAATTTGCTTTTAATAAATACAATGTGAAGAGACAGACTCTTCATTGTCTTTAGCCCTCCCTGAGTAATCTAGCTTCATGCTCTTATGCCTGGCTGTTCCTCCAGCTGATCCCAGAACACTGATGTACCACTCTGCTCTGTGCCAGGTGACAATGGCTTCTTGGAGGGCAGTACAGGGCGATATTGTGACCCAGCTTCATCTGCGTCCACAACACTTCCCTGGTAGCAGATGATCCCAGTGTGAGGCATTAGGGGAGCTCTGCAAGAAGAACATCCCCATGCTCACGTGCTCCCCATCAGCGGGTCTGGCTGTCTGGGGATCCTGCCAAGCGTGGGCTTCCACGCAGTCATCGCTCCCTTCCTGGTGTTTCCACCCTGCTGTTATCCGGGAAGAACATAATGAACTGGGGTGCCTTCAGGACTCCAAGCTTGTTGGGTGCATTTCCCATGACTGGAGCAGAAATTGCCCCTGAGCTAAACTTCAGTCCCCTGCACAAAATGGTTCTCACCTCTTGGGAAGAGAGCATCAGGGCATGGATTCATTCAATGTGCAGATCAGAGGCACCAAAAACTGGTTTGGATAGTCTCATAAGCATCTCCAGGTGTTCGATAAATTAAAATTGCTGTAAGATAAAATGGAGGGAGAGGCTGTCAGTCATCTTAACATTGTGGGCACTTCTGACAGTCAACGCAATCTCATGCAGAGAGAGCTCCTTTTACTTTGCGGTCCCAAGAAACGTTTTGTTGGGTCTATTAGTCTTTGGGCAACTCAGAGAAGGGATGTGACAGGAATTTAATGTGCCCCTTCTTAGATCCTCACTGTTCTGATAATCACAAAGAGTTAAAGTAACGCAGCAGAAGGTTTCTCTGGGCCTCTAGGAGGTTCAGCAGATTACTAATACACTACAGGCAGTTTTAATGACAGAGCTTCCAGCTCAAATCTGGCCTTTTTATTATGATGAAGGGCCTGGCCCCAAGTGGTACAGAACACCTGCAGCTCTCATTGAATACAATGGGATCTGATGCTGATGAAAGGGACCATTTTCAAACTTCCTTAGAAGTAGACGCTCCCCAGATGTTATGCAAAAAGCCCTGCAGAATAGGCATCTAGTGCTGTGATACTAGGCAGGCCAGCCACTATTTTCCTCAGCAGGATAAACCCAGGAGTTAGTGCAACTGGTTTATGTGATCAGATCTCCTATCCAGGAGCAAGCAAATTAAGGTCAGTGCTGACTGAATTAATGGAAGTATTAGCCATTCCTTGAGAGGCACTGGACATTCAAACAAAGAGGATTTTCTCTTGCACGGAATGTGCCTGATGACATCTGAGTTTTGTCACTGACATTAGTCACAGCAGGATTTTGACTATAATCCAGAAGAAAACTTGTGGGAAACTGGGAAGTATGTATGTAAGGAAAGACAAAGAGAAGCGCAAAACTTCTTATGCATGATTTTGAGATGTGCGTCAGAGCTTCAAGAGAGACATTTTATCTGAACTAGTTCATGGTCTCTAAATCTCAGTGTTTACCCCGAGTCAAGAGAAGGCAATGTTTTCCACTCTATGTTGTCGTGGTTTTGTGATCTCCCTTCTGGTGTTACCCTTTGGTTAATGCAGATGGGGACCTTCCATCCTGGGTGGTGCTGATGCCTCTTGTGCGGATGTCTGGGACTGATCACTGCTGTAGGCACGGGTGGGATTACTGGGGCAATTATAAGTGAAATGCCGTAAAATTTCTGGTGATGCGCAAGGCTACAAAATTCTGTTAGCTTATTTGATTTTATTTTTTTTTCATTCTCTACGCCTTTTAGCTATCATTCTCTCCCTTCCACATTTCATATATCTACTTGCTATATAGAGAGCTGGTTCTAATTAAAGTCAATCAAAAATAAAACAATACACAAAAATCAGAATATATTGTATACCTGATTAGCCATGGCTGGGCAATAATATACAAGGAAAAATCTACATTCCTACCCCCCTCAGCTGGGGATATGATCCAGAATCATATTACCAATATAAACAGCATAAAGCAGTCTGCTTTATTAATACCTAATATATCAGGTATCACACATTCATTGCAAAAGGCAAAAGAATAAAAGCATGCCTGCATTCTGACATTGACACAGATATTAAATAACACATGTCCTGTTCTGGATTTTCCTTTCTTTGTTACAGGGTGGCAGGGGAAGAAAGGAATAAATACAATAATGTTTTTTTTTTTAAAAAGTTCTGTGACAGTTATGTGGTGATGGCAACATTGGCCCATTGTATGCAGTGAGTCAACATAAAAATGCAACAACCTCCCCAAATAACATCCACATACCAGGCCAAATCCCAGCCATCACCAGCTGTCCAGGCGCTGTGGATTTGCTGTGGCAGTGCCGCAGAGCTGGGAGGAGGGAGGCAATATGTGAGGACTTGGGCAAGTGATTTGTACAGCTCAGGAATGTCACAGAAGTGCTGGGTGTTGTCGGTTTATTTTTCTGCTCTTGGGTCCTCGTCGGGGCTGGTTTATCCTTTTCATAGGGCTGCCGTAGCTTGCATCCCTAGTGCTGAGGGACTGCTGTCAGGCAGAGAAAAGCTGAAGACTTAGCATTCCCCGGTGATATTTCCTTTCTGGTCTTCTCCCTCTATTCCCTAATCCCTTCCTCCGCCATCATCCTGGGGGTGGAGGAGGAGGGGAGGTCCTGAAAAGGGAATGCAGAGGCAGCGCTAGATAAATGCTGCCAGATAAACCCCTCTCTGTCAAAGTTATTTCCCTGGACGGTTTCTTTGTGTCTGTGTAGCTGGCATAAAGTGGCCAAAGCATACGACTGCCTCTCATCGCAGTGATTGTGTGCACGGTGAGCATAGTGTGTATAGAAATGAATAAGGCAAGACTCTCTACTTCTTACTTCAGGATTTAGGTTTTCTCTGAAGAGGAAACCCAGTAGATGTCTTCCACTGGGTGAAAATAAAATCGTGAACTTTAAAAAGCAGTGAAGTAAAACTTCCACAATGGCTTTGGTATGGCTGATTTTTTTTTTTTTTTCTTGGACTTGGCATTGCTTCCTGATAGCTTGCCAGCCTGGGATGCTGTTGTTTTTATCCATGTTGGAAAAGCAGACAGCTTGCTGATAGCTTGCAGTGTGTGGTGCTTGTATGGGTTACCTGGCATCGTCTCGAACTCAAGGAAAATGCAGTATTCATCCTTCCACATGTGTGTGAGTAGCAGCAGCACAAGGCTGAGCCTCACACAGGCATGTCAGAGCCTCTGTTCACTTTCTGGTGAACTTGATAGTCCCTCACATGGGCTGCTGCATTACCTCCTTCATCCTCTTCCCAGCACCGCTCCCCAAAGCCCCTGACCCAGGGCCACACTGCACCTGCTCCTCCCAACCCACAGCCAATTCAGCCTTATACTTTAGCCATCTTTTCTGTCCCTCGTGCACCTACCTTGACACTTCAGCCATTCGCCCTCAACACACAGCAAGACTCTGGGAGCTGGCGAAGTTACCACCAGCCAACTGATTACCTGCTAATCTGCTGCTTGGCAGCAGCTGGTTGTGTGAAAGCTCCTATCCTGCAGCTCAACTTTTTCACAGAGGGAGGTATGGCTGAACACAAACTCCTGTACAGAGGCAATTACACAAGCTACGGGGTTACTGCCTTGACATAGGCAGCTGAAGGCTGCTGTTTCCAAGCATCATTTGAAGTATTTCACACACCAGCAGTGGTGCACATATCTCAACCTGGTTTGGTGGGCTGGGTGTTCGTGAGCCTGTCAGGTTGGTGGAGATCTGTTCTTCATCAATATGGGCGTGGGGCTGCATGGTCAAACTGTTTTGCTTCCTGTTTGCAAGCTTGTTAGGGCAGAGATTGCCTCCTATGACATTTATAAGAATCTCACACAATCGGATGCTTGTCTTGGTGGAGCTCTGAGGTACAACCAGCACTGGCAGTCCATTGTGTTCATTCAGGGAAAATCAAGACACTTCCTTGGTGGTATTAGCTTGACTGATGCTTTGGAGTGTGGCACATGGCATTGGATTTGTTGATTAAGTATTATGGTGAGCCAGAAAGTGATTCACTGTGACATAATAAGATGTGACTGATGTGTCCTGATGTGATACAAACTGAAGTGTTGCAGAAAGATGCACAGCCAGACCCACATGGGGGTAAAACATAAAGCACTTATTCTAACACTAAGTTGTCAGATATTTGACTCGGACAATTACAGATTTGCCACCAACGCTCTGCTGTCCTCAGTCACCACACTAAATCTTCCTAATCGGCAAATACATTAGTGAGAACTGACATCATTGTGTTAGTCACTGCGCAAACATGGAGGTTGGCGGAGAGGTACAATTGTTCAGCATTGTCCATAATTGATCACAGACAGGTGGTTCAAAAAGGCTGTAGGAACGGTCTCCACATTCACTTACTAATGCTTTATGATCCAAAACAGGATCCAGAAGTTATTCCGTGACAGGTCATCATAAAATCCTGAAAACTTGTACTGAGCATTGCTTTTGTTGTGCCCTACATAAATCTGTCTGATTTTGGCCAGGTTATATGCTGTTTAAAGTCACCATTTAAAATAAAAACAACCTGTGTTTTGTTCAGAAGAACCTTTTCTGCTGAAACCTCCAAGTATTTGCAGTACACTGAGCACTGCAGAAGATTATGCCTTGGAGGAGCTGAGCTTTCTTTACGAGGACGTCCAGATGGGGCATTGCAGAAGGCTTTACGGTTAGATGCCGCCATCTGGGGTCAAACAACAAACAACAGAAGAGCCTTAGCAGCAATGGTATGTCCACCCTGTGCCTGAGCTGAATGTAAAGCACGAAGCAGGGAATGAGGAGAACAACTGGTGAAGGTCTGAAGGGTACTTCTTTATGTATCTGCAAGTGGTGGGGGCAATCAGAAAGCAGCCTTATTTCTAGCATTAACTTGTGTGTCTGCCGGATTGCCATCACGTTAGAGAGCAAAGGCTGATTGTTAGGCTGTGTTTTAGAAACCTGAGGAGTTCTGTTGCTTCATGTAAATATGAAACACAGGAGAGAAATGTTATTAAATAAAATGAAAACGAAGAAAAATCACAGGAGTGTTTGTGGCTGGGTTCAGGCTGGAGACTAGGTCTTACAATTCTGGAGGCTACCTGAGACCTGATAAGACTGTGACTGTGATCAAAACAGCCTGGAGGTGATTACTGGCAGATTTCAAATTAATCCTTTAAGAAAACATTAGGATTCATCACAGTGAAGCTTGCAGAGGATGGACTGTCCTATGGCACACTAGACAGGATACAAAGAAACACAGAATTACTATAGAAGTGAAACCGGGGGTCAGAAAGATGTTGCCCACGCTGAGCTAACAGCACATGACCAAATAAGGGCCAGTAGGTGGGAGAAAGAGCAAGAAATCCCTTGAAATTGTGTTGGTTTTCCAGCTTTGCAGGCAGCAGGAGAATATGTGCAGCACAGAGAAGGAAGCAGCTAGTGATACAGTCAAATGAACTCTTCTTGGGAGCAGGGGGTAGGCTGCAGTAGTTCTTCACACTGAAGGAAAAGCTAGAGCACTGGAGGAAAGATAGCTAAGAACCCAAGATCTTCATAGTGAATTTAATCTGGATGTTTGTGGGAAGGATGCCACTCCCACTGCTGCCAGAGAACAGGCACTGCTGGGAGGTTGGTCTAGAGAGAGCCTTTGCTTGGACGAGAGAAACATGACTCCTGAGCTCCTCTGGCATAAGCCTGCATGACAGTCCCATGTATGGGATGCATTTTGTTTCTACACTTTCCCTGACTCTTTACTATTTAGAGGCATTTCTTTACATCCATTAGACTCCTTCAACAATATCTTCCCTATTTTCCTTTTAAAATTAACATTTAATATGTCTGAAGCTTACACTGGGAAAGAGCTTGCTTGTAGGTATCTGATTCCTTTTCTTCCTCTTCTCCTAATTCAGCACTGGGTCATTTATTTCAGCGTTTCAGTTGCTATTTTCTGTAATCCTCCCATTTTCAATGTTTTTCCACAGTCAGACAAAAAGGCAGCATTACTTCCATGTTCTCACCCTTACACCCCACAGCCATTTTTGTGCACAGCTCATTTGGTCTTGTGTGGTTTCCCTGCTAGGAAATTCGGGCCTCCTAGTGGCCTGATTCCCGCTGCAAAGCATCGTAGCTGTTTCTAGGTGTTATTCTGTGTTCGTTGCTCTCCCCCTTGCTTCAGGATTCGCTTGACCAAACACTGTGTTGGGTCTCCAGAAGTACCTCCCAGGCAATAGCTGCCTTGGATCCTGTGCCTATGCACTTTCACTTCTGGTTGCTTATTTACAGAGGAAAGAAACTAATGAAGAGAGTGGTTTTGGAAGAAAGGCAGGGAGAAGGAGGAAATATGAACCGCTGGAGAAAGAGCAAATGGTTTTTATGGGCATTGTGGGTAACAAGAACCACATGTGGCTGGAGGCAGATGGAAGGAATCTAAGTTGGTGCTATTTCTTAGTTTTAAAGGAGAAACCAATGCCTGGCTGCTTGGAGGTGGGAGGCAAC
>VXAV01008072.1:364370-383061 GCA_013399715.1 Alectura lathami | reverse complement strand
TAAAAAATAAAACTCATGCAGAGGAGTCACAAATAAAGTGACTTTCAAGTCCCAGATGACCTTCAGGGAGAGTTGTATGTAAAGCTGCAGATAACCATGGGGCAGCAGAACTTGTTTAGTCTTACAGTGGCAAATATAGCTATGATGCTTGTGGTGAGTCCTGTGCAGTGGTGCAACATCTCCCTGTCAGGGTTTGCACAGGATGTGATACAACAGTGCACTGTGCTCGTGGAAGGGCTTCAGTCCATGGAGCCCTCCAGTAATCCTGTCAGTGAACATCTCCCACTGAAAGCAACATTTTGAAATGAAAGCAAAGGGAAGGCTGTGGCAAGTGGGTATTAGGCTGAGTTGAAAGCACTTACTAAGGTTTTTTTAACCTTAATACCTGTTGGTAAAGTGAATGTAGGCAGGTGTTTTCCTAGCTATGGAAAAGAAAGACTGACCAGATGAGTTTGGTGGTGGCTGGGCTGAAAAGCTTGTAGGTGCCCCCTGGCTATGTTGAAGAGATCTCTTAACTAGCATGTGCTGAACGAGAACTAATGAGGAAATGGACCTGAGAAGGGTTGCTTCTCTAGCTGGTGTCATTTAGGGGCTGTGGCCATTGTTGCAGACTGTGTTGACTGGGATGATACACTGCAGGAATTGAAAAGAAACCTTTTGAACCTTATTTAGTGGCTATTAGCTACACGCTTAGTTTGTAATTGTCTCTAATCCTGGCCACCCTCTCTGTCTGTGGGTGAAACGCATTCACATTCATCCTAAACAAGGACAAATGTGAAAACAGATCTGGTGTTGAAAGCCTTGGGTGCACAAGTAAAGAACAGAAACGATAACCAAGAAATAACAAAGCATCAGAAACTGTATGTGTCAATTAGATTTGAAATAAAGAATGGCAAAGTAAATTAATTCAAGGGAGAAGTCATTGCAATTAATAATCTGTCAATTTATGTAATGAATGCAGGAGAACAAAAAGGTTATCTCTATAATCAGTGCTGTGACCCTGATGTCCTTAGGGCAAAATGGATCAGAAAGATTTTTTTTTCAAATGTTACATCCATTCAGAAATAAAGGTATGGTCAGACCGTGCAGTTTTACAGTACTGCATAACTACATAACTGATTATTAATACTAAGGTGAGATAATATTTTGCTCCTAAAGCTATTTTATAATTATGTGGTTTCTCTTTATTTTATGGTAGAACCATGATATAGAATAACTAACTCTTGTTCGATGCCTGAATCTCTTGCTCATGTGAAGCACTTGATTTTGCGAAGTAACCACAGATGGAATTTCATTGTGGCTCTCACTCGGATATGTGAATAACCTAAAACAATGCACAATAGGGCCAAACTTGCTCTGTACCTTCAGTTTGAGCTACTGATGTAAACTAAGTCTGCAGCAAAGAAGGGCTGAAGGCTGAAATGTGACCGAACAGTAATCTCATTAGAAGAAACCATAGCACTTTCAGGGCAAAGGGCACATATCCTATGAGTCTGGACTCCAGAGTGCATTTATGCTGCATGATGCCCTTGTCTGCAGATAGTAGTGTGCACTCCATCACACAACACATCAGAGGCACCAACCAGTGGCAATTTCTGTGACCTTTTCTGAAAGAGGGGGACAAGCCATCTCGCCATAATTGTGCTTCAAAGTCACACAGCAGTTGCCATCTTGACCCTTTATCTCCCTTCTCCTCAAACACCCAACATTTCTGTGTATAATCTGGTCTTAATAAAAAGAAAAGGAAAATAATGAAAGAAGAGCACAATGGCTTTTTCACATCTGTTAACAAGTATAACTGAACATCATGATTATATCAACTCCAGGAAAAATATATTACTAAAACAGTGGCACATACTGCAAATATTACACTTACTATGTCATTAAACCAGTTACTTTTAAGGAAATAAGTACATATCTAGCACAAATGCATAAATAATCACAATGAGGAAATACAGCAGAGGTGTCTAAAACACATGAGAAAGATACACCTTAGCAAACTAACTCCCAAGAAAACCTTAAAGGCCAAACTTCCACTAAACAGGTCAGTAAATGCCCTTAAAGCCACAGGAAAAAAATATACAGAACCAAGGATCTCTATATTCTAGATACTACAGTGGCTGGCGGCTCTACATTGGGTGACCTTCTGCTTTGGCCACAGATAAACAGCCTATACCTAAAGACCTGTCTTGGACATGTTTGCACAGCCCTCTGGCCCTGCTCAGTACTAATGTCAGTGGGAGCCAGACATGGAGAGCAACTACTGAACCACAGTGCAGAGAATTCCTTAGTTGTTCTGGGATTATTCCCAATCAAAATTCAAACAAAAATGCCAGCAATGAAAACAAAACTAAAAATGAAACTGCAGTGGAGCATGTGCCCAGCAGTTCTAAACAAGTAGTGACTGGTTTCTCAGTCTTGGGCACCTCTTGCTATCTTTTTGTTCTGAGCATAATTTAGATTTTCTGTCCATCTCCTCACATATGAGAAACGGATAATACAAGGCATTTGTTTCGGGGCTTAGAAAAAAATTATTTTTTCTGCTTCTTGACCAAGACAGAGACGACGTACTGGCGGGTTTGATTTTAGATGAAGAAACTTGGAATATTTTATTTTTGTTTTACCTCTTTTCTCCTTTAAATAAAAGGTGCCTAACTTCTAAGGTGGAAAGTTTGTGGGTAGCATTATAAATTGGTATGCCCAATAGGGCTGATCAGCTACTCATACTCTGTTATTAGCAAAGATGGAAGCTGGCATTAAATGTCCTCCAATACTGTCAGAGTGCACATGAGAAAGAACGCAACAGAAAAAATATCAATTCATGCGACCAAGGAAATGTCACTGCAATCAAGTACAAGTGAAAGAAAAAACTGCAAAGAGCGCGTCTCTAATTTATCAGCGCTGCAGTCTGTGCCTGTGTGTGTCTTGCTCACCCTGCGCAGCCTGTCGGGTGTGCAGGCTCTCCAGAGGCAGGGATGGATTTCTGTTCAGTGTTGTCAGTCACCTGAATTTCTCTGTTCCCAAGTGTGCCAGCTTGTGACTCCTGACATTGCTAGAAAAAACAGCACCGGAAAAAGACACAGCTGACACTCTTCAGTTGCATTAAGGTCCTGGATCTCTCCAGAGGTTAAATATCATTAGGAGTAATGCCAGCAGCACTATACATTTGTAAACCAGGTGAAAGAAGAGAATCAAGGCCTCCAAATACAGCCTCCTATTTTGATCCCCAAAATGAACTTGTGTGAAAGAACACCTGGTTCGAACAAAATGCAAACCGTCTGCCTCGTGAGGGCAGAACAAAGCCTGTTCCAGCTGGGGGGAGCTGGTGGCCGCCAAAGGCTGGGGGGGGGGAAGACGTGGGGCAGACAGACCTGCAATGAAGAATGTTGTGATTCCCCCTTTTCACGTGCTTGATTGATGGAAGTACAACAATAGAAACAAAAGATGGCTTGGATGGGCAGCAAGGTAGCAGAGACAGGCTGACACACCTTGATACCAGACTTGCACAGCTGCACACACGCCACTGCTGATCCATCAGCCCAGCATGCCGCTCACGACGGCTGATCAATCTGCACATACCATTGCCTGACATTAGCAGCAGTGGATAGTAAGGGAGAGAAATATCCGTAATACAGTGGAGGATATGTTTTTGTTTCTCTTTTAATGCCATTTTTTTCCCCCCTCCTTTTAATTCCCTCATGATTCATAAAAACACAAAAATACCCCCTTTGACTCCAGCGGTCGTGTTCCACAAGCTTTAGCTGGCTAGAATTCTCATGGACATTTATGTCCTCTCCACTCCACTAAATGCTGTGCTCTTCAGTGAGAATTTGAGGAAATGAATGAGGAAGGAAAGGCAAAGTGAGAACTGCTATAGATATTGATCGTAATGATCAGGAGTTGTTTTAAATGAAAAAGAATAATGACCAAAAGTTGATCCTGCTGCAAAAAGTGAGGCAACCTAACCTGCCTGCTTTCCAAGAAGAGTTTTGATTGAATGATCTGTATTGAAAAAACATTCCTCAAAATAATTTGTAGAGTCTAGACAATAACTGTCACATGAGAGACTCTGAAATTTTCAGATCAATAGATGAGTTTGCAGCAACAATTCTTCTTATTATTTATATTAATTACTGGTGGAATCCTTGGACTCAGCAGTCATTCAGTAAAGAGATTCCTCAATTTTTTATTACACTCTTGGCCCACTTCTTCATTAAACTAGATGTAGTAGCACACAATGCAGATTTCTGTAAGACCAAGCAACCAAAGCAGAAAATGCTTAAAAGCTCTGCATTGTGGTTAGCGCTTGATGATTATTTGGCCGTAGCTCCGACCTGAGAACCCAGTAGTATTTTAATATTCAGATATCTTAGAAGAATAGCCTGCAATTTGACACAAAGGAGAAATAAGAAAAAAACTGCCACTATAATGGACTAACTGACTATTCACATCAATGGGAATTCTGTGCTGACTGCAAGGATTGCCAATGCCCCTTATAAATCTGCTAGTTTTATTTCATTTTGCATATGTGTTTAATCCATCTGTAAATTGTTCATTGGATAGCACAGGATGATGTTCTCTTGGGAACTGTAAGGTATGTGTATTCAGCAGTGGAGAATAAACACAAGATTTTATTACAAAATGCCACTGCTGCTCCTGGCATGAGTAATTTGTGCACCTGCATTTTTAAAATGTTTCAAAGTTTTTCCCCTTTGTGAATTCAGCGGCAACACGCGTTATCTTCCAGGCTGCCACAACACAGTATTTGCAGACTGGGTCACGTCAGCCCTTGTTATCCAGAAGCCATTGTTTTCCGAGCAAATAGCAACTGAAAATGACAATGGTTCGCTCCAGACTGTGGAGAATAAGACGGTGCTGCTATATGGTCACGCATGTCTTCAGGATTAGTAGGAAGCATATGTAGGGCTCAAATCCAAATTCTGTGTGGGGTCCTGAGGAGGACAGAGGCCCAAGGAAATGTGGAAGAGATTGAACTGAAGGACAGCACTTCCTCCAACACTTTGTCCCACATTCGAGCATATTCATCCTTACAACACGCCTGTGATCTGCAAGCTTGGGGAAAGAGAGACTGGGTCTGGAGATTGAAATACACTCTCTGATGCAGCTCTGCACAGCTGAAGTACTGGGCCAGCCATAGATATCGTTAAATGTAGAGTCCTGAATAATTACTACTGTGCTTTAAATACACCATCACCTTCTGGAAGGCTGAGTACCCATGGGACCTTGACTGGCTGATCAAGGTTTGGAGTGGGTAGGGGAATTAGGACATTTTAGTTAGTTTAGGCTTAGTAATTTAATTTTTAATAGTTATTCTGCAGGTGTCTAAAGTCGGCTCTGTATATACAGTTTTAAAGTAAAAATTTCCCTTGTGTTCCCTGTAATCTTTCTGAAATGTTCCTTGATTCTCTCAGAACTCTCTCATTCAAATATGTAAAGTGTATAATTCCAAGCAATCTTATGTATTTGTACATCTTAAAGTCATATTATCATCTTAAAGTCCTGTATCACTCAATTCCCTCATTTACAATGGATCTTAGGCGAAAAGAGAGAGAGATCTTATGTTGTACTGGTTTGCTTGATGGAGACTATCTCCAAAGACAGTCAAAAGCAGGTGAGTTTGCAGTGTGTTTAATTGGTACTGCAAATGCTGATGGAGGGATACTACTGGTTAAATCACCTTGGATGAAGGTTCTATTTTCTTAATTTGTCAACAACTGGAGGAGCAAAACAGCAAAATCACCTTGCAGTTTTCAATATTTCCATGACATATACATATGTAGGGGATGAGATTTGAATAGCCATGTGGAAAAGCCTCCAGCTCCATGGAGCTGCGCTTGGCATTTCAAATGGTGAATGTGTGTGGAGATAAGTATGCACAGTTCTCCCTGCAAGGGGGCAAACATATCAAGAATTGACACTTGTGCCACCATGGCTAAGGGTCCACCTCCTGCCCTCCATGTGTATCTGACCATGAGATACACAAAACATATTCAGCTCTGTATTTACCTCCAGGCCCCACAAAAACTTGGTGCTTCCCTTTCTCCTTCAAGCCTTAATGCAGATTAGGATCGTTAATCCTGAGCCTCATTCCTTTCTGTTTTTTTCACGAAGAGCTGGAATGAGCACTAGAAGACAGGAGAATGGAGGTGAATAAGAGAAATGGGAACCTGCTGAACAGAGCCTCAATATCAGGTTGCTGTTTCCTTTAGACCCAGCTATGTGGGCCGTTCATGCGCCAGATGCTAGAAAATTGCCCACAAATATGGGTCTAGGCAGAGGATACTACTGGGACATTACTTCTAGCATGTAAATGGATGCCACCTCTTCACTGGAAACACCTCCAGAAGTAGGACAGACGCTCAAGGCTGATCAACAAGCCTACAGGAGGAACTTTTCTTGAGCATTTTCATCCCCTAATTGACCCCTTTCAGAATCATGTGTGTGTGTGCGTGTATCACAAGGAGCAGGCAAGGAACTGAGCATGACTTGAGCTAGTTGAGCTATGAAAGGTCATTCCACTGCTTTGTTTCCAGCCACCCCAAATCACAGAAGAGTGATTATACACAGAGACACCAACTTATAAAAAGATTGGGACATGATGGCAAGAAATGGCAAAAGCAGGGAAATGGTTGAGAATGGAAATAGCCAGATGAATAATCCAGCTTTAGGGAGATGTTTACGAATCAAGTAGCACAAACAGAGAAGATTTTCCACATCCTTCCACAGCACTGACAGCTGAGAAAATTTCACTTTGGCCAGTAGGGAAATGTCTCCTTACTGGAGTCCCTCCAGACAAGCTTTCTGTATCTCTAGGAGGCATCTGGAAGTCCAGCTTCAGTCTCTGAATGCCTGACTGGAAAGTTTGACTAGTCTGCTCTTTGAAGTTCAGAAACATAAATGTAACTTAATTTTGTGTGAGTTTTCTGAAAATTCAGCCAAAGTGACGAAACCAAACATGAGGTACTTTGCCTGACTGAGCAGAGTTTGTGCAGGACAATATTCTGCTGTCCCACTGAAATAGCACCTCACATCACCCAACAACACCTCCCTCCATGGTGGGCTGTTGTCAGAGCACTCATGTGGGGAGCAAAGCCTGCCAAGGCTGCTGCTCAGCACTGATACTCCCAGAGAATCAATCCTGATGAATTCACTGTCTGAGGAAGTGTGTTAAGTAATTTCAAATAAATATGTTTGAAGACAGTACAATCTGCCCTCAGATATTCTGCAGGCAGAAAAGTAGGCTAAATTCATCAGATTAATTATTCATTGCAAATTCTCTCAGCTCTATCATTGAGGTCAACAGCAAAAGTGCCACTGAATACAATGGGACGAGGTCTCCAAAAGTGGATAACACTACTTTACTCTGCAAATATGAACAGCTTTCCTACTTTCTGAGGGACAAACAGAAGCAACCAAACAAGCACAGGTATGTACAAATAAGCCGTTTTATTTCACAAAGATTGACTTCAGTTTCAATCCATGTGGGAATATATGTCCCATATTCTACTCCGAGCTTTATGTTCAAATGAACCCAAATTCTCAACTCCCAGTTGAGATAAAATAGATACATATGTATGCACATATATATTTATATATATTTACACATATTTATTCTATGGCTTTGCATCAGGACTCTCCAAAATCACGTTTTTGATGCAAAATCATAATGTAAATGACTTGAGCTATTTTGTAAGCAAGGTCTTAACTTTTTGAATTTATAGAGAAACCCCAAAGTCAGTTGTTTTGGAAGGGGGAAGAGGGCTGGTTGCATTGCAAACACTTTACACAGCTGTTCAAATGAAAGCACAGAACACTTGAGGCCTGAGTCTCAAGAATCACCACGCTCTTTGTACCCCACAGAGGTCTTTCAGTCGGTACCATATACCTGTACTTTTTAGACCCATCAATTATGTGCCTGAGCAATGCAATTATAACCTAAGCCATATCTTCTGATTAAACACATCAGCCTAAATTCTTCTTTATTTTAACTGCCTCTAGTTTTCCAGCCTGAACCAGCCTCCAGAACACATGAAAAGACTTTTCTAAAGAGTGCCTTCATTTTCCACTCCCCCCATGTAAAGGCAGAATGAGTATTTTTACTGGGGAAGGGAGGAGAAGAAAAATAAACAGGGGAGGAAATGTAATTGGCAGTGGCACGGAGAACATGGCCTCTCCGCTTCACTCTACTGTTAAAGCCCTCAGGGGATTTAAAGGCCACAAATGATGTAGGTCTTCTTCTTGAACCACTGTGAACTTTATCTGCTTGGGTTTAGTATCACTAAATGTGTATTAATGTCAAAGATTGTTTGCGTGGATTATTTATAAGGCATTCACTTCAAATTAGTGCTGCTTAAAGTGTGTAAGTTCATAACTTGCCAACAGCAGATGCAGTCTGCAGCAACTGAAACAGCAAGAGGCTCTGTAGATGTATATACAACAGCTGGATGTGGATCAATAATAGAAACATTAACCATGGTATTGTTTTAGAAGCAATTCTTCACTTTGGAGATATGTTTTATTCCACATTAATGGTACCTTAAGTAAAATGCTAGAAGACATGTAAGGATGCATCTCAAAGTGGTGCACTGGGACTTGCTTGCTCTTACTTGCCTGTTACTAACTCTGCCTCTCCTTGCAGCATCTACAGATTTTAGAATGGGGCCCATGATGGTTTATCCTGCGCGCCAGGGAATCTGCATATCTCTGTGTCAGAAGAAAGAGGAGTGAGCCGAACACTGTGCATGTCCGTGGGAGCGATGCTATCTTACAACAGTAACCATGTGTCCTGATGTGATGTCTATTAATGACCTAGTAGACATCAAGTTTTTTGACTAATTGTATAAAAAAGTTAATTTTCAGTCTCCTTTACCTTGCCCAACCACCCACTTCAATGTCCCTTGGCCAGAAGGTTGTCCCTTTGGCTATCTGCAAGTCCATCAAGTAAGAGCTCCTTGGAGAAGTCATTAGAGACACTAATGGTCATAGTTCAGAATTTTCAATGAAATTTACATATGCCTTGACACTGCCTAGGGTATGAACATGCATACATTAGGAACATATATAAATAGATACAATTCTAAATATGCATCTAACTTCCCCAGGTTTGATCTGAAACTCATTTGATCAAGCCATCAACTCATGTCAATGGAAGTTTTAGACTGTGTTGCCCATGCCTTTGTGGAAAGTACCAAGAACAAGACAGGAGAACTATGCCCTGCTGGTCTACCCACTATGATTCTTCTGCACATTCTCTGTGCACAGGCCAAAGCCAGTGAACAACCAAAACTTTCTTCTTGTTCAGATACATGACAAATTTTGGGTTCCATGTGTAAACCTGTCTTTCTGTTGAGCATGTGGGATGGGTCTTGGCAATGACAACCATGATGCTGGCAGATCTGCATTGTCTCTGACATCTGCTTAAAAGAATATATTTCCAGCCATCATCAAATTAATCTAGCAGAAATAGTTATATTTAGTTATATAGTGATTATTCTTGTTACAGTCAGACTGACTTTGCATCTCCAGACATGAGTTCAGCAGCATAATCTACTCCAGTCTGACCACTGACTGATACAGCCCTGAGAAAACTTCAGAGAACAGTCCCCCTTTCAACCACTAATTCATCAGAGCTAAGCAATTAAATTATCTTTGGAAGTGCTTGGTACTTCCCAGTAATCCTACTTCAGAAAATGTGTATTGAAAACCAGCGCTGGTGCCCCTCAAGTTAGCTTATGAGGGCATTTTAGTTATATCTTTGAATCTGGTTCTGAAGACAGAACATTTTCAACATATCCAATTTTCTCTGCCCCGCTTGCTCTCTGTTGCTTTCCAGTCTCATTCTCTCCTACTCTTTCTTTCTTCTTGTTTTCTTCCTGCACTCTGTCACCTCACAGCAGATTGTCTTTCTCTGGCTCCTCATCATGGTATATGGAGATACTCTTCCTCTCCCTTTGAGTTATTNCCCCAACTTTACACTTTTTTTTTTTTTTTTGTGCTAAGTCATAGCCCTTCCTTTCTCTTTCATTAGCCTCCTTATTTTGCTCTGGAGAATAACGAGAGTACAAACAAGGCACACTTTCCTGAAGTGTTCTGAGGTTCTGAGTGGGTGTTTGTTCCAGCGCTCTCTTTCTTTGTTTGGATCTGGAGGATTATCTGACATGAGCAGCTCCTCCTTTTGCTCCTTAGCCACTGATCCATTTGCACACCTTCCTTCACTGCACACACAACCACACTTGTCGTGACCTGTATTTATTTAGGGCCACAGATTGTATTAACCACACAAATTGACAAAATTCAGAGTTCTTCCTCAAAGATCCTTAGTGTCTGTCCCCACATGTGATTTCAGGGGGAGATGTGAACACTTTGCACCTTGCATGAGCTAATCAGGACCTTGCAGGATGGTACTTCCTGCAGTAAGCGTTGCTACATTAAGCAATTAATAAAGATAATTACAGCTCAGAGCTAAATATGGTATATTACGGTGTTGTACTTCACTTATATTACCCTCATGGCAAATGAGTCAGAGAGACACTGCCATGTATTTTTGAGGAGTGATTCTTTATGCTAATTGATGGTATCAATATGCACATGGTGATGCTGGTATAATTAGCACAGTGGATAACACCAATATAAAACAACAGAAGGAACATCTCTCAGAAAAAAATAACACAGTAGATATGTGCTTAAAGCTGTAAGAAAATCCTGTAGCAAAACCCAAGGAGGTTCAGTTACAATCCCTCCAACCTGAGACAAGCTCAACCAAGGCTTACAGATGTTTTGGTGAACCCAGGGCCAGGTTGCTATAATTTGGACAGATATACAGACACTGAAAGAAACTTGGGATTACAAAATGAGCTGATACAGGGGGAACTGGGTTGGGGTTTGCATTGGTCTGAGGCCAGATCTCAGAACAGGCCTCAGAAGTTGCCAAACACAAGAGAAACAGAACTGAAGAAACAAACTGTCTGTGGAGCCCCTGCAAAGCTAGTCCAAGGTATTTTGCACAGCTGTACTAAGTCCTGAAAGAAAAGTCAGCATACAGGCTATCAGCTCTCCATCGGCTGATGTGCTCTCCAGGAAATGACATACAGGTTTTACAGGCCACATCCATAGCTGGCAAAAAAGTGATGTGACTCCACTGAAGTCATTGAGGATTAGCCAGCTTATGTCAGCTAAACCTCCAGCCCAGCATCATTTGCACCTTCATAGTTCCAACATCCAAAAGAACCAACGCTTCAGCATGTGGAAAGACTGTGAGCTGCATGTGTCATATGGAAAGTTATTGCAAGCACATGGCTGAAATACAATGATAGAGCTTTAGCTTTTGCTCTCTTCAAAATTTCTGCACAGCTTTCTCCCTTCAGACTGCTAATTGGGTTTGGCCCTTTCGGCCTGATCCTACTGGTCTTGAATACCTGATGTGACCAGATGTTTAAAGGGAGCTTACAAACATGAGGGGGACAAACGTGTTACACAGTCCCACAGTGATAGGACAAAGGGGAATGGCTTTAAATTAAAAGAGAGGAAATTTAGGTTAGATATTAGAAGGAAATTCTTTACTCAGAGGATGGTGAGGCCCTGGCCCAGGCTGCCCAGAGAAGCTGTGTGTGCCCCATCCCTGGAGGCGTTCAAGGCCAGGCTGGATGGGCACTGGGCAGCCTGATCCAGCGGGTGGCAGCCAGCCCATGGCAGGGCGTTGGAACTAGATGATCTCTGAGGTTCCTTCCAACCCAAGCCATTCTATGATTCTATGATTCTATGATTCTGTGATCTTTGCTCAGAAGATTGTTCCCATTCAACACAAGCTCTTATACAATGAGCAAAATCTGTGGCAGCAGGGTGTTTGAGCTTGTCTGTGCTGAGCTGGGCAAGTGTAGAATCCTTCGCACCACAGTGCTGAACATTTTCCAAGACCCTTCAAACCTCACTCAGCAGAGTGGATGCTGACTCATAGAAAATGTTCAGTCTGTCAGACTTTAGACTTGTTTTTATTGTTTTTATTACTCCTGTGACAGGCAATCTGCTAATTTGTGAGAACGATGATTTTTAAGCACTTTTCTTTTGATAAATGTATCTTTATTATTTGATAAATGTATTTAAAGCTTAAGGGTAGAGTTTGCATAGTTATTGAGTGCCTTGCTCGAGCGAATCAGTCAAGATAACTTTAAGATCTTCAGTCCAACCACCCCGTCTCCTTTTAGCCTCATTGCATGCAGGCATGCCCTGGTAAGAGCCTACATTTCACTCAGCAGGGGTCGGTCCTTCCTTACAGAAATATTGCAAAAATCAGTGGTCTGTCATCCTCTTTGCCTCCTATATCAAGCCAAGCTGTAAATTCTCATGAGCAAGAAATAGCATGTCCTAGTATGTTTTTATGTTTTTATCCAGCCTGAGCACGATGGTACGTAATTCCCAACGATGCTCTGGGTATCACCATGAAAAAGACAAGGACATTGGGAACTCCACTCCTATCTCATCTCACACTGCCTAAATTGTTCAACTTGTTTATGGAAAGGATCAGGCCCTTTACACGTATAAAATCTGGTCACAATGCACCCAGTGAGAAATGACTGTTCACCTGGAGTTCTAACTCTAAACCTGAATTTTGTTGAACCTTCAGTTATAGGTTAAGCACTTTGGGTTAACCACTTAAACATTTGTGCAGTGAAACTACGATTTTGTACAGAGATCATCTGCAGCATGTAACAACACCCAGAACTGTGAGGCTTATTTAACAGGGGTCTCTACCTGCTGCAACACCTTAGCACAACGGTGTGATTTGAAGGTAATATGGCAGGTTTAATGTAGAATTTCCTTGCTTTCCTAGGTTTAAGCCTCAGCCTTAATGGTATAACTTACATTGACATTGTTTCAGTCTGTTTTGACATCATAATTGAGTCTAATCTCCACAGACTTGCACTGCAGTCTTATTTCCTATTGTAGTCTTGCAATGTAATTTTACCATAAGAGCACTGTAGTGAGGTCTTCTCCAAGTCATGCCTTGAAATCATTTTGCATGTGTAACACAGGCTCATAATGGCTATGTATGAGGGTCTCCAAAGGTATTCCTTGCAACAATTTGGCCATCTTAATCCCAAATTGTAATGACCTCACAGTGCCATAAAGCAATTACCATTACAAATTTAAATGGTCTTCTGAAGGAACTTCTGTGCTGCCTCATTAGGTGACGCATTTTGCTGTATCCAACCTCTTATTTAAATATAGCACAACTACTGGATAGCTGCTGCTCTTTTAAATTCCAAAATTGGGCTACGGCATGCATTTTATTACAGTTCTTTTTTTTTTTTTTTTTTTTTTCACTGCAAATGGACTGATGAGAATCTACTCTAGCTGCACAGTTTTGTTAATGATGGGCTGGCTTAGTGGCATCTAGATCTGGATGCCACCACTGTTGGAATTTCGCTCACTTGCTAATCATAAGCCAAATCACAGTAGGAATTTGCTTTGAAACCAAAATAACAGAAATGGGCTGTGCTCTGTTGTCACCTGATACAGCTCTGCTTCCTCACTGCTTTGGTCCTGAAAGGGCTTGCTGCTGGGGCATTGATTTCCTTTTTAGTGATTCTTCTGGGAAGTGAGGGCCAGCACAATTCCTGTCACTTTGTTAGACACCCAAGACGGTAGGACCTGGAGATTTGTGTTGGGAGGGGAATTAGACTTCTCTGGCTTTTATAGTCAGCAACCTCTGAACACCTTGACTAATTTCCCAGGAAAATCTTGGGCTTATCTAGGACACCTGCAAAATAGGCTGTGAAAGACCTCAAGTGAGTGCTTTTCCAGGCTGACTTGGAGGTTATTCTAATAGACCAGAGGACTTGTCCTGGCTTTTATATGACTCTAGGAAATGTGAAACTGCCATTCTTACCCCTCTAACTCACTTATTTTTTGCTATTGTTGTTTCTGACCCTCTACAGGTGTATTTTGCTTGATGATTTTATGGCCCGTGGAACACTGGAATACATGTTGTGCACCATGAGGACAGAAGCCCACTGCTACCACTTATAGCCAACTTTCAAGAAGCAGCCGAGACTTATAACTTCTTCAGTTCAGAGACGTACTCCTGAGAACATGTTCATTATTTTAATTGAAGTCTTCATTGCTGGCTGACTGCCAAGTGGCCTACCAGATGTCTCTGTCTTTACTGTGGTTGAAGCAGATTATGATGTTCCAGTTCATTTTTCCTTCACTGACAGCCTAGTTCCAAAAATGTGCCAGACTTTAAGGGCAATATTTTCAAAAGCCAGGTCAACTCACAACAGTACACCAATGACAGTGCATGCAGATACTACAAAACCGTATGATAGGCAATTAACTCAATGTTATTTATGCTAGTCAAGTAACTTTGGTTTTCTTAAGAGTCTTTAACACCGGAGGGGGAGGATTCTTAAAGTGCCAGTTCCTGTAGTCTAGTGAATAAGGCAGAATTTGATCTTTTGCTTGGAAAATAGGAAGTTTTGACACATGGGGTTGAAAGGAAAAACCTGAATCCAGCACGTTGTAAAAAGTGAGAGAGAAACCCCAACCTCTGAGTGGTTTTAAGTCACTTTTTTTTTTTTTTTTTTTTTTTTCCCAAAACNTTTTTTTTTTTTTTTTTTTTTTCCCAAAGCCATTAATTATGTCACAGGCATGGATGCACTTTTTTCATATGTTTTTACATACAGACCCCAAAGTCCTGCCTGTGGGAGACCTTTATTGCATCTTTTGTCCCCTTTTTAATTTTTTTTTTTTCAAAAGTGAAAAAAAAGTATCACAGATCAAAGGCTTTTGTCTGTGAGAACAAAAGTCTTTAAGACATTTGCAGTAACTGGTTTCACAGGAGGTCCCAAACTCTTTGCACTTCTGAAGGTCTCTAATGCCCTGTAAAGAGTGTTTTTTTTTTTTTTTTTNTTTTTAATAGAAATCTCTTTCTCACCATAAGGACCTGCAGCCATTTGCCAGGTCTTCTCTTTCCAGACTTCAAATGCTCAATACTCTTTTCCTGTTTACATGTGCTCAGTTTACATGTTTACATGTTTACATGTACTTCCCAACCAAGTCCTCATCCTTTGAATATTCTGTGGATGTCTGAGCACACATCTCATACTGCAGTATGAGTATGAATTCCAGAGAACATTGTACATACTAAAACAGGTAGCAAGAACACGGTAGAAAGATTTTTTCTCCAGTTGCCTTCTATTTTTCCTTGCTACTGTCATCTTTATGATAGTCTCCTGTATGTAGCTCCGAGATTATTTTTCAGTGTGTGTGAGGTATACATCCTCCCTTTCTCCCTCTCTCCCTCTCTCTCTCCCCACCTTCCCACTCTTTCTCTATCAGGTGGAAGGACTTCGTCTAGTTTTCTTTTTATAAAGTATAATACCATAGAAATTAGAAACCAAAATTTTATTAGATGGCAGCTCTGACTTGAAACTTTTAATAAGCCACATGGCTTTTGAGACTGCTTGTCTGTGCATGTGTTCATGTAGATCTAATTCCTAGTTGAGTTTTACTGTT
Organism: Alectura lathami; assembly: GCA_013399715.1. Classification (NCBI taxonomy): domain Eukaryota; kingdom Metazoa; phylum Chordata; class Aves; order Galliformes; family Megapodiidae; genus Alectura; species Alectura lathami. Next base: position 367,527 of record VXAV01008072.1, on the reverse strand, counting down.
GGAATGTATCTACTGGGGCAAAACATTGTAATATTATCTTTATGCTAGTCCTTCATTGTTCTGTGTCATGGCACTGATTCGGTTCTACTTATCAAAACTTTAGAGATCCAGCGCCACAACCTCCAGACAACCCCTTCATAAGAAGCAGTAAGTTTGTTGTGTTAAGCAAGGAGTTTGACTGGAAGGAGGGAATGCTTTGCTAATAAACTGCATTGTCTGAACAGTTTTACTAGTGTGAAGACCCTTGTACTGGTGATTTATTTGGAAGTTCTGGGTATATTAACTTTTGCTAAGAGCTGAGACTAAAAACTTTATGGGGAATGCTACATACACTCCAAAGACCGACAAGAGAATTTAAGTTAGATGTGATTAGTATGAAGAAAGTTACATTTATTATACTCTTATGTATAATTGATCATATGAAAGGCCTTTTGTAACTATAAAAGAGACAGCACATTAAATTGTTTTACCCTGAGGATTATACAAATTTGTAGAAATCGGATTGGAATACCAGCCTATTGGTTTCATTGCTATGGTAAATCATTAAGATGTTCTATGTTAATCATAAATCTTTGTATCTATTTATTATTAATCAAATAGCTCCTCCCAGCTGCTGCTTTGCTTCATCCGTCTGAGCCAATCAACCCAAAATCTGGTAGCATTAACTCTGATAAAGGGTGGCTACTTACACACAGTGTGCATGGCACATAGCATGGATTATACCGTGCTAGACATGGGGTATGAGAGCTGATGGGGTGTTAGCTGTCCACAGCAGGGGGCCCTGATTTCTGGATTTGAGAGGAGGCATGCCTCATTAGTAGGGTGATTCACGGTGAAAGGAAGTTTAGCTGGGAATAATTTAGTGGTTGCTGTGGTGGAGTAGAAACATAATTTGGGAAAGAGAGGTTGTTCGATAAAGTCCTAAATACTGACTTTTATATTAACCTGTGCTACTCTTACTAGTTCCAGTTTGGAGAAGAACTATAAAATCCCCTCAATTCACAAGTAAGCAAATGAAAAAGACAAAAAAGACGTTACCTGAGTAATATATTAGTGGTGGATTATGCAAGCTTCTAAGCAAAGATAGTTGGCTTTCACAGAGCTGGTATGTCTACGTAAGCAAATGGTTTGTTGCCAAGTAGAAGTCAATTTCAATTCAATGATGTATCATATTGATTACTGCCTATTTCCTTCTGCTACATCCTGTGAGTGTAATGGTATCTGACATATAATTTTCCCTAAACTGCTGAAGTTGACATACTATTTAGATTTGGCCCACATTTCTTCAATTAGCAGGGGTATTATAAATGATGTACTGCTCCAAGCCTCAGACACTTCTTGCTTGTGCCATACAAAATTAAGTAAGTGAGGAAACTCATTTTAAGAGGAGACAAAAATATTATCGAAAGGACTAGATATTTGCGGTAGTGCTACAAAAAGCTGGGAAAAAATGAACTGTGAAAAAAAATAGTCCATTCAAAACTGAGCAATGAACTCTGCTACTGTGACAGATTTTCCTTAAGTATCTTAATGTTTGAAAGCAAGCCATCCCTATTTTAGTTTAAGTGGGCCAGTCTGCAAATGTAAATAGATATCTTTCAAACAGTGAGGAGTTCACATGAATCATTTTCTTTCTACTTGCACTGTGAAAGTAACTGTATGTTGGGGAAACACGTACAGAACATACTCTGTACAATTGGATTTGCAAACTGAAATAGGAGAAGTCATGCAACAATTGCATTATAGGCTGCTGAGGTTAGTTCTGGATTTCTTATAGGTAGGAAGTATGGTTGCAGTATGAATATGTAGGTGAGGTCTTTCACATGACTTCTCTTCTGGTGTGTCAGTAAGCTCCTGGGCAGCTTCTGTAGCTGAAATTGGCTGACATTCCATTAGTCTAGAACATTTCTGACCATGGATTCATGCTTACCAGGAAAAAGGGAAAGCACCAAGTTTGCTAAAAGATGTAGAAATTTTCAATGCCATGAAAAGCAGCTTCTTTTCCATCGGTTCCTCTACAAGTTCTCAATTTTGGTTTTATTTCCAGAGATGAGGCTTTCTTACTAAAATATCAAGACAAAACCTCTGAAAACCAATGAATTTTGAAACAAACTTATTGGTCTGTGCAGTTCTATGAGGTACTGGAGCACAGGCTTGAACTGCACTAGATGTTAGATTGAGTCTTTTTTCTTTTCCTTTACTTTTTATACAACGCTGTGTTCTTTCTCCACTGCCCTCTTCTCCATAACACTACAACTGTCATTTTGAGCATCCTATATAAGCCTATCCAGATATTCTCTCTCAAATTTCCCTCCCCACCTTTACAAGAAAATAAAATAAAAAAAGAATCAAGCCTACTTTTTCTTTCTTTATTTTCCTTTTCCTTACCTTAAACACTGCATATATTTAACGCACAATATATGAAATTCTTCTTCTCCAAGTATCTGCCATTGTATTTTCAGATACAAAAAGAGGGAGAAAGCTTTGTAGCCTGCCAAATACACAGTGTTATATATACAGAGCTGAGGGAAGAATCATAGAATCATAGAATCATAGAATCATAGAATGGCTTGGGCTGGAAGTGACATCAGAGATCATCTAGTTCCAACCCCCCTGCCGTGGACAGGGCTGCCAGCCACTAGCTCACTAGATCAAACTGCCCAGGAACCCATCCAGCCTGGCCTTGAACACAGCCAGGGAGGGGGCAGCCACAACTTCTCTGGGCAGCCTGTTCCAGCGCCTCACCACTCTCTCAGAGAAGAATTTCTTCCTGATGTCCAACCTAAACCTCCCCTCTTTCAGTTTTAGCCCATTCCCCCTTGTCCTAACATTATCCACCTGTCTAAAAAGTCGGTCTCCCTCCTGCCTGTAAGCTCCTTTCAAGTATTGGAAGGCTGCAATGAGGTCTCCCCGGAGCCTTCTCTTTTCCAAGCTGAACAGTCCCAGCTCCCTCAACCTTTCCTCATAGGAGAGGTGCTCCAGCCCTCTGATCATTTTGGTGGCCCTCCTCTGGACCCGCTCCAACAGCTCCACATCCTTTCTGTCCTGGGGGCCCCAGGCCTGGACACAGTACTCCAGGTGAGGCCTTCCAGGGGCAGAGTAGAGGGGGACGATCACCTCCCTCTCCCTGCTGGCCACCCCTCTCTTGATGCAGCCC
>VXAV01008072.1:326910-356987 GCA_013399715.1 Alectura lathami | reverse complement strand
TTTTTTTTTTTTTTTTCAGTGTCATATTCTGATGCTCTGGGATCAAGAAAGTGCTGTACACCAATAAGACTACTTCTTGTCTCTTCTGGGAGAGCCAGTGCATCTCTTCTCTACGGGTAGTGAGCCTGTGCCAGGATAGGGTCTTCCTCTTCTCCAGACTATGCCAGCGCTACACCTTCCTTACATGTTGGGTCGGTAGCCAAAGCATCTTGCCTCAGATAAGGAATGAGATCGTGTCAGGATTTCTGTGCCAGTCCTTCCTGTGGCTCAAAGGGGAATAGGGAAAAGAAGGAGGATTTGATTTCTTTCTTATGACAGTGTTCCATCATGTTGCTTCCTTGATGTTTCATTACTTCTCTCCCTCCAGTGCAGATATGAACTTACCCACAGGAAAGCCTCTAACCATCTATTCCTCTCTGTCACCCCTAAATCCATGCTTACTCCTGGAGGAAAGCTCGAGAGCGATTAAATAACTTGGCAGCGTTATGAAAGTCCTTGCACTGTGAAGGCAGAAGAATCTGCTCAGAGGTCGAAATGCTGCTCCAAAAGTTTTGGGAACAGCCTCGGTTTGTCAGGTTGGTACCTCTGCTCCTTAGAGGGGGCCAGGCTAGATGGGGTTGCCCTGCGGTGCATCCATGCAGGCTGGAGTTCATCACACACAAACATATCTTTTTTGCATATGGTATCTTTATGCCATTCACTGGAGGGAGATCTGTCTCCTACCTCTGTCCATCTGGGCTAATAAAGGGCAAATGGAAAGGAAGGATTTGCTCAGAAGTCACGGTGTGGTCTTTGCAAAACAATAAGGAGACTGAAGAATATTTCAAGGCAGAGCATAGTAAATGTTCAGTTAATAAGGGCCCCAGAGGATCCAAAGGATTTTAGTTCAGGGATGAAGATTATGTAGGCAGTAGTAGCCCTTTAAGGGATCTAGGAAAATTGAGGGTGAGGAGGGGGAATGCATTTAATCTCTTCATTGAGTACATAGGAGAATTGAATTGTATGGCATACACGCATTGCTGATGCTCAGCATCACATCCCAGGATTGAATATAACTTTGTTCCCAGTCTAGAATTTACCCACCAAACAGAGAGGTTGAAAGGCAACATTAATTACACATCTGTCCAGCACGTAGCTATACTCAGATGTCGGGTGTCATATAAATGCAAAATGTTGCTATTCTACAGGGTGACTTCTATACACGTGTAGATTAAACAATGTCTTTGTGCGGGACTAAAATCTGCAGTGCTGCTGATGAAAAGAGTTAATTGTATGGCTGCAGAGTTACGGACAGTGTGGTTTTACGGAGCTAAAAGATGAGGACGGTGATTCATGGCTGTACCCATGCTCTCCATCATGAAATATAAATTAAAAATAATTGTGTTATGGTAGGCTACCTGTATTGTTACATTCATAATGGATATCACACATCCGTCCTTGCTCTGTGTTCCAGGCAAAGCATGTTAGAGAAACTATGGCAGTATTTTTCTTTTAGGTCTAACAATCTGTCAGTATCAAATTCTCTTAGTCAGTAGGGAGCATATAGTGTTGATTTACTGAAAATCTGGGATTATGTCTGCTCTGTGGTGAGCACAGATTTAAGAGGGGAGAGGTAAGGGGTCTCCAAAAGGTGAAGAAAAACACAAATGAAACCTAGCAAGGAAAAAATAGCTTGACAGTTAAGATGCAGTACAGTCACTGTCAAGTCTTCTTGGAGGAAAACCCGAGCATGCAGGCGTGCTCTGTGCACCGCACACTGTATGTTAGGCAGCCCATTCAATTGCCCACTTCATCCCACAGAACTGGAAATACAGAACTTGTAGGAAATACATGAAAAAATGAAAAATCTCTAGTACTTCATCCTCAGAAGAAACCTCGGTATTTCTGTTGCCCACTGTACTTTTGGTGGCACGCGGGAATTCAGGGTGCACAAATCTGGGGACAGAACACAACAACCGAGGGTTTCCCTGATTTTTTATTCCTTTCACAGCCTTATTAAGCAAAGAGACAGTTACAGCAGCAAGCGTGGCTCTGTGGGTTGGTACGGAGACAGAAACTTCACCCCTGCGTATATCTTGGTTTACAGGGACCTTCTTCATCATGGCACAACATGGCACAGCATGGCATGGCTCGGCACGGCTCGGCATGGCACAGCATAGCATGGAACAGCAGAGCACGGAGTTTCCCTAGGGCTTAGTGCTGTACTGGGTCAGACCAGAAAAACTGTGGGTACCAACCCAGGCCATGCCAATAAGGACCAAAAGCTGCAGCTGGTCGAGAAGTAAAGGTGTTGCAGTCACAGTCCTGCCCGGGTGGAATGGTGCCTCCTCCATCACAAAATGCAATTTGGCACTAATTGGTACCTTTAGTAGCGGTCTCAGCAGAGAGCCCGCGAAGGCTTGCCTTTGTCCTTGATCTGGGCCTTCCAGGCCAGCCAGGGAATGTTTCATTGCTGCTGTCTGCGTTGTGATTGTTCTGGGGATAAGTAAAGGATTTCCAACTCTGGGCTGCCAATCTGTCACTCTTCAGTAGCCACAAAGTCACAGCAAAATTAATTAAAAAACCTAAATATCACTTTAATAGCCACAGCAAAAGCAAAATATAAGCAATTAAAGAACCACCCGGCAAAGCTTGGTGTTCTGAGCATCCAACATGCAGACTTCATTTTAATGGACAAAGAAGGGAGATTCATTTGTGGACAAGAGAAGAAAAGCAACCCCCAAACCCTGTAACTCTTCTTTGCTATCAAACACTACAAAACTTCACGGGATTTATTATATTTCAAAAAAAGAAAAAAAAAGAAAAAAAAAAAGAAAAAAAGAGAACAAGAAAAAAAAGACTGCTTTCCCTTTAAAAAGAGAAGAGCTACTTGGTCTGATGCTGCTGCCTTTATCAGCCATGAAGTTCCCAGCAAGGTGCTGTTAGTGCCTGATTAAGCCTCATACCAATCTCTGTCCCCCATGGTAACCCAGAAGACATCCACTGAGAGTGGCAGCTCTTATTCATTTTAATTGCCAAGGATCTCTCTGTGATGGCCAGTTTTCTTGTCTCTCAAGGACTCGAATGGAAATCCATCTGATTACACGAGCAATCCGGGTGCTCTGACAGATCTGAAATATGAATATGGAGATGGCGTTGTGCTCTGCACTGACTCCTGAAACCCCAATAGTAAATTATGATCTGCCACTAAAACAATTTCAGGGCACAGAACAATTCACATAAAAGCTCATTTTTTGTAATGGAACACAAATTATTAATAAATCAGTCCAAAGAGGGAAAAGAAATTGAAAAATAGATTTCATCTCTTGGCATTTTCATGGAACATCACAAACACAAATGCATGCAAACATACATGTGGTCACCCTTTTCTGTTTTGCACCTTTTAGTACAGCTCTAAGTGGAGATTATATAAAGAATATAAATAAATCCCTTGGGGCTACTGTAGTGTTCCTGAAATAAGCCACAGGCCTTTTTGCTGTAAGCTTAACCTCCAAAGAAACACTGTATGAGAAATGCAAAGTCCCAGATGAAAATATAGAGGAGATCAGTCAACACAAAGGAGATGTCCCCTCCCTTGGGTGGAACAGCCTCTGGCTTATGCAGAGCTACATGGAGGGACGCTTTTATTGTCACAACAAAACTGGCAGCCTGACGTGCACACAGGGAACAGCTCATCTTCCTCCCATGCCCCTCTGCCACGCGCTTGCTGGTGGCAGGGCACCTTCTCAAGGATGCCTTAGCCTCACTGGAGGTGGCCCAGAGCATCCACTGTGAATCCAAGCTACCTGAGAGAAAGACTGACTCCCTGTGTGAGCTCCTGTAAAAGAGAGACTAGCCCCAGCCACCAAGCTTTGCTGCCAGATCCAGATGAGCAGTGTTCGCCTGTAGGTTAGAAGAGGGGTGGAGGGTAGGAAGGAAGTCTGTTCAAATAAACTCAAACAGCCCAGGGCATCTCCTGAGCACAGCAGCACCCCACTCCAGCCTGTATAAACACCCAGCCATTTGGGACAGATGGAAACCAGCACAGACGGCTCAGCAACAACACGCCGGTGTTCCCAGCCCAGCCTGCACTCATTGCTCTGCAATGTACTGAAATGAGAGAGGAGGCAGAGGCCACACAGGCACCTGGACGCAGCAAACATCCGCTGGCAGAAAGGGAGGCCAGCAAGGGTACATTTGCTGGGGCTAGCCAAGAGCTCCGGGCAGCTGACAAAGCAGGGTGGTGACAATATTAACATGCACAGCACAGGCAGCAGCATTATTATTACTACATATTTCTACTAAAGCAGAGCCTGAGGCTTCTGAAGACTGGCTGGCCAGCCAGCTGAATATACACTGCTGAAACCATGTCCAGCGGGCTTTATGTCCCCTTGAAAGCAATGGAAAGAAAAGAGGAAATATAATGCGCATATGGAAGGACAAGGGGGTTTAGTGAGCTTAGCGCTGCCTCAGAGGTCAGGAAATGTGGGTTGTAACCCTGGCTTTAGCCCCAGCCTGGCGGATGACCTCTGGTCCCCCAAGGGCTTCCTGTCTGCAAAACGTGAAACTTCCATATGTTTGGCTTTCCCTGCCTGTGGCATCAGTTTCCAACTGGAAAATTTGCCTGGGCAGGAAAAAAAAAAAAAAAATAGAAAGAAAGAAAGAAAAGACACTGGACTTTTGTCAAAAGCTTCTGGACATCTGGAGATCAGGCCTCCATAGTGAGGGCACAACCAGTGGACATGCACAGAAAACAGCAGTACGAACACTCTCCCCAAGCATCCACCTCGCTGTGCTTTCCCTGAGTGGTGCACAAGCACCTGATTTTGTTTTGAAACTCTCAGACCCCTAGTAAAATGAGGATAATGATGCCATTTTTGTGAAGCATTTGGAGATCCACTGATGCTAAGCAGTAGGCAAGAGTGGCTTTATTCATCAGGTAGGCATTTTAATCGCTGAGATTAAAGCAATAATAATAATAAAAACGATGCTAATTATAATAACCCCCCTGATTCTGCCTGAACTCTGTCCTCATACCTCTCTCCTTCCTCTCCTGGAGGCATTAGGCTTGGCAGCGGTTTGGGAGTGGGATCTGAAGGAGGCTGCTGACCTCAGCTAACCAGGGCAGGGATGCTGCTCCCTGATTACAGATCAGAGGCAGTGTCACAGCCCAAAGGGTTCAGTCCTTGTGCTGTCCTGTCTGCAAACAGCACAGCTATCTAACACTTCCTACTTACACCGGCTTTTTGCATTTATTAGCAGTAAGCGGTATAACTGGTAATTAATTTGGTGATCCTTTGAGCCAGTGCCCGTTATCAGTTTTCTTTTACATAAAAAGATAAATGTGCAGCAGTTTTTGAGACACACTGATGTGCTTACATCCGGACATGTTTCTGTCAGCTATACAGAAAGGATTTCCCCAAAAGGAAGAGCTGCTGTGAGGGAGATTTCGGTGCAGCCAGGAGATACAGAGTATAGGGCTGAAGGAGCATACAAATGTCTTCTGCACCCAGCAGCTTTGGCATCCCATCTCCCTGCAAAATATGCTAAGGAACCAGCAGGTCTGGGCATGGGGCCTGCAGAAATCTGTCTTCTCCCTCAGACAGTGCTGGTAATATCTGAGGAAAGAGATGTCTGAACCCCTACCACATGTGTTTCCCGTAAGGGAAGAAATAATCGGATCAGTTACTCGTAATTTATTCTTCAAACACAAAAGAACTAGAAGGAGGAAACCTAAATAGTTTTAGTAACTGTAGAAAAGTCTGCAGTAAGTAGAGTTTGCAACCTCCATAATTCATTTAAGAGGCATAACCCCCTCAGATTTCCATTAACTAGTGAATATATATTGTTTTCTTGGAGTACAAGGCGGACATTTTTGAATGCCAGTGAAACAATCAATTGAGAACTAAAACATTCAAGCTAGGAATCACACTCCAAAGGACTTTTTCAGAGAGATTAGGGCAGGAGGCAGCTGGTTTCAATTTTTCCATTATTTCACCTATACATGAGATGGTTTCTCTGAGCACTTGTAACTGATGGAAATGTAGCCGGTTAGCACAGGCTGGAGGGGAACCACAGAGAATAAAATCCCCATTTCTGCAATGCTGTGTAGTGACCTGTGTGAAATGGGTTGGTGTTTTTACCCGTTTCAATTTTGACAAGTGTCCAAAGCACAAAAACTTTATGCAGCAAAGACCAGTCTTAAAGATAAGTGTGTGCCTCTTTGCTTTACTTAGGAACAAAAACTATCACCATGGTTGTCACCCATTTGTGTTTAGCTCAGCACTACCAGCTGAGGCTAAAGATTGCATGAGACATAAAAAAAGAATAATGTTGTTAGATGCAATCTCTCTAAAATACAATTACAGGATTTTAACAGGCTGGGATGAAGCTTCTATTATTACTACAAATGATGTGCCTGTTTTTTACATAAATAGTGGACTTCCTGTGCCAATGTATCAAGCAAGCATTTTCTCTTTTCTCTTTTCTTTTCTTTTCTTTTCTTTTCTTTTCTTTTCTTTTCTTTTCTTTTCTTTTCTTTTCTTTTCTTTTCTTTTCTCTTTTCTTGTGAAATGAGAGATCTAGCAATGTTTCTCTGCTTACAGAATGATTAAATGGGCTTCTCCTTCCTTCCTTCCTTCCTTCCTTCCTTCCTTCCTTCCTCTACAAAAGTACTAAGCGAATTTGTCCAGGGAGAGGCACAGTAAGAGATTTTACCACAAGCCCATCTCCAGTAACATGAATCCCTGGAGCAAGAGGAAGAAATTGAGAAAGAGAATATTTAGGCTGAATATCAGGAAAAATTTTCTAATGGCTTGGACTGCTTGAGCAGTGGAACCGTCTTCCAGGCAAGCGATGGAAACACTAACATTTGACTCACTTGAAATTGGACTGGACAGCGTGCTGGCAAATATAATGGAGGGAAAGATGCTGCTCTGGAAAGGGAACGATCTCTTGGACACTTGAGCTCTGTGACTCTGTTAAATCTTCCAAGGAGAAGAATGTGAGGAAAGAAAATATTAGGATTTGCCCAGGGACACAGCTAATCCCACAGACATAACACTTGCACTGACTTCAGTAGAAGTTGCACATGCATCAGTGATGCAGGTTGGGCCTCAAGTGGAAAGATGGTATCAGCAGCAAAGATGTGTCAGTGGCATGGGGCTGCTTCTTGTACCTGGGCATGAAGGGGACCAGGCAGTGGGGATGGAGGGAGAAGAGAAGCCTACCAGTCCTTGCTGCAAAGGCTGTTGAAACAAACAGCCAGAAAGAAGAGAAACCTGAGCCCAGGCAGCATTATGCCTCTTTATTTATGTACATGGCAAGGTATCCCTTCTCCTTGCTGTCTCAGTGAAATAGCCATGAGCACATGTCATACATTTGTCTCTGCTGCCTGCGTTGGATCCCCTTGCAGTGCAGAGGTGTCACAAATGCACACAGTGTTTTGAAATCTCCAGTGGCGCTGCTCTGAACTAGGCAGTGAGTTTCTATCAGGGAGGGGGCTGCCTGCTTTGGCCCTGGTGCTCCTTTGGTCAGGTTGCATCTCACCACTTTCTGCAAGGCATCTCCAGTGTAGCTGAGAGCAGAGTTAGGTCTCTGCTGTTGTTTTAACTGATCCTTGGTTCCCTTTTCTCTCCCTTCACATATGGATGTAATATACACTCACGAGCACTTTTTCTACTGTATGTATATATATATATTATTTTTCATTTCCAGCCACAGCACTTTTCTGGACAAAACAATGATTATTCAAATATCCTGAGAACCAGTCTCTGATGAGGCCATTTTCCTGAACATGTACAGACAAAGGAAATTATTTCCTTACTGAAAGAAATAACTTCAAAGCACTCAGACCAGACCCTACTCCAGCTCAGGTTTCCTCTCTGTGCAGCAGCTTGGACAACAGCTCTCATGGAGAGCCGGGCTCCCTGTGCCTGGTTTGAATTTAGGCTGAAGCTGGGCACAGAGTAGCAGGAACACATAAACCAGCTCAGCCACCTCTTTTTCTGTTCCCTCTGCCTGCCCCACACACCGCGTCCTTCCTGCCACACAATGTTTGCTGCCTCTGAAGTGTTACTGGATTTCTTGATCATATGTCTGTAACATTCTTTGTTCTAAACAGCACTGTTAAAAAGCCGTTTCAGCATGACTAGTTTGATCTGACACTTTCCCTTTCTTAAAAATCAGCCTGAGTCAAAACTCTCCCTGGTTAGTCATGATCCTCCTAGCACCATCTCTTGTGAAGGTGAGGTGGAGGGCAACAGTACTCATGAGGGTGAAATGGATTGAGAATGATTTTGCATGACAACTGCTGGGGATCCAATATCTTTCTGTTGGTGTTGCTTACAGAAACAATAATGCCTGGAAACCATCCAGTACCTGTGTGTTGGCCCATCTTCAACACATGCCAAATTCTTCTCTTGTGGGACAGCCTGGGCACAGCCTACGTATATTTATGTGTGATCTCCTAGTCAAACTGTGATCTATTTTTGCCATTCTCCTGAGCATAGTCCCTCTTTCCTCCTCCTGAATGTCATCTCGAACTAGAAAAAGGCCGACCGCTCTGGGAAGGATTGGGTGGTGTTGCCTCCATATGCGTTCCTGTCTACGTAGAACATGGGGTGTAGACCTCACACTAGGCCTCACTGCCCTGGATCATGTCAGGAGTAGTGTGAGTCAATATTTGAGCAGAAGTGGGGCATCCACAGAGGGGGGACTGTGATGTCCTGGAGTTCTGCCTACTATTAAATCACTTCTGCTGATGGCCAGTGAGGGAAAGGTGGCTCTGCCTCCTTGTGTCTGGTCTCCTTCTGGGTATGTTCTGTCAGGAGCTCAGAGACTGCACTGGTTGTCTTCTGTATAAGGAATCCCATGGATCCCAGTCTGTTGATATGTCCCCTCCAGCAAGACTGGGGAAGGTTTTAAGGGGCTTTGGAAAGCATTTGAACAGGGCGGAGATGGCAAAGGGCAGGACAATTGGAACCAAAAGTCCAGAGCTGGAGGTAATACCACAGCACTTGCTTACAGAAAAGACAACCTTATATCCAAGCATGTTATACCTCAGACCACTTCCTCCTTCTATCAATTTGTGTTTGAGCAATAGCTCACATTTACTTTCCATGCAGTGAAGTACTACACAGTACTACTGTGACTTCCAAACTGTACAAAGGACCCCTTCTACCATCTCATATCCTGCTCTAAGCAATGTCCAGTGTGCACTGAAAGAGGACGACAAAATCCTCCCTTCATGCAAATGGCCCCTACTTACTGGCAAAGTTTGGCTTACTGTATTCAAATAAAGAAACTGGGACATGAATGACCTCCGTCATTAGTCACATTTTGCATTTGCTACTAAAACTTCTCAGACGTGGTCCCAAGGCTACCTCCTCTGGGCTAGTTAAACACCAGTCAACTAGAGTGTATGCATCATTTTATAACTCAGTAAAGCATAGGTCCCATATTCTCCTAACCATGGTTGTGTTGGCTGTGGCCTGGCTGAACCTTCAGATCACACCTGGAGCTTGAATAACCGGTAATCCTCAACAGAAGGTCCTATCCTAGCTGTGTGTATTTAGAAATTGCTACCTTACGGCACCTGGCACTGTGTCACTGCTGCACCATTCCCCAGAAGTCAGCAATTGTACCGATCTGGGAGACCACTGTGTCCCTTCTCTCCCTCCCTGCATGTCTAAGCCCAGATTCAGATGTCCCCTACCATCTCCATACCTCTGACCTTGGCTCCTGCTCCTTCACATCTGCTTTGTGCTCCCATTTGAAACAGTATAGAGAAGAGCATATTTTTCCTTCTAGTGCAAAAGTCCCATTAATGTAAGCCCTCTAACTCTTCCTGAGGACCCCTGGCAGAATAGCCTGCACCCCACTACTTACTTCCCTTTGCTATTTTTTGACAGTCTCCATTAAATACTGAAAAAATTCCTGGAAAAAAAAAAAACAAACAAAACATGCTGAGGAGCTGCCCCAGCCTTACACTATGCCAGCGCTTTGCTCTCTGCGTAGCATCCCAGTTGACAGGTAGGTGAAATTCAAGGTTGTGGTCACTACAGCCAAAGGCCAGGATGCTTAAGAACGGCCTCTGTACCTCCAATCTGCTGTATGAACTATTCTTAGCTGGAAGCTGGAACTGAATGCTCACTGGGTACTCCAGGTTCACACCTCTGGATACGCCCCTGACAGAAATATGCTTCAGCGTGAACTTGGCCACATTTAGGAGGAGCTGCAAGATACACCTCTTTGCCCAGGCCTTTCCATCTGCTTAAACTGTGAAATCCTGGGTTCCTTGCTGTCTGGTCAGATTAAAAGCTGCTGGTAGTGAGAGAACATGACATTTTGTTTCTCTTTCTTGGAATGATAATTACTCAACATAATCCTTATAAAAAAAACCCTCATAATCTATGATGATGAGTGTGTGCTAAGTGCTCATAATAACTGGAATAAATAAGAAGAGGCCATTAATAATGAAGCATGGTCTGGACTGCAACATTCAACAATGCACAGAATAACAGAGAGAGAGTTGATAAAGGGAACTGGACAATAGTCCTCCACACTCCAGAGACAAGATGCTATAGGACTGGAGATATCATCTTCATGTCAAAGAGGGATCACCAGTATACAGCAGGGATTCAATCATAACCTTTGCTGTGTTTGTAAAAAGAGAGGCAAGATAGAGACAGATTACAGAAGACTTAGAGCTGCCTGGGTTCCCCTGTGCTGGCCAGCTACGCCTCTTGTTTGGCAAGGAGGAACTTCCCACAACCAGGAAAACTATCACATGCTGCTAGGAGTGGTCTTTCTTTATTGCTGTGCTGCACTGTTTCAGTCCTGTCCGTTGGAGCTGCCAAGCAGATCTGGCTGTTGTGCACTAAACAGTCCTCTGCCTCTTCTGGTTCACTTGGGCCAACATCTGGACTCCTGGAAGAAGGTCTTCATCTTCCAGGTCAGTGGCACTTCCCAGACACAGAGATAATTTTGTGCACGGACAGTATGGACATGACAACTCTTCTCACTGTCCAAAAGTCAATGAGACTTCATGGGATCATAGAATCATAGAATGGCTTGGGTTGGAAGGGACCTCAAAGATCACCCAGTTCCAACCCCCCTGCCGTGGACAGGGCTGCCAGCCACTAGCTCACTAGATCAAACTGCCCAGGAACCCATCCAGCCTGGCCTTGAACACAGCCAGAGATGGGGCAGCCACAGCTTCTCTGGGCAAACTTGTGGGCTCTTCCCCAACCCACGCTGACTTCCCAGTGTGGCCATTTGCTCAGATCATGCCAAGAATAGATGAAGGCTTAGTCTGAGAAGGCACAGCACTGGACATTCCTGTGGAAGACAGTGGAAACCAGTATAACCAGTACTGCTACTACAGTTCACTGGGAAATGGACCGATGTTCCCAGTATATAAAAGAGAACAGCAACTCAGAGCTATTGAAATTAAGAAGTGGCTACATTCGTACAGCTTGTATGTGAGGGATTGGAATACATGGCAGAGTTCAACTATCAGTTTCCTGTTTACATTCATGGCTTGCTGTTTTTCTAGGCTCAGCTCTGGTTTTGCTGATGAGCTAAAATATAACGTCCTTAAGCCCCAGTGGAGCAGCATTTAGTAAGTTCTGCCTTTAAATAATATTTTAGCCAAAGGATTAACTCCTATTTGCACATGCAGCTCACCTGGAGGGAAGGTTTGGTGAGCAAAAAACCTGGTGGAAAAATGTGCATTCGTTGCAGCAAGGGCCTGTTCCCACTCCTGCTGATGTGGGGTGAAGCTTACTGACTGCTGGGAAGATCAGCACCATCTCCAAACTCACGTAAAAAAAATTGTGTCAGACCATTTTCAATTAATTACTTCACACAGGAGTAGGAGATGGAAGGGCTGAAATGGTGGGGTCTGTGAGGCTGCTGCCTACACTGAGGGCTGCATGCAGTTTTGTGGCTCCCCTGGGGCTGCTCCAGGCAGCGCCATGCCTCAGGCACACCCTTGCTGCCTCCACAAACACAGAAAGCACGGCGAGGCTGTGTTGTTAAGACGTCTCCTGAAAAGATGTCTCCTGTGTGTCCCCTCATGTTCTGGTGGGTTTATGCAGACCTGCAGTGGGGTGCTGCCTGTCCCTCAACAGTAGCCTAGCTTACACAACCCAGAAAAGACATTGTTCCCACAGAGAAGCCCTAAAAACTGACTATGTGACTTCTCGGTGTGCAGAGGTCTCCCAGGTCCTTAGGGGAATTGGGGTGCAAGGGGTCTTGCCCCCACTCTTGAGAAACCTCACGAGTTTGGGCTCTGTCTAGCTCAAACACAGGACTTCAGTTCTCCTGAAAAGAGCAGTATCATGAGCATATGGTTAATGACTCATCCCAAGTGGAAAAACAGCGTTTGTTATATTTTATGAAAATTTTATACATCTAAGGTACTGTACATCTGTTGCTATTTAGGCTGACATGTATGTAGAGATTGGCAGAACAAGTTCTCTGTAGGGATGACTGAACTCCAAACCAAACCACAGAACTTTCAAACACTCAGGCTGCTTCTTGAAGGGGAATGAAGGAAAAAAAAAAAAAAAAAGGATGTTTTTCTGCTCTGTTGAAATGCTGCCTGACTGAGCAATATGCAAGGAAGACACTCTTCAGTTCTGTCTAATCTGTGATAGAACAGGGACTTATTTATGGAGAGGAGCCTTCCCTCATAATGCCGCAAATCACTTCACAAGCAAGAGCTGTTTCTGCGCCAAGCTTTTCTCTACCCATGGCTCAGGGAAGGGTCAGAAAGTTAAAATCTTTGTCTGAGTCCTGCAGCTCCTCTCTGTCTTCTGAAACCTTCCCTCAGACCTGGTCCTGTCTCCTTCCTCTCTGGCAGCAAGCCTGTCTCGTGGTGAGGCTAAAGGTTTCTTTTGGGTTGTTCTTACAAGTTTCTGGCAGCAATGTCTGGGTGACAAGAAAGCAGGGAGGCTTACCGGTTAGCCAGAAAGTCTTCTAGGGCTTTCTGGAGAGGCACCGAACGAGTTGACTTCAGTGGAAAGTCATATTTTCCTCTCTGCATCTGTGAGAGTTTCTGTGGGCTCCAGAGCAAAATCCCCTGAGGTGGAGGACTAAGTGCTGAGAACAACTGAGGACATGCCTGCTCAGTCCAACTCACTCCTCTGTGAAGAGGAAGATGAAGCAAGTGGTAAAAAAATGCTTGCTCAAACATCTCTTATTTATTAGCCATGTCAGCCCAATCCTGCCAGGATAATTGCTTTGGGCACAACTGCTATC
This sequence comes from Alectura lathami, assembly GCA_013399715.1. Taxonomy (NCBI): domain Eukaryota; kingdom Metazoa; phylum Chordata; class Aves; order Galliformes; family Megapodiidae; genus Alectura; species Alectura lathami. The sequence continues at coordinate 343,742 of VXAV01008072.1, read as the reverse complement.
CTGCATCCAGCTCCCAGGCTGGCACAGTCCATGTCTGCTCAGGGATGCTTCAACTGTAATCTGTTTCTAATCTAACCCGTAGAGCACAGGGACTGGAAAATGAAGTCCTCCTACACGCCATGTTATGGGGCTCCCTGCTGTCTTGCTGTGTGTCTCTGGGACAGATTAACATGAGAACGGCCATACTGGATCAGCCCAAAGTCTGTATAACCCACGGTATAGCAGTGTCCTGTTTCTTACAGTAGCCAAGGCAGAAGCCCATGAAGGGGCACAAAGTGATTCCGAGTGCTCTCCCATCCTCCAGCCATTAGTGGCATGGGGCTTCCTGGGCCAGCTGTGCTGTCTGTAGATCTACTGATCTTCAGTGCATTTGTCTGCCATGAAATTGCACACCCTGCCCAGGAAAACATCTGAACTTCTCAAAATCTGCCACACCTCGCAGCAAGAATCTCTTAACACTCTTCGTTTTGCTTGCTTTGAACCTGCTTCCTCGTAGTGTCATCTGACCCTCCAACTCAACGCTGAGGAGAAGGAGGAATGTGTGTTCAGAAGGCAATCTGTGCCCAGAAAGGTTATGTGACAACAGGGTGACTGGCAAAGACAGAGAATTGTTAGTTGGAAGCAGTAGTTAAAGCTGACCACTGACTGATGCAATCATTTTCCAAATGTGGCAGAGATTTGGTTTGGTTTGGTTCAGATGGCAGACTCAGCAGGAGAGCCCTGATGGTTAATCCAGTCACAGTGCATTTAAACCACGTCAGTGGAAAGGAAGGAGCAGTACAAACATGGTGAGACTGAATGTCCTGGCAGGAGCAGAGAGGTCCTGTGGATGAGGGGGAGAATGGAGCTGACACGAAGACATGAGTGCTCAGCAGGAGGAGATGAAGCGGCTCAGCTTCTGGCATAAGGAACAGGGAGGCCACCAGACTGAATGACACTTTGGAGACTCTTGGTGAAAGGGGAAAACAATTAGTTAGGTGCTTTCCTGAGAGCAAGAGCGGATAGGAGATCGGTCTGTGTTTTCACAGTGTTGCATCTTGCCTCTTATGTGGCACCCTGTGCCTTGCTCCTCCTCAGGTCACACAAGCAGGGTCTGAACATCCCTGAGCTGCCTGTGCAGGTGAGGAGAGGAGCAGGAGAACAGTGAAGGTGACGAGCAGTGGTGCTGGTGGGGGATCTCACATGTCCTGCTTTAGTAGGGCTGCCCCAGCCAGTGCTGTTGAACCCACTGGTTTCATCTTGGATGGAGGAGTTTTTATAACGAAGACCTAGAATTACTACATGGAAAGGTGGTGGTGGCGGGGGGAGTACAGGGTAGGATGTGGGGGGCTTTCATCCTCCTGTAGGCAGGGCATAGTCCTGTATCATGGAATGTCCTTGTGCTGCAGCCAGGTTGGTGGCACCCACCCCTGCACGATGCGGACCTGAAGGTCACTAAGAATAAATTATTGCCCTCTCTCCGCTCACTCTGTGGATTTAAACTGCATGAATTAGGACACGCTGTTGCTGTCATGAGCCTCTCTCTATGGACTGGAACCTGCCAACATAAAGGCCAAGCAAACATTTGGCCTTCCCTTGAAATTCCCTCTGGTGTTCAGCTTGCCTCAGCAGCAGTGTCAGGGCTCTAGGGGATGGTAGGTAGGGGCAGGTGCTGACTGACATTGTGAGCTTCTTTCAGATACGCTCAGAGAAAAGATATCAAAACACTGACAGCCCCTCTCAGCACCCTCCGCACCCTCTGCTGAAGTGGCAGGAGCTGCAGCAACCCAGGAATCTGCCTGTCCTGGTTCCGCTGGTGCTTGTACTGGCTCCAGGCTGGAGACAATTGAGCATAGCACTTTCTTGTCTTTCACCCAAAAGAGTGGCAACTTACAGGCACTTGACTTCACATGCTTCCTTCATTCTTTTTTAATCAAAAATCTTTTCTCCCCTCTTACTTTTGTCTTTCCTTTTTTTTTTTTTCTTCCTTTTCTTTTCTCNCAAATTTTGTGTTTTTTTTTTTTTTTTTTTTCCCTCTTCCAGATTACTTCTTAAACAAATGCCTTGGTACTCATTTTAGTAGCATATATCCATAGTGTTGACCTATCAGTACAATAATAACAGAGTTTCTATACAGAAATAGCTTGGCCAGAAGCTTTCTGGCTAACAAAACAAGCAGAATAACTTTGTAGTCCCCACCCAGTAAACAGTAGACATATAACAGCGTTATGCAATTCAACAAGGCTGGCAGCTCCACCAGCAAAGGCAAAAGCTAGAATGATCCTTTTGTTGTTCTTGCTGGAGATTACAGCACCATAGGACATAACTGTACCAACAACGTAGTGCAAGCCAGAATTACACCTGAAAACATTGTGGACATGCTTTGCTGTTAAAGGCTATCTAGTATCTCTCATAAAAGCCCCTCGTTTATACTTCATCTCAGACAGCCTCCTTCCCAAATGTCAGAGTTTGGCGTGGTATCTGTAATGAAGAACACCCATCCCTGAAGACCAGTGGTTTTATAGGCTTGAATACATTTTAAAATATAACAAATTATCTTTCTTTATAGGCTTAGCAGCAGGCGCAGTCTACTAAATCCTTGAAAGTAATCAGTTGTGCCTCAGAATCTAAGGAGGGTTTGGAAAGAAGTTTCTTGTTATTAACCCTTTGGATAAACTCAGGCTTGCTTGCTGCCTCCCAAGGTGAATTGTAAGAAATTGAACAATACTGTGAAAAGAATAAACACAGAACACATAAATCAGTATCAGCGGTATTGCTGCTGTTACCTTTGATGACCGCTGTACTATAGAGAAGTATTAGGCTACTGGGATAACCATTAAAGTATTTTAATTCCACGACTTTACATCTGAAACTGATAAAAATCTTGACTGGAGTGGTTCAAGAATGTGTTCACATGAGCAAAATAATGGAAAATATATTCAACATTCTCAAGAATAATGTAACTCCCTTCTTGGAAGGATTATGATTCTTTAATTTCTGCTTTTCTTTGACTAAAATTTGGCTTAAGTGAAGCTAATGGCTAATCTCTATCTTGGCCTTCTTCAGCAATATAAAAAGAGATAGCAATTCCTATTTCTCTATATTAGGGAAAGAAAAAAAAAAAGGCTGTTTGGAGTGGGCAAAAGGCTGGCAATTTAGTGCCTAATTTAGTAAGAAATAAAAAATTGAAGAGGGCTTCCCTAGATCATCAGAACACAGAGGCATGTCATTCAAGGCAAGCAAACAGGTAAACTGACCTGCACAGTTAGGGCTTGAAATTTCAAGGAACACGGGGAAGTTAATTATCATGCAAGGGGGAAACTGTATTCCTGTGGAGTTGGGACAGACTCGTAGTGTCATCCACCGATATGTTTAGATTTGATATAAGGAAAAAGGTTTTTATGATAAGGGTGGTGAAGCACTGGCACAGGTTGCCCAGAGAGGTGGTGGCTGCCCCGTCCCTGGAGACCTTCAAGGTCAGTCTGGACAGGGCTCTGAGCAACCTGATCCAGCTGTAGGTGTCCCTGTTCACTGCAGGGGAGCTGGACTGGATGGCCTTTGAAGGTCCCTTCCAACTCGGACAGTTCTATGTAGCAGCTAAGTAGCCCTGTTTACATGAGGTCTGAGGTAAGTGTTTAAGACCTTAGAGCCTTGTCTTATCCTTGCAACTATCTCAATAAGAACATTCCTGATATCAGGAGCAATGCCTGTACCTGCCTCACCTAATATGCCAGTGGAAGTTTTCCTAAAATGATATTTTCTCCTCTTAATTGTGCTTTGCCTTTGTTTGACTATCAGGGTAAATGTGATCATTAAACAATGAGTTATGAATTTGCTAGAACAGTGTATAAACCAAAAAGCCCTGTTGCTGGACTGTTTTCATAATGTCAGCTTGGTTGTCTCCTAGAAGTGCCAAGTATAAGTTTCTCTTTTTAATCTCTCCCCTTGACATTATCTTTCCTGAATGACTACAGCTCCTGCTTTTATCAGCTTCTAGTCCTGTATGTGTAGAGTATTACTACACAAAAGAAAAAAAAGAAAAAAAGAATCCATAAAAATGGGAAAAGCAGGCAAACAGAATGAGTACTCACAGCAAGCTGAGGTTTGCCTCAGCTTGACAATTCCAAATTTTCACTTCACCTGAACCAAGTTATAGCTTTATCTTTGTCCTCTAGTGTCCGTAACTCATGGGCAACAAATCTGAGAAAAACATGCCATAATATTTTTTTTTTTTTTTTTTTTACCCCAGTAACTTGTGATAGTCAGCTGTGATGAGAACATATTTCCTATTTCTGTCTGTCTGCTAGGTATATTTTCTTCCTCTTCTTCAAAATATTCCAGAAATTCCAGAATTTCATTCCTCAGTTCCTTTGTCCTTCTCCACAGATATTACTTGTTTCCTTCTTCCCCTTTTCTCAAAGTGTTGGTTGCTACTTATGTTGATGCAATGTCCTCCAGATTTCTTCTCCTCAGTCTTCCCATAGTTTCTTCCTCTTGCTTGTTACCATGGACTTGGGATTTCATGGGCCTCTTCCTTCTTTGCAGCTACCAGGAGAAATCTTTACTTTTTTTTTTTTTTAATCCCCAAAAGTCACAACTGAGAAAAACAACCATTACATCAGACACATATTTTGGTTTAATGTGTTTTTTTCTGTCTATTCTTTGGCCATTTGCATTCTGAGCTCTTACCATGTGCACCATGCCTTTTTTGTTGTTGTTGTGTGGAAGTTACCCAGTAAGATTACATATACTATCAGAAAAGCCATCTTCTGCAGAGTTTCTGTCTTTTCACAGAGGACTGTAACTAAGTCAAAACCTTTTCTGCCTCTGTTTAAAAAGGAATAAAGCCATTTTTTAACTTCACTTTTCTTTTCTTTTTCTTTTTTTTTTTTTAATCTAAGAATTCATTGAACGCTTTTGCTTTCTCTTGTAAAATATCCCCAAATATCTGCTATTTCAGACCTTAGTTCCAGAGTCATAAGTCTATTTCTCCAGCCAGCTCTTGCCAAGATTACTAAAGCCACTCGTGTTCTGCAAGTGGGTTTTCTCTTCCTTAATAATACAGAGTTCGACTCACACAACAAGTGAAAGAGTACTGTTACCACTGGAGAGCACTCTTATACAGCTACACGTACTAATTTATGTCCATCAGCTCCCTACCTCAACACCCACTTCTGCTCATTGTTTGCTACATCTAGCAAGTACTGTAAGTATTTGACTGCCATCGATTATTAGAAGAGCTGGAGGGAGCTTTTCTGACACTCTTCAGAAAGGGACCCAGTTATGCTAATTTCCACCTGCCTTTGTGTGCCGGTGGGACAACAGCCCTAATGGAGTTTGCTGCTGGAGATGGTCTCAAAGCCCAGGAGACCCTTCAACGCTTTCCTTCATGTCCTCTTAAGTCATACTCTGAAGGGAATTGCACCCTGTGGAGTCTAAGAAGTCATTTTGCCACCTGTAGTTATTGCAAGCATCCATTTCCATCACTTTCTCCTCCACTCTGTTTCTTAAGGGGAGGAGCAGCTCTACTGTTTAGCTAAGCAATCTACTAGCAACCAGTGACGACTTTTCTGAAAGTTATCCAATTGATTGGTGCATGGGTGACTCTGTGGTGGGGTTTCAAGGGCATTTATATTTCTGATTGCAGATGATAATGCTCCTGTCTATCATGGAGCAGTTGATTAGGGCACTGGCAGGTGCCAGTTATGTGCCTCCAAAACTAGCTCATCTCTAGGCTGAAGCAGCCACAGTCCTGCACGTTTGCCTCAAAGCAGTGCTCCATCGCCAACCATCCTGATAGCCTCCACTGAGCCCACTCCAGTCCACCATCTGTCGTGTACTGGGGGGTCAAAACATTATTTCAGATGTGGTCCAACAAGCGCCAGGTAAAGGGGAGAAATCGCTTCCACTGACAGCATTACTGCACTCCTGCTAGCAATGCCCGAGGTGCTGTTTGCCTTACTTTCTGACAGTGTGCTGTGTGGACTCATGCTTAGCCCGAACTCTACCAGGACTCCCAGGTCCTTCGAGGGAGAACAGTTCTCCAGGCAGCCAGTCTCTTCTTTGCTGTCTTGCATGGCTGTGGCGGTCCGAATAGCTGATTTTAGTAACTGGCTTGAGCTGCCTTGGCTTGGGATTCTCTGGACTCAATCTTATATCCTGCAAAAATACCCAAAGAAAATTTCATCCACTCTAATGGGATATTTTGTGCCATCAGTTGAGAACAGAAACCAGCCAGGACTGGGATCAAGTCTTGCGAGGATATATTTCTAATGGTAGAACCCTTTATCACTCCAGACATATTCTGAAAATTATTGCAATCCAGCCTGAATATGAATCAGTGGTCATTAAATCTTGCATTGTGAGTACAAGAGGCCAGATGATACGTTCTGCCAAGGTCTTTCCAGTACTTGCTGGAATGTAATGGCTCTTCAGGCTCTCTTGAGTGATGCATGTCACATACTGCACATATAAAAATGCATGAGCACTCCACGTGATCATACCAAGCCTCTGAAGATTTCTTTGGCTCTTCAGTTGCTTAGCTCAGATCCATGAGCGGGACACAGTGCTTCGTTCTTCAGCTTGCATAGAATTGCTGACTTGTTTAATTTAAGAATTATTGGTGGGATTTTCAGAAGGGCCATAAGTGACTTATGAACATAAGCCCCATTGAAAGTCGAATCCTACTTTCCATAAATATCGACCATATTTCTTCTGGTAAAATGTTTCTGGCTCAAGGGCCTCCTGCCAAAAACAACCTGTCTCCATTTCTAGACAACTTCACCCTGCATTTTTGATATGTGCAACGTCCCTACGGAGCAGAGTGTTGCAGGCCAGGAAATGAGTGTGGAACAAAAGGAGCGTAGGAAGCACCACCGGCCACATATCCAACCTGGGAGACAAGGCATCACAGGCTGCGGCCGGCTGCAAGGGATGCAGCTTCCCGACACTCCTGCCAGGAAACTGCACAAAGCCAGGACCAAGAACCCCCATCTTTTTTTTTTTTTTTTTCCCCTCCCCCACACTGACAGATGTCCCTCTCTAGCAACCTGTCATTCTAAGGAAAACGACAGAGGTGACAAAAACTGTCTGTCATGGATTACGGCTGTTTCTCTGAGTGGTTTCCATTGTCTGTCACCCAAAAAGCAGGTCAGCTGCTGGAGCATGGGCTGAGGGCAGTAAGAAACTGGGAACAAATAAACCTGGAGCTAAAAACATACACGAGGAGGCAGGACATCCTATTTCCCTCTTCCTTTTCTCTTGCCCCTGCCTTAACCAGCAGTTTTCTTGCACAGCCAGTTCTTCCCCTTGCACACATGGTTTGTTAACCATTTCTCTGATGTCTGTACCAGATTTCCAGAGAGATTTGAATGCTGAGACCAAATACCCCATCAATTAATGTTCTTTTAAGGAAATAGAAATTCAGGACAAGCAGGATGAGGTAGAATCTCTAAAGGAAAATGTTACTGCTTCATCCATCAGAAAAGTGTTTGCTAGTGTCCTTCTGTGATCGGGCTCCATCCGGATAGGGATTTCAGTATGGTCGTCATTGGTTTCCATGGCCTCGGGCAGGGAGATGTTTGCTGCAATGTTGCAGTATCCTCTATCTTCAAAACGCATGGGTACCACTTCCAAAAATGTTTTAATGTTATTTCAGCATGGACTACCCCAAACATAAAGATACTCCAAGTGGCTGCTTGCTTTGAAAGAATGTAGGTCCATTCCCTGGAATGTAGGTACAGTGTCAACAAGGCATCTGACATAAACTAACAGCAAATCAATAGCAAAGCTCCTGTCACTGCGGGTAGCCATGGCATTTGTAGAAACTGGCTAAAAAGGGGTAGCGGTTTGGAGACAGGGTGGGCTATCTAGGGCTGCACACAGAGTATGTCTGAGCTTGGTCTTCAGCTTTGGTCTTGTTATCATCCACACTGAGGACCTGGCTGGAAGGTGCTTCAGCTCCCTCCGGCCTGGGCATCGACATTGCCTTACAGAGAAAATAAGGATGCAATAATGAGTGAGAAAAGATAAACGAACCTCCACAGTTATCACCCACAGACTGAGTCTGGGTTTCCCAGCCCGGAAGCTCAGATGTGCCAATGCTGGTCCTAAAGTACAGATTTACTCCATGGGATCTCTTCCCGCCTTGTTAGATGTAGCAGGTCACCCAAGAGGCTAAACATATTGCCTGATAAGTATAGGATATCTTGGTATGGAAGACAGAAAGGAAGACTTAAGAGAAAAATAATGAAGAAATAAAAAGAAATACATCTTTCTTCAGTTTCCATTTTATTTTTGGAGGAACAGTCTACTACATTTCTGTTATACTTCCTTAACAGATACCAGGAGACTTTTTAAAGGTTATTTTTGGAGCCACTACATCTCATTCTTTCCCGGAGCCCTGGCCAGGTCAATGACACTAAAGAATGACTATTTGTACCAGATGAGCTCTGCCTCTCAACCTCTGTGTCCTGTGGAGCAGGCACTGTTGCTTGAAAGAAGAAATCTAGCAGGGCTTGTTTGGGGGTTCAATTTGTTTCCTTGCTTCCCCTTAGCAATAGGCCACGGTGATTAGCAATACTAATTGAGCTGCACAGAAATTCAGGCTCCCTTTCAGGAGCCACAGAGCTGGATGCCAGCTGAGGTCTGCTAGGCTGTGAAATTCAAGGGCTGGGGCTCACGACTTGTAGCAGTGGTGTGGGGCAGCATCTTTGCACGCATGCTCCTCCACGTGTGCTTTAGTTCCTATGTGCTCACATGTACGGCTGCAAGGCTGGCTCCGTGCTGGTCCCTGGTGTAAGCATTGCCTAATGTAAGCAAGGCACACACTTGCATGAGCAGTCCTGAAATGCCAGCCCTACTAGCCAAAGCAGTCACCTACCTGCCCTCTTCTGTAGCTGCTGGCACTGAGGAGTGTGAGATGGGCAGGATCTTACCTTTTTTCATCTCAGAGTGCTTTGATCTTAAACCTGTAACCTAGGGGAGGAATACCTGGGCTGTTCCCTCTGGTGCCCTATATTTTTAATGTACAGCTGGAGACTTCAATAAGACATTACTTCTCTTTTTCCCTCCTGCACAATCACTTTTGTGAAAGAGTCTGCCTATGAAAGATTTTCACTTGCTTTCTGAACGTACATTTGGGACTAGCCTATGAACCACTTCCTCGGGGTGATGAAGAGTTCCCCAAGCAGCTTCCATCACCCTCAGCAGGATGAAGGCCCTGCCCCTGCTGTGGCGCTTACAGGGCCATGCTTTGGCCGACGCATCCCCTCCGAGGGCTGGAGGGACCACGTGCAGGTGACACCGCCTGACTGGCAGCTGTGGGAGCAGATCTCAAGGGAGCCGTTATGAACGGCTGGTGGGATGGGGACACCATACGTACAATGCCCAGTTGCTATCAGCATCTGATTATTTTATTTATCTGTAGTTGCAGCCTTAAAATGTCTGGAAAGGGTTTTTCACACTCAGTGGATTATGTTTCAACCTAGATCCACACTCAAAGTAGTCTACTGGTTTTCCCTTTTCACAGAATATCATATTGTGTTTATAGATGGCAATGAACTTTATTATAATCATTGAGAATGTGTAAATGTTTTATACATACGTAAAGGCCATAGGTGGCTGCATAGGTTAGCAAATTTGTTAGCGAACAGGTTAACAAATACCAAAACACACATATCTCCAAGGTGGTAAGGTAGTTAATGGCAGTGACTAGTTAACACTAGTTGGAGAAATAAAACAGCACTACTGACTAAAGTAAAACAAGTGTACTAACAAAGAATTGATTCTCAGTGGTTTTTCAAGTTTCATATCATGAAAACAACCTGATCCACACCTGTTTTTCTAAATGGTGCATAGAAAAAGGAGCCTTGCACCTTCTCTCTCCATTTGTGACTTCCCATGTGGTGACTTTTCCTCCTCCTCTCTAAGGCTGGAAACACCACTCTGTCTACTTGGCTTGAAAGGAGCCACCTTCCCATGCCTGAGCCTTCCAGGTTTCAGGGAGGGCCTTTGGGTCAATGCAACTTCTGGTCACAAGGTGCCACCTCACCGCACTGCGGGATGTGCCTGATGTACCTGTGTGGGATGTACCCCACTCAGCTGAAACCAGGAGACCCTCACTCATCCCAGTGCCAGGTTTTGCAGAAGGAGCAGCTCTGCCACATCCAAGACACAACAGGTCGTATGGACCTGTATATGCAGGTGTCTTCCTGACGTCACCATGCTCTAACATAAAACAATCCTAGCTGGAAGCCCTGCCTTATACATTCATCAGCCTATTCTGCACATTACCCAGATGTTATGCATATCACAGTACCAAAACCTGGCTGTTGCAGAGAATCTAGCCCTCCTTTGTCTTTCTGGCTCTCCTCAGTTTATTTAACCCAATGCCACACATTTTAAGCTAGGGCAAGGAGTCTCTCTGAGTTTTTGTTACAGCACAGAACAGTGCTTTACTTATTTCTGGTCCAGTCTTTAAGGAAAGATACTCTGCACTGGAATATATCCTGATCCAACTGTGAGGAATGATGTGGATCTGTTTCTACAGATACTTATGCAGTGTTAGATAATTGTATTTACTTATCATATTTTGAAGCAGCTGCAGCATGGCAGAGATCTGCTGAATGGTTACCATTCTTCAGAGATGCAGCAAGTGTTGGTTTCTAAAGGACAGATGAGACCCATCTGTACCAAAGAGATTCCCCTGCAAAAGCACTCAAGGTGAGCCTGAGTCTGCTCTCAGCAGCCCCATTCCATCCTCCACCACTATCACAGACACAGGTGCCATCAGCATGACAGGGTGGGAAAGGAATTTCAGCACGAAATGTGGCAGAGATGAGCTGGGGGAGGAACATCTTGCACATCCTCTGCACCTCCAGCCCCCTTCCTCATCAGCTCCCTCCTGCCTCTAGCAAATGTTATTTCCTTTGCCTTCGTTGTGTGGGTGCTGACAAAATGTAGACCTACTGCAATGTTTTTTCCACTTGGGAAGATAGGAAAGTTTGAATTAAGCCTTCCCTGTTGATATTTGTACTGTGCCATGTTTGTTTATTATTTTTATGTAACTTCCAGCTCTGCTAGTTCAAACACATTTACCTCTCCTGCTCACTCGCCAGCAGCTCACCATTACCAGTTTCATGCTTTCTTATCGGCTCTGTCACTGCCACGTGTGTGAAGACTGCTCTTTGCTCCACATAGAAAGCACTCTGGAGCATTTGCTTTTGCAGTTCGCATCCTTAAATCTTCATCAACTTGCTGCAGCTGTGCTGCTTTGATACAGGCAAAGAAGTCCTTACTTATTTTATTCTAAATTTCATCTGATGATTCTGTCTAGTTTCCCAACTCATCATCATTTGCCTGGATCAAGCCAGAAGCTGTACCTGCATTGTCATAGAACCAGAAGAACATGAGAACAGAGGAGTCTTGGCTAGACAAAAGGTCTGTGTAGCCCAGCATCCCACCTGCACTTGTTGGTGACCAATGGCTTTTCCCAGCTGCCATGCTTTGCAGCTCCTGGCCCTGCTCATCTGGCTGGTCCTTTCAGATTGAATACATGGTCGTTTTGCTCCTTGAATTTTTCCTAATGATTTTTTTTTTTTTTTTAACTCTTGGACTCTTTTTAGTTTCCACTCTACGCTGTGAGAAGGAGTTTCACAGCATAGCCAGATTTTGGATGGATAAGTACCTCCTTTTGTTTGTTTCAAAACTGTTAGCATGATGTTCTATGATTCTATGATTCTATGTTCCTCCACTGAAATACTATTAGTGCTGTGTTATAGCACTTATGCCTCTATAAACTAAGAAAAGAAAAAAAAATTCTCATGTTAGTGAGTAAAAAATAAAGAGGCTCATAATGAATATGTCAAGTATAAATCAGAAATCAAAGCTGACAACTGAATGTCTGAAAATCTGATGTTGCAATTTTTCCCTTTTCTTTAAGACCTTTGAACAAGTCTTTTGGGGCTGGCAACATCTGAAAGTGCTTAGGTGAAAGTGGCATGAAAAGGTGTGATCAAAGCCATTTTCATATCAGAGATAAAAATTATAACCTATCTGATTTAAAACAGGATAAGCAAAACCCGACTTGCTTGCTGGAGAAGATTCCATTGAAACTAGTTTTAGCTATCATGAGGCTCAAGTAGCATGCTTGGGCCGCTGGAGACTTGGATCTAAAGCGAACCCTCACCAACAGGCATTTAAATACGCTGGAGACTTGGAGTCTTGCGATGTTATGATGTTATGTATATGAAGAAAACTCATTTTAAATTATGCAGTCTGATGTTAGGATGAAGTTAAACTGCATACAAAATAATAATTTTCATTATCAGTTAAAAAATCACCCCGCATTTTAAAAAGATGTTCATAGGCATCTAGCAATGTAGGTTAAAAGAGGAAGGAAAAAAAAAAACTTTTTGAGCAAGGTACAAAATAATGTGTTTAGCTCCAGGCATTCTTTAAACTGCCTCTTTTTTAGGAAGTGAGCACAGATGTGTGAGATTCCTGATTTAGTTCCAAGCCAATACTCTTAATTAACTTCAATTTGTTTAAATATATAAAATCTCAGTGCACGCAAGGAGCATCTTGGGGGTGCACTGTACTGCACTCAGGTGCCCCTTGTTCCCAAGCTCAACCTGCACCACCTCACACTACTGCGATGAGCTGCCCTATATCTTAGTCTGGCAAGTTGCTTCAGTGTGTGTGTGTTCTTTGGGCACCTAACTAAGGCCAGAAGTGCGTTCATATTGGGAAGGATGGCTGGGACAAGAAATATGGATACCCGCTGAACCTAGAAGAGCACATTTGGCCATAACTTCACGTGACCATGGGAATGTCTAAACAAAGGAAAGTGGTACTCGTGAAAGAGATGGGGGTTCTGGTAGATGGAGACTGGTCCTAGACCATAGGAATGGAGGATAAATGGACAAGGAGCAGGCAGGGGAGACTGGGTTTGGCTGAGCCAAGGGATGGATCCTAGTGGTGCGTGAAAAGGAAACAGAAAAAGAAAAAATATTATCAGTAGGTTGAAGAATCCAAGACTTTTATTGTGTGGAATGGACACTACACCCATCCCATGGGCAGCAGCACCAAAACCAGGTCTGGGGAAAATTAGTAATGCTGTCTTCTGTGGAGGGCCTGAGCAGGATGCAGCAAGCAGGGCCTAGAGCTGCCAACTGAGCAGCGAGATGTCACACATGAAGTTGCTGCTCATCAGACAATCAGTGTCCTCATGCACTCGGTGAGGCTGTGTTCCTGAGGAAACGTGGGAGCGTGAGCACACAGGTGAGAGATCTCTACCCTACACACAGGCAGTTGCAAAGAACTACTTGCAACCGTGTTTGCAGCTTTAATGTTATTCATTTGCAGTGCATACATTCATACTTACATGTGCACATATACATACACATGCTTTTTTTGCACCTGATTTTTCTACAATACTGTACTGGTACAATACCACTGTAACTCCAATAACTTCAGGAGAGTTGCTCAGAGCTCAATGTACCATGAGTTAACCAACCCCACAGTTTCCCCCCACGGTTTCTGGGCTACATGCAGGGCAGTGTCCTGGGGACATCTCCATACTGAATGTCACACTGTGAGGAGATCCCCAAGCTAGCAGCTAGAGAGCAAGCTCTGGATGGCTGTGGCAGGGTGATATGATGCTATTAATTAGCCCACAGTTAATTAGCCCTTGCAAGAGGCAGTGCTAACCTGGTTGCATAGCTTTGGGGGGGCCCTGCATAGTGTTTCTGCATAGGACTGCGCTGTGTCATACCTTGTGGTTGTAGCATCCCCTTTTAAAACAAAGAGAGGTTTGTTCCCCTGTGTCATACAGGTGGGCCATTGGATTTTGGGTGCTCTGTGCCGCTCAGTAGTGACCTGCTCATTTATTGAGGAGCAGTGAGAAAGACTATGGGGTTGAAAGGAGATGGCTATGGCACAGGTCTGCAGAGTGGGCCTGAACAGGGAAGAAACAGATCATTTGTTTTCTGTCATGGAACTAAATGAAACAGGCTCAAAACAAATGAAAGGAAAAATTTCTTCATGCAACGTATAACTAAGAAATGTAACTCTCTGTGCTAGGATTTTGTGTGTGCTGGACATTTATACAGGCTCAAGAACTTACTTTGATAAATAAAGGGAAAAGTCATCCAAAGCTGTCACTTTTGGCTAAGGAAGACTGGGACAACAGCCACTCGAGGCCAGGAAACTACAGTAAAGAAAAGTCATTGTACCATTGCTCCAGCCTTACGCTTTTCCCCACTAGTCTGCTGCTGCCCAGTGCTGCTGTCAGGCCACTGGGTGAGATGAACCTTAAATCAAAGTGCCTTCACTGAAAGTGTTCAGCCAGTAGAGACATCCTTGAAAGGGGCAGAATTGCCAAGACTAGGACAACAACAATAAAACAATGCAAAGTTGTGTGAATTTTTGTTCAGGGGATGACTTTGTGCGGAGGAAACTCCTAGCTCACATGGAGAACAGCGAATAACATAACTCAAAAGGGGCATAGAAACAATACTTTTCTTGGATAAATGTTTAGGTTAACTCAGATCAAATCAGATAACAGCAGAAATGCAGTCTAAATACCAAGACACTGAGTATCTCATGCTGAGAAAAATGAAACAGAGTTCAAGCATGTCTTGTCACATATATATATTAGCACAAGCATTTTTTATCCTTAACAAAAAACCTCTTGCTTAATAACACCAAATGCACCAAGTAGTTTCTAAAAGGAAATGAAACCTTGGTTAGAGTAAACAAGCAGCAAAGAGTTGTGGTGCTGTGTGCTGAGCCCTGTCAAGCTTCTGAAGCTGCTCTCCATCCCTACACTGAAATTCAGGAGAGCACGACGGTTAGCAGTCTCTCCCTCAGACAAGCCTTGAAGGTTTTCAGATTGGTTTCTGCCTCCCCAAACCTGATAGGAGCCAGCCTAGAGAAAATCCGTGCATTAAATAAATACGGGTAATATTACAACACCATTCATATGTTCAGGCACTCCTTTGAACAACCAAGTGAGCCAGGAATCTAATGAACAAACAGCTGAATATAACCTCTGGATAACCCTTTAATCTTCCCCTTCATTCCCCTTGAAAATCTGAGGAGGGAACACGAGAAGACAGCAGATTGAAAAAGCTTGACCAAGGAAACTACTGGCAGACAGCTAGGCATGGGTGGATCTTTTGTTTGCAAATTTTAGCAATTAAGGAAGTGTTGAAAGATTCTGAAAACATGTTATCATTGAGAGAAGAGACATTCTTAGGATTTAAAAGTCAGGCTAACAGACTGACTGGCTTTAGCTGATGAGAAGTCAAAAGCTTAATTCAGACTTTCTCCAAAAACAACATTAAAAAATTGTCATTCTTGGGCAGTCATTCTTCTTATTGATGCCACAGCCACAGTCTGACAATACCAAAGCAACACAGACCATAATAACAAGCTACTGCTGAGAGGAGCTCTACAACCCCATCTTATCCCTCATATGTTGTAGGAGAAGAGTTGCTGAAGGTGAAAGGAGATAGACCCATAGTAAGCAGGGAATGCCTGAAATACTCTGGGGATGGCTCTGTGGGTAGTTATTACTATGAGAGGGGAAGCAGAAGTCAAAAAAATCAAACACTGTTCAGAGAAAGCTGTGAATAAGATTGGAAGATTTACAAATAACCCATCAGAAGCTAACATCTAATAAAAAATATGATCTTTCATTTTATGTCAGAAAATTAATCATATTGAATTAATCTGAAACAATAAAAATGGTTAGAAGTAAAATATGTCAAAGGATGAATAAATGGATCAACATGAGTCTTAAGTTCATCAAGAATGATGAAGCCACCACATCAAATGCAGGTTCACAAATGTAATTAAGAAAATCAAAATTGTCGTGTGTCAATCATTAAACAATTAAGGCACAGAGAGTAATGAGAGGAAGGAAAGAATGGCAGTTAAGAAAAAAGGTAAAATCTAACCATTGCTTTCTGCAAAAAAAGAAGGAAGTAAGAATGGCTCCAAAAGTTGTGCATTCACCTGAATTAAAAATATCATCTTAGCATGGCTTTTGGCTTCCAGATGCTGGAGATGTCATTTGCTGTAAAAATTGCTTTGCTTCTGCTTACCATCTGTCCCTTATTTGTGCAGAAGAGCATACTTTACCTTGTGAAGGTGCTGCTCTATCGTGTGTCTACATGATTAGATCTTGTCAAAGCAACTCGTTCAAAAAAGTGGCAAAATTTTGTTACTGAACTTTTAGCCACTTGCCTGAACATATCATTGGTTCCCTAAACAAGGAGGACGGCTGAGTGAGAGCAAATGTGTAGAAAGGACACAAAAGCAGAAACAACAAAGAGATCACGAGATTGAGGACATATACAGAGTTCACTTGTTTGATGTAAGCAAGACAGCTGCCTCTATGCCCATAAGATTTTAAATTGTGCCTTAGATTTCAAATCTTAGTGCAAGCACTCTACATCGCTCCCCGCGCTCCATGTGAAGGCGGTGATTTGGTACCACATATAGTGGGAACCCAGGCCACTGGCAAAGTCAAGAGCACCGTTTCCACCGTAGATTCTTCTCCAATAGCTCAGTGATACCTGACTGTTCTGTTTGGGGCAGATCACCGCCCAGCCAGTACTACATCTACATCTGCAGCAGCAGTCAAGACTACACTTTGCTTTGCATCATCCCAAGCAAGTTTGCTGTTGAAAACATATACTTAGAAAATATTGACTGAGAGATGCATCAGGAAGTAGCCACTACGTTCTCGCGCCTACTTAAAATCTAGGGAGGTACTCAGAAGATAGATGCATAGATAAAATGCATTTTCCCTGTAAAAAAAAAAAAAAAAACGAACTTTTGCCTCC
>VXAV01008072.1:307663-326424 GCA_013399715.1 Alectura lathami | reverse complement strand
TTTTTTTTAAATACATAATGAGCAAAAGAAGTAAAAAACCATGGCAAGTTGTCAGGAATCATCTCAGAAAGAAGTACAGTACATAATGTAGCCACCAATTTTTTGCCTCCAATTTCAATAAACATGATTTAGAAATCTCTAAAAAGATCTCAGCACATTAATAACAAAATGAACAAGCCCTTTTAATTTGTCCACAACTTACACTGTCCCATTAGTCAAGAACAGAATGCTCTTTTGTATTAAAGATTTGTTTCAAGGAACTTGCTGCTACCAAGAAGTTCAAGTCAAAGAAGGCAGAGACGATTCTGCTAGCATAAAAGCAGTTCTGCAACACAGGATACGTTTTCACAGGACTTTTTAATATAATTTATGAATATTTGCTCGCAACATAATTGTCTTTTCTGCTGACATTTTCAAAGCAACACTGTGATTTGTTGGGTCTCCTGAGAGTCCGAGTACAAAACTGATAATTATATTAAATATACATAGACAATAAAGAGTGTGTTTACATAACTATGCCCATAAATATCTGATTGAACAGTCATTGTTCTCAAAACCCTTTTAAGCAGCTCTCAGAGGGATCCAATTCTAATGACATGATGGTTTAAAAGATGTTGCTCAGTCTTGTTCCATATTTAATTAACTTTCCTTTTTTTAAACTTGTGATGGTGGAGACAATAACAAATGGCTCTGAAAAGACAGCGGGCTTTGAAACATGAGTGAGACCTTGTCAGGCTTTTGTGTGCCACACACAGAAGAAGATCTGCACATCCGAGTTTGCGGCCGGGGACCCCCCAGCTCCTGAGGGAGTGCATTGCTACAGCATTCACAGTTCACTACTACTAATAACAGCAGCAACAACAATAACAATAATTAAAGAAATCTTCTGCATACAAACAAGTGAAGCAACACGGGGAGGGAAAAGGATGCATTAAACGGAATTGGTAAAATAGGTCTAATCTTGGATATTTTTGTGCTGCTACAGAGCACTGAAGCAAATACTTTAAGGAGAGAATGGCACATTGCCCACCAAGATGTAAAAACCTCGCAAGCATTAATTGAGCATCAGCGTATGACTGAACACATTAGACAGGAATCGAGGTAACATTGCTGAATCCAGGGATGGTCTTATCCTACGGAGTCCTTCATTTTGCCTCGTCTTATCACAGCTGCAAGAGCAGCACAATATTCTGTTTTCACACTCAGCTATTTTTAATTGTCACCAATTATAATTAATTTACTTTTATGTGTCCTACTTGTCATAACATTAACATTTGTAAGTCTTTCCCTTTGCAGCCTGTGAGAATCTGTTGTGACATCTCAATAAAGCAGGATTCAATCAAGGTGTGAATGAATTGTTAATCTTGTTATAAATAGAAGGTGCCATATGTTGGTATGGAAGGGATGTCTTCTTTTTTTTGGGTGCTGAGGACAGTGGTAATGAAACAAAGTGAGTGGTCATGCCAGAATAACTAATAAAAGCCTGGTCACTGAGAAATGGAGAGGGCTCCAGCTCTCTATGCGCTATCAAGAAGGTCATCAGGACTGTAAGGTGTGCCAGGCAGGGCCCTTGAGCTCTTCTTTCTGTGGGTTTTTGGGCTAAGGTTATTAAAGTGACTCAGGATGGGAAAGCAGTGAGATCACTGTACTAGGAGTGAATCAAAGAAGTTTGGGTGGCAGTCCTGCCCATGGCAGAGGGCTCGAACTAGATGACCTTTAAGGTCTCTTCCGACACAAGCCATTCTATGACTCTAAGTTGTGATAGTCTCCCTGGGAGCTGAAACACCTGCAATGCGTTGGGAAATCTAACTTAGGCAACTGGCTATGAAAATGTGATGGTCGAAACTCTTATTCTGGGGAGCTGAGTATCATAAAGGACCCACTGAGTCGCAGACCATCTTTTGTTCAGATAAAGAACCAGTGCATTTCCTCATACATCTTGTGCTCAGATATCATCTGTGTGGACTGCTTAACTCCAGCAGTATATGTTCCATATTTATACCTTCTTTAGTCTGCTGTTTCCTAAACACAGGTCTGGCAAACAAGCAGAAGGAATTACCGTTATATTAAACTATCACTTCCAGTAAAACTCACGTCCACTTGAAATCTTGGGAACAGAGCCAGTCTCAGAGGGAAAAGGATACCTTGTCCATCAATCTACCCCTCTCCACCCCTCCAGTGGATTTATCTTTTCACATTACGTTAAGGGTATTAGGAGGGGCTCCTTTTAACTTTTGCTGACCCAGGACGGAGAAAGGCATGCCCTAGCTGAAATGCACACGCACGCACGCAGGGAGCCATGTCTGTTCTTCAATAGGCAAGACGATCTGCCCCCCTTGTCGGTTTTTCTAAATGCTCTGGTAATTCCCCACGGAATGCTCAGTTCTCATTGGGAAGTTTAGATGTCTTCCATAATCTATTTAAACAGCTATTTAGGTATCACGGAGAAACCTGTTACTTTGGAAAGGTAAGAGGATTCCAGCACTCGATACCAGCAGCCAGCTCTTAGAAGCCATCTGGGGCTGCCTGCGGCCATAAGACCCTTCCCTTCCCCTGCACTGCACCGCAGGGACAATTGATGCATAAAGTCTCCATCACATTGCTGCTGCTCTGTTTACTGTTGCTTTATTTACATATCTAGAAATTCAACATCTTTGCATGTTTTGCAAGCTGTCATGACATGAGACACTAGTAATATGCTATGTTTTGCTTGCTAACATATTTTTGACATATTTTAGCTTTTGATTATAAGATTGCATCTTTCCCAGCTACCATCTGTCTCAACTCAGTGGCACTCTGGCATTTACAAAAACAGTAGGGTGTAATATTTCTTATATACTTGAACTCTACTAGAAGCATGTTATTTTCAGTCTTAACCAATATGTCACACTTTCACACATGAAGGCTGAAATGCCTTATATCCTTTAAGGTATCTGTCAAAAATAAAGAACACATCATCACATTCAATTTGGCTGAGATGAGTAATATATTAATGAGAATAAGAATGGGAACACTTTCTGACTTATAAATAGAACTGGCATTTTACAAGCTTTGTGTACTTGTCCCTGTATTTATCCTTTTGTCAGCACAAATGAGATTTCCACATAAAACCCAGGAATTTCTTCTTTGTATTTGGCAAGATATGCACAATATTCTCAAAGCTGGAGTTTTAAACATGACTTATTCCTTTCTTGAAATATCTGGTAACCTGAGACTTTCAGGCTTTACTTCTTCCCTCTCTGTCCTCCATCTGTGGACAGTCAAAATGTGATATTCAGCAAACTGGAAATCACACTTTATATCTACCCTGACAGCAATAGGCAAGCAGCTCCAGCCATTTGGACTGTTGTGATGTGCAGCTCTTTAACTGCAGTATGTCAACAACACTGGTTTCTGTGGGATGAATCCAGCAATTCAAGCAATAGGATACGACACTAAAATAGCTGGAGAACATTTTTTTTTTTTTGGTCCTCTTTTGTAGGTGAGCTGGAGTAGGAGGGTATTCTGGTAGGTAAGGTTAGCTTTTATCTCCTTTCTACTTCTCAAAATGGCAGGCAGCCAGGAGCCAAGCCAGACCCCAGCAAAGCTGTGAGGTCTGGGGGCAGCTCCCCGGGGTGGTGGTGCCAGTAAGCATGATCCCGCTGTGTGCACCACCTCCACCACCTCCAGCTCTGCCTGCCCATGTGGGAAGAGAGGGTGAGGGATGTGAGGGCAGGAGTGCTACTGTGAGCAATGCTGCTGACTGCACCCAGTAGTTGGGTCTACTCCCTAGATCCAACTCACTAAACAATATAATGTATATAATAAAGTTATACACAGAAGATGTGCGGTGACCTCTCTGGCAACCAACATGTCAAGTGTACAGGAATAAAACTGTTGAAATTGGCAAAGAAGACAAACAAACAAAACCAGAAAACAGTGCATACTACCCTCAAGCACACCCTGCTTTGCAGCAGACGGGCAGACCTGTTTCTCCCAGTACATTCAGTCAAACGGCCAGCTTCGAGATAAATGACCTGCTCCTACTGACCCATGGCAGAGGTCCTGACACAATGGGATTCCAGATCCTGGTGGTCCTTGAGGAACTACAGGAGCAGTGACAGTAACACAGCTTTCAAAGGGAAAAGACAAGACACAAGCATGCTCATACATAATGGTAAACTGAATTTATTTCCTTTTGGAAAACAATTCCAGTAATCTCCAGGTTCAGACCGCAGAGTAAACATTAATAACAGTAACATACAGGTTAGTTCAACTGATTCAAGAATTTGGCCGTGTGAAATCATTAAGGAAAGTCTTGAACACTCAAAGCTTCAAATGGTATCCAGAAAAAAAAAAAATCTTTGACAATCTACATAACAACTATTGCATATATGGTAATGCTATCTGTCATATCGCAAGGCTTACAAATATATATATGGGCCTTATTCAACTGTGGGTTCCTGCTCTGTGAGAAAGAGTCTCTCCAGGTTTTTTGCAAGAATCTTCAGCAATAAAAAATAGTCTTGGATTCATCCGTTTGTATACCAAAAGAGAGATTTCTAGACCAAAGTTTAAATGAAAGGAAGGCCAAACAGAGCTGTAATGGAACATAGCTATCACCTTCTCCCTCCTTGAAAATGACACTTTTTCTTCAGCTATTTTTTTCCCCTCACACAGTATTATTATTATTCTTGTCCTTCTTGAATAGGGCCCAAGTCCACTTGTCTTTATAAGACCATTTTAGTATCAGACAACATAATACATGTGCAACACTTTATATACAGGAAGTCTATCCGGTGCTCAAAAGTTCAAACACATGAACATCCAACAGTTTCGATAATACAAGTTTTATGGTACAATACAATGTTTCTGAATAATATACATTAACAATGAAAGTTTCGTGCAAAGAGTAAAACGTGTTCCCTTTTTGTGCCACAAAGAATCCTCTGGAAGAGATGGGCCTTGCACTAACTGCTATGCTGGGTCATCGTATGATTCTGAAAGGAAAATTAAAGAGACAGCTTAGTCACACAATAGGCATTTCAACCAATATCACACAAAATAATGTATTGGAAAGAGAATATGTTTGACCCTCCCTGTTTTACAGCAGCCAGAAGAAGCGTCGTTATCAAAGCAAAGAGCTTGCCCCAGCTGTTTCACAGTTTTTCTCTCCCTAGGTCACCAGGAAGGCAACGCACTGTGTCTAAGGAGGTTTGGGTAGACCTGCCCCAAGGACACTGCCCACCAGTCCCGTGGTTCTGGTGTCTGCTTACATGTGGCTGATGGTTTATATATTATGCAGATGAGAAGTGCATGTATCTCTCAGAAACATCCTTGATGCCCATAAGGCAAAAAATAGGCTGACTGGGACAGTGCTCCCTGGGCTGTGACATCGCTTCAAATGTTTTACTACATTAAAACCTATTTCCCCCTAAACAGAGTAGCACAGTGTATTCTGGTTAGAGTGTAAGAATCATTTTGCGCCTAGCAGAGAGTTCAAAGACTGATGAGAAAACAGGAGGGGCTGCCACAGCCCCTCTGTTAGTCACCAGAACCCACAGACATTTTTCCTCAAGTGAATGCAGTGCATTATGCGAGGTGGCACAGCACAGGCTCCAGAGCCCAAAGTTCTCCTTTCCCATCTGGGTAATGAACAAATGCAGCAGCAAAGCCAGGTTTCACCATCCTTCCTCTCGCTGCCCCACTTGAGCTGACCACTTCTAGGGACGAGAGATGCTATTTCAGTGCCTCACTGGCTCAGATCCTACACAAGCACTGAGCTAAGAACAAGGAATGAATCCAGCGTGTGTTAAGTCTGCTCCAATATAAACCGGATGCGCAGAAAAACAAAGTCTGTGAATGCTACTTCACAGACAAAAAGCACTGCCACTGATTAGTGATAAATTTTGTGCTTTTTAATCCAGGCCAGATTTGGGCCAGAGCTGGAGGCTGTCATGTCCCATAATTTGGTCCCAGCACGCGCAGCTGCCTCACCCCGCTTTATCAGCGCAATCTGTCTTCAGCCCCCTTCGGACTAACACACTTCAGGATGAACCTGTTCCCAAAGGCTGTGAGCGTTTTCAGAGAAGTGAACACCTGCTGGAGCGTACCCTCCAGAGCCACCCATGGAAAGACCCATAAAGGCAGCCCTGGTGAAACAAATGTGAAATGCAGCGTGACTGCAGGCCAGGCTGATCGCTCTCCCTGCCTGTCTCCTTCCCTCTCCCTAAACTGCGCACGCACACAAACAATAGTTCATGGGACATTTGGCAAGGAAAGGATCTTACAGTAAGACTGAGGAATTTTTAATGCAGTGCCATTCTCAAGATTAAAGGAAAATGACCCAGTGACACTCAAAGATGCAATTTCCAGATGTGAATGCGAAATGATTTAATGCTGATGGCAGGCATTCCAGACCGTCCAAGGCCAGAGAGTGTTAAACAAATACACTCTACCACTTGATTCCATCTAGCTTCTTAGCCTTCCCCTAAAGTCATTTCAGATGCTGTCGAGCAGCAACAATACACTGCAGACTAAAACGTTGGCTGGTCTCAGGTAATGGGCTCTGACTTGAAACCACAAAAGCAAGGAAATTAAGAGTTAAGCCTGACAGTCGGCCCTTTTGTCATCCTGTTGTGCCCATTTATTGCAGCACTTATGGCAATAACACCATGAGCTTATTGGAGACCCTGCAGTACCTAGAAACCACAGGACAGGTTAAATATGGGGTGGCAGCCTGAATGCTGATTTCTGCTTCGCTCTTGAGCAGGTGAAGCCAGATAGCAGTTGTTATATTGCAGAGAGTTGTTTGGGGGGAGCCTTTTGTTTCTAGTCTGCTGAGAGTAAGCACGTCAGTCATTCCCATTTTTCTTTCTTTCCACTGACTGAACAGTGCAGGACCAGTATGGGGCTGGATGAACAGTTGCACATGAAGCAGCCAAAAGATGTTTTAGAAATATAGGCGTAACTCTGGCTGCAATTACATTTTTTGTTAAGATATAAAAAGGCCCAAATGTGAGGGACACAAACTAGAGCCCAGCACAGGGATCGACTTGCCCCTGCTCTCAGTGTCCCTGGCTCCCAAGTCCTGGTGCAAACTGGGATTCTCTCAGTACAATGGAGAAAATAAGTGTTGCACAGCAAAACAAGGCAGGGCAGGATACAAACATTAGGAATTGCTTTGAGCAGATTGGGCCTTAAAAAGGCAACTGTACTTGTTGTTGTAAACAGTCAAAATACAACACGCTTTCCAAAGTAATTAAGGCTTCCCAGACGTGAGGGACTAGGGAGAAATACCTATCTGGCTAACTGGCAAAAAAATACAAAGTGGAAGCACTTCAGAAGCATACCACTGACAAGACAAGCAGGCAAAGGATGGGAGGAGAGAGATAAGAAAAGGAAGAAAATTCTGCAATCCCGCGGAGAGCCGTATTCCACTCCACCAAAAGCCATCTATTGGAGACCCCATGTCTAAGTGACTGAAAATTGCAAACATTAATCCCAGTTATGAACTGTTGCTGTTTTTATGAGGGGCGCTGTGTTTAAAAATTTAGGGCAAGAATCCTCCTCCATTATGCACACAGCAGATCTCGACTGTGATGCTCGCTCTTCCTCGCAGCAGCAAGCTCCCGCCTGCCCAGCAGCAGGAGCGCCCGCGGGTGGGGAAGGAGGAATTTGGAGCTCTTGCTGGCAGGGAGATGGCGGGGCCACAGCAGTGTGGGCACCCAGGGAGAGCAGGGAACTGCAGGCAAGGTCCCCCGCGAGCACGCTGCCCTTCGCTAAAGGTACACTGCGCACTTGATATGTGCCTCCACCAGAAACTTCAAAATAGTTTGCCTGAGTTCGGAGCAATTAGAGCATCCTCGTGCCAAAGAGATGTCATTTAACTAAGTACAGGAGACATCACACACTTCCCTTCTTTATATCCCCCAAATTTGGTTGCACATAAACGCATCTGCTTAATTACGAGGTAGTCTCCCTGTGAAGCAAAAATTTCGATTTCCTACTCAAGCAATGGAAAGGGAAAATATTTTTTATTAACGTAATCCTTCCTGGACCTCAGCAATAGCTACGTCAACATTTCCAAGAGCTATGGTTTCATGGGGAGAGCCGAGTTTAAAAATGCAAGCTTTGCATGCACAAAATGGAGGAACAGTGAAGCAGAAGGTCTGTGTGTCACTGCATCAGACACAAACCCAGCCAGGAAGACTGTCTCATCTCCACAATTTCTCTGTCCTGATTTTGTCTGGAAAGCAAGTATACTACCTGAGAGAACCTGAATTCAACGTGTTTTTCATGCAGAATAAACTCCTGAAATGCATTTGTCCTGTTCCTATATCTATACATTTGCAGAACCCAGAATCCGAACTGTTAGGTGAGCTCCCATAAAATTACATGCCACCACTTTTCTGACTGAAAATGCTTTGAGATTTCCTTGTTGATAGCATTAAGGAGCGTGCATGTAAAACATGCACAGATGTCATTACAACAGTTGGTGGATGATTCTTCTCTGCAAAAAATGTGTAAAGGTTTCTTTGCAGAAGTGCTCGAGACAAAAGAAGCAACATTTTTGGTTGTTTAGTGCACATCTTTGTGCTTCAGAAATAATGTGAGATGTATTAGCTAGCAAAAAGTTTCCACCCACAGCATCAAAATTAATGAAGAAAAAAATACCCACAGATAACCACAGACTCACTATCCCATTAGAATCTTTAATGTGAGCTGCAGTTGCATTCGATTAAAATGAGACTTGTGCTTCTCATTCTTTCAACTAGACGAAGCAAGTCCCGGTTTGTACCTGACAGACAGTGCAAAGACGGTACAAGAGAAGAAATATAAAGATGAAACGCAGATGCATTATTTCAACAGATGGTAACAGTACCAAAACAGCATGTTATTTTTTCCTTAGTTCAAGAACACAAACATGAGTAATCAATCATCACTGATTAAGTAATTATGGTACCCTACATGTTATCACTTATCTGGAATCCTTTATCTGTGTACAATATGGATCATCCTATATATATGTTTTTTTTTGCATTCAGGAAAAAAGAAAAATGAAAACAACAACAACAAAAATCCCCAACCCTACTGCTCTGCAATATAGTTCCAGGTTGTAAAACAGAATTCTACATTACTATCAACCTTTAAGCACTGCATTTTTTTTTTTTTTTTTTTTTTAACAAAAGCAATTGGTTTCCAACAGGCTGGATAATAAGTCTTTTGACCTGCATTCTTCTCTGACCCATTAAGGTCACCCCTGTGCTCGGGCATATAGCTGACTTAGGAAATGCCTGCAAGTCCTGCATTTCATCTCCTGCCCACTCAAAATAAAGCTTTCTTTAAATGTGTCTGTACGGGTCCCTAAAGACCAGGGAGGCATCCCTGTAGTGGGCAATGGAGGGACAGAAGCTTCTGCCTTTATTAATGAATGCAGACCATTATGAGTCTGGCTGGCTCCTGCACTGTTCCCAGAAGCATATACTGTACGTGACTTAAAATGCTAGAATATTGACACAAAGCGAGCTGGGCACCCCTAAGGAAAATTACTCCTTGGATATAATGTAGGCTCGTAACAGCTATTAGAGTACAAAATAAAACCCTCCGGGATCAAACTGACATATACCGCATTCTACCTACTCCTCAAACATTAGAAGAATTTCTTTGTGAAGGCATTCTCAAGGACAGCATTAAACTGACTTTTGTAGCAATCTGCACCAGCTTTTTGGCTTACAGCTTTTAGTACTAAATCTCTAGTTTGAATCAATATAAGTACTATATCTTCCACATTAATCAATACATTTGGTTCAATACACGTTCTATTAAATTATACTTTCTAATCAAGATTTTCTGCTTCTCTCCCCTTCTTTTTAGTCCAAACTTCCTACCCTGCGCCATACTTTTCAAACTGTCTGCAGCTAATAAGAGGATGCTGGATTTTCCAGAACCGAAAGGGAAGAAAGAAAGGCTGGTGGAAAAGGCGAGACTCGCAAAGCCTTAAGCGCAGCAGGAATGAAGAATCAAAAATTCAGCTTCACAGCATCAACGTGGTTTCCAGAACTTGCGCCTGATGCCTCATTACTTAGCTGGCTGCCACGATATAAAACCTCTTCTGCAGGAAGCTCTGTACTGGGAAGTGGTGAAACAGCGCACCATGTGGAAAGGAGCGTGGGGGAGGAGGGAGCAGGGGTACGGCAAACAAACAAAACTTATTCAGGTTAACTATAAGAAAAATCTCAGTAAAAGTTGTTTTTCATACCCTTTCTTCAAACTTGTGGTGTGTCAGTGCTGCAGCACAGCTTCTTGCCAAAGCCCCACTGTATCGTGGCAACGCTCTTTCCTGGTAAGCCATAACACCATTATATCCAAGTCTAAATTGATGAGGTATTTAGATTTGTGAGATACTAAGATGAAATACACCCTATAAATTAAGATGTAAAAAGATATTGTTTTGTCCAAGTCTTTGGGGATACCTGAAACATTTGGATAGCCGATATTTGTAGCAATCTGAGTGATGTACACAGTTACAGTAAATGACTTTTCCACACCTGTGTTAGGTTTGGTGGAATGTGGTTATTCTTCATAGGCAGAGAACATGAAATGCAATGTCAAAATGATAAACTCATACATTGCAGACATTTGCCACTGTCTTGCAGATCAGAAACACTGCACTGATGTCCCTTGCTTGCAGTTTCTCTTTTCCTCCTCTCCATATAATCACTGTGAAACTGCAGAGAAACTGTTGCCTTTTCTTTTGACATTTAACATCAACTCACTCAGCTCACAATAGCATCTTATAATCCTTTCTAGATGACACTGTGTCATCATTAAAGAAAAAGGTGAAATAGCATAATAAAAGACAAGAGAAGAATTCACGGAATTTAAAGACAGAAAAGACCCATTAGGGCGTTTTCTCCACCCATCTTGCCAGCCTTAGATTATTGCCTATAGTGTAATTTCAAGTGTTTTGCCCAGTTCAATTTTAATTAGAGCTTCCAGTGCTCCTCTTGGGAGGCTGTTTCACAGCTTCACAGACCTCAGGGTTAGGATTTTTTTTCCTGATGTTCATCCCAGGAGAGGAAAAGGCTCAGCCAGCCCCAAATCACACATGAAACCAAATCTGCATAGTCAGGAGCTGATTTCAGTAGAATATTTGGGCCATTTCAAAGCAGCTGAAAGCAGTAAACTTGCTTTCAATGGCTCAAAACATTAAGGCCCCAGCTCCGCAGCTACTGCAGACAATGAAGATGATTCTGTTATGTGGGCTTCTAGGGCTCAGCTGCAACACAGGTAAATGTGCAGTATCGATGGGATTTAGCTGTGTTCCCACAGTAAGGGCAATCCCCTCCACCACCCATCTCCACCAAATGCATTAACAGAAGGTTGTCACCCTGTTATAGGGACACACCTAGGTCCATTCTACACTATAATCCTTAGTTGTACTGACAGAACACCTGTGAGCAATGGTTTACAATCTGTAAACAATTCTGTTTTTCACATAGGTGAAATACAAAGAGTAACTGCAGCTGAATGCTCATCATCAGATGATGTGACCACAGGTCATCTCCCCTAACAAGTCCCTCCCTTCCTTTCATAAAACATAAACCATAAGACATTAAATTATTGTATTTTAAATGTTGGAACTCAGATGTTTCTAAGGGGATTTCAGGAGTTACATTGTTTGTAACACAGAAGTGAATATATATTCAGAATTCAATGGTCACACTTATCCTGAGAGAACGAAGGAGCTGGAAAGGAGATGATGTCTTACAGGTGCAAAGCAGGAAGCCGAATGGAGACTTTGAAGCTCTAGAGAGAAGAGAAACAACTCCAGCAGGTGTGCCTGCCACCAATATCTTCAGTGCTGCTGAGATGAATTTTTAAGTGCACTAAGGTAGGCATGGAGTTTCATCCAGATCCAGTCTGACCACCAGCACAGTCCTAACAAAACACAATCTCCGGAACCTGAGATTCCCAAGGAAAGGAGCATTTGATCTGAACTGAAACAGAGCTATTTCCACAACAAAGAACGGGCCAAATCCCCAGAGAAGCTACGTGCCCATAAATATCACTTAGCTATGCGTAAATACCACTTATGTGTGGCCAGTTGATGCTTACCAGCTTTTGAGAACCAGCTCTGTTCTCAAACATGATGGCCACTTAACTGGTAGGCTTAGGTCATGAATGACCGCTTTTGACAAGGATAATTTTGGAAAGTCTACACTGAACTGAAGTTATTCGTATAAATTAGTTCACCTAAGCTATGTGATTTGATATTATATTAATGTCTCTGAAATGATGTGACTGCTGATCAGACAGTTCACTTAATCCTATTTAGGTAAAAGTCTCAGTATTCTGGTTCTCCTACTCAAACATTTCCAGCTGGGCCAGAGAAAACAAAATCAGAAAAAAAAACCTCTAATTGGATAGCATGTTCTTAGGGATGCAGACTGAAAACTGACAAACAAACAAACCCCTGATACTGATTTTTCTTCAGAGACTTACACTAAGTCACTTATAAAATACCAGTGATTCCTTTTTTGGATTGATTATTATACTTAGATACATACATCACAGATCTTATGCATGGAAAAGAATGACATTTTCAGGTATAGCAAATAAGGCCTTCATCATTGTCACCAGAACTGAACAGAGGCAAACAAAAGTGTCTGTTCACCATCCTTGCCCCTTCCTCATTATGCGTGTTGGTGGGGGGCTCCTAGTTAAGCCTCTGACATAAATCAGAGAAGCACCAAGGCTGCCAGGTAACAGCCTTCCACAAACCTCCCTTAGACTATTTGGGGGTTACAGAAATGCAATGGAACCTACAACAACCTCCTCCAGTCTGGGCAAGGTGTATCTGGACGTACGGGCAAGATATCTCCATAGATGACAAAATGATGGTGACGGGGAGAGAGGGAGATGGTTAGGACAAGGGTTAGGCTCAAGGCAATTCACCAAAACCGGGAAAACTCTCTGTTCTGTTATGCTGGAAAGAGGCTGTATTGCTTGTCAGGGTCTAGGCCTCAGTCTTGTCTGCAGAAAAAGAAGGCTTTTGTAATACTGTAAATGCTTGAAATTAATGCACAAGTGTCCTACCCCAGTAAGAAAATTGTTCACTAAGAGGGAATAAAAGCTTAAACAAAAAAGGCAAAAGGAGGCACTTCTGAGAAATATATCAGAAGTCTTATTACTTTAGAATATGATTACGATTATCCTGGTATAAATTAAGAGAAGCTCCACTGAAATCAAGGGAGTTACAAGACAGGGACAAGTATGAACAGAGCCAGGCCTGTGGAGTTTGAAAGAAATGAATATTGCTCATGTACCGATTGCTTCTTGCTTGCCCTCTGCAGAGGGGACAGGCAGAAGCCTCTTCCCCACGTCATACAGGCAAAGAGCAAGCAGAACCCAAAACTGAATGAATCCTGTTTTATCTGCAGCCGTGGTACAGCAGAGTGGCAAAGGACACGCAGCTTTGGAAGGCAAGATCGCCTAATAAGATATTCAGGAACTAAGTCAGTGTTTCACAAACAGATGTGTTCATCAGCTAGTTGTTGTCTGCTTTATTTTTTTTTCTTTGCTATATTTAATTTATCATGCTGGTGCTTTCTGAACTACAACATCTGTAAATAAGTTTAGGTCTGACCTCCCTCCCCTTCTACATCCATGAGCAGTACTCCTACAGCGCGCTCTAATTTTAGATCCCTTAAAGAGAAACAAATACGTGGAAAAGAGAGAGAGGTAAAGAGCTAAACGAAACCAAAACAACCTCTGTCTGACAATATGTGTTCATCTTACGTGAATACAAATGTACCTAGCTGGGAGGAAGGAATTGGCTCCTAGAACTGAAGCTACGCTGTGTACAGGTTCCTTTATAGGTCAAATCCAATTAAACAAACTACTACTAAATATTTAACAGCTCAGTGCTGTAATTAGTGACAAATAATGAAAGCTTAAATTGATAATTGCATAGAAATGTCCTGTTGGAAGCATGACATGTTTCTTGCTCCTCCTGTTTACCTCTTCTCACTGAATCCTGACAGGTCTTTTCAGGGATTGCAGTGCCTAGTGAACCTGTATCTTACACACATCTATTCAGCTGTCGGTACAGTTTGCTATGAGCTCTAAGAAGGAACCTTCCAAGTGGATCTTTTTCTTCTCAAATTCCCATTCTGGGTGCCCTGACTTAAAGCAGGGTAGCTCTTGGATCAGTGAATTGATTTCAAATCTTAAACCAAGCGACAGGTCCTGAATTTCAGCTCCTGGCCTTAGGATTCAAAAGGTCACCCAATTAAAATGGGGAAGCACACAGAGCTGTGATTTATATGCAAAGGGCAACCTTTAAAACAATGATCCTTTCCAGTTTTCCAGAGGTGCATGCACGAGAATTCCTCTGAACAAAATTACAAGTGAAATTACAAGTTTTGTGATACAGGCTGAAAGGAAAGTGCTGTAACTTGTCTGCACTCGTATTACACGGGCAGACGCATCCCACGCTTGTATCGATCGCCAGGTTCACCCCCCTACCTTGTGACATAACGCTGGGTATTGTGCTTGTCAGGCGACAAAGGGACAGCCTGGAATTTGGATTCCCTGCGCATTGCAGCCGGTGCGTGCTGCCTTGTACAACAGCACTCAGCGCACGGGAGGTTATGGATCAGTCCAACATTAACACAAAGCAGCTAACACAGCTTTCTCTCAGCTAAAAGCAAACCCTGAACCACCCCAGCTTTAAAATCATGAGACCCAGCTTTGTGCACAGAAATCCTCTTTGGCAGCTACCAGCTTGTAAGCCTACATACAGTTAAGGGAATATATAAGCAAACTGGTATGCATTTTGGATCCAAAAATCAGAAGGCAACAGGTGAAAATGCATTCCCTCATCCATGGTATGTCAATTTTAAAATGTGTGGGAAAGAAAAAGAAAGACTATGGAGTTCTGCTAGCTCTCCCGAAATGCTGATGGTCAGCCCCAGACTCAGTTGCACACTGACGCATTTCTTCCTCCAAGACAGTATGCAAGGAAACCCAGATTAAGCAGGCTTGATGGCAACAGCCAAAGATTCCTGAGCTGATAAGCAGAGGTCCCACGGCTCTTAGTCTCTGACTTGCTTCACAGCTAGCTACTGTTCCAGCCCAGCTTGGACATCTCATCATCCTTATTCCTACAGCTCGTTAAACAAGTAGTGGGAACTGGGATGGGGGTTACGTGACAGGCTTGGTGTGAGCGTGAATTACAAATATACTCATTGGTAAAGAAAATAAGGACCTTCATAGCTGGTAACTAGCTGCAGTTAAGAACCCTACATTGAAATGTTGTTTTCCTAGAATAACCTCAACCTGGTTTCCTCTTTTTAAGGTCAAAGAGCTCCAGGTTGTGAAGATGGTTTTTAGAGACAGGAATGCTACTGTGCTGCTTTAGAAAGTCACTGCTTCTCTGTATTTTTTAAGGACATACACTGTAAAACAATAAATCTGGAGCATTTACTGACATGTGGTACCAGAATAATAAAATTTTCTGTTTGTCATTGTGGTTGTTGATTGTAAAACAAGGAAGTCTGGATTCTCTATTGTCTTCTGTCCTGTTGTCATTTGCATTTGTGGAAGAGAAGTGTGAAATGTGACCACAGCTAAATGGGAGGAATTTCACTCTCTCTTTTGCCTCTTTTTAGAACCTATACAAGGGATAAGACAGCAAAGTCTTACCCTATTTTAGGTCTATGTCACACATTTAATACTTTTTCCACCCCCTCCCAAACAAGTATGACACACAGAAGCATGCTTCTATGCCTTTTTCTTTCCTCTCCTTGAGGAAAAAGCATCCTCCCACCAAATGCCATTCTTCCAGGTTGGGCATTCCGCTTCCTGTCACACAGCTGGCAGTGACACGTGGCACATCAGATGTATCATTAGAGCCAGCCTCGACCCTGTGCTGACAGTGGAAGAGATGACCCCTCACCCCTGGCGACGCTGTGGACCTCCTGTCACCCTGGCTGTGTCCTGCTGGGGACACCAGCCTGGTGCAGCTGCTGCCTGCACCCCTTGCTGCTGGTTAGGGCTGGTTTTTAGTGTGACAATCTTCTGATCAGCTGCAAAGAATCATGCTGAGGAGGGAAAACAACTGGAGACAGTGCTTCCACTTGTTTGCTGCCTGTGTTTCGTGCCAAGCTGTCTGAAATGCAGAACTTTAATTCCTTTACAAAAAGATGTGCTGTAGCTATGGTGAGGCTAATCTATAACCCTTGCAGTCTTACATAATTTGCTACTCCAACTTAATCTTAATTCATTACAATAAAAACCACCTAATTAAAATAACTCTTTAAAGTGAATTATTAGCTTGATCCTGAGAAAAAAAAGCAGAATCTTCTCTATCAAAGGGTGATCCATCATACTGCAGCATGCACTCATACAAATGCAGAGGTAAGCCAGGAACAAGTACACAGCAACAGCGCCAGGCACGAAGGGGCAGGCAACAGGAGGCCTGCTCTCCCGGCGGCACTTCACGGACCCTGTCACACAGAAGTGGCACTTCTTCTAATTTACAACTCTCACAGTTGTTTTACCTTGGCAAAATTTACTAAGTAATAACTTCAGTGAACAGACTGGCACTGCAAACAGAAAAACAAAACCACCGCAAAGATTTAGGCCCATGGAGAAAGCAGCTTTCCCAGAAAGTTACTGTCTTCAACACTAAGACAAAACGTTTGTTTGGGGGCTACTCTTACCGTCCCTGAAGCTCAATAACAGTTATGTGTTGTAGCATTAGCATCAGCAAGATCTGCACTGCCACTTCACTGTGGTCTATATTCTGTCCTCCCTGCAAGTCTTCTCAGCATCTTAAGGCATTTTACACACTGTATGTTTGAGTTCTGGTCAGATCAACCAAAGAAAGACTTCTGGATTTGAAAGAGCCTGCTCTGGGGCTTTGGCTTTCCCTTAAAATGTCATTAAATTGTCACGGTGATCCGCTTTCAAAATGTCAGTTCAAAAGCATACCTAATGTTTGCAATTAAAGCTCACAGACGTTCTGGTTACTATTAGTTTTGCTTCTCAGTAACTATTAACAATTACAAGAAATATAGTGCTCTCCATTTACATACGCACAAAGAAGAAGAAGAAAAACAGAAAGCAGTTATAAGGGCTAAGCAGAAACTCTCTGGAATACATGCAGCACGATATTGGATTTTTTTTTTTTTTTTTGCCGTATCCTAAAACACACCACTTTGTAGAAAGTTCTTTTCAAATCAAAGCAATACTACAGTAAAACAACTGCAGGCAACATTTCTAAGCCACAATGCAGTTTGTGTCAGAACACTCATCACTTCAGGCTGACCTGTCAAACTATCTTTGGGAGCACAATAAAAAGGCAAATCTGCAAGTTGGTAAGAAACTTGTGAAACATAAAAAGTATGAGTTGCTCCCAAACTAGAGAACAGAATGCTGTGCAGCGCTAACCGAGCCGTGCTGATGCTCACAGCAGCTGTCTGTCCCTTCCTACTGCTTACAGGCACACCTGCTCGGCTGGGCTCCTAACACTACTGTGAGGGAGTCAGCATTCTGGAGCTCTAACAGAAGTAAGAAATTCAAAAATTCGGGCTCAGCTGAGTGGTGTGGAGGAGAGATCAGAATGCAGTACTAGACATGGGTACCTGCTGTCTGTAGCAGGCATGATAGCAATGGTGCTATATTACAAATTGCATATGGATGAAGTTAGTTAGATGTCATTTTTGAACCTCGGGAGGCAGTTTCTGGCATCTACATTTTCAGGAGATTCTCAGCACCTTGCAGAATCCGACCCCAGAATCCAACCCTCTTACTCAGGTAGCCCAGTATGGTCTCCAGGTGCCTCTTTTTAGGCATCAGGGATTAACATTTTGGTCACAGGACAGGGCTTTTCCAGAAACTAACACAGTTGTCCAACAGTCTACAGAACTCACCAGAGAATCATTTCCAAGGGTTTTTTGGAATCACTTCTCAGAGATATATTTCTCTATTAAGTTCCGCAGAACAGTCCAACATCTGCAGAGACTTACCATTCTCTGATAAATTTTTGACATTTTCAGACTAATTCCTATATAACCGCCATATATTTTTCTAAATCCATGTGGCCTAAACATTCAAATCTTGGGCCAGCTTAGCCCTCAGTGCATGTCAAAGCGCTCATAAGGCTGCCCGACCTTATGCCAGCTCGTAATAGCCCCCAGGGGACTGGTACATCAATTAAAACTCGCTGGAATTCATCGGAGCCTGAGACACGCCTGTGAGGACCAAAAGGGAGTGACAGAGAACCAGCTAGCAAAATAAACAGGAATTGCTGCATACGAAGGGAATCCTCGGCTGTCTGACTAAAGGTACCTTTTATACTGGCAGGGGATGCAAATTGGAGCCTGAGGAACCACACTTTCATTTTCAAAGCACTTTGCAAACATCAACCATTTCACCTTCACACCACTGCTTCGAGGGAAGTAAATATGTACAGTTCCAGCATCCTCTGTTATCTGGAGGTGCAAGGAAGCACCCGGCGTTTTTACAGGCACAGTCTGTGTTCGCACACAAAAGGGAGCTTTTGACAACCCCTTCCAGTGGCAGAAAAGGGATCAGCAGAGAGATCCTGTTATCCAGCCTGGTGCTCAGTGCCCTGCCTCCCTTGGAAGGCACCAAGGCAACTTGCTGCATCCCGACCGTACGCTGCCTTGCTGCACGGAGCAGATTATTGCATGTCATCCTGTATAATCTCTCCTTTAAGAGGGAGTCCAACCGCTTCCCGTGCACACCCC
>VXAV01008072.1:239589-307643 GCA_013399715.1 Alectura lathami | reverse complement strand
CCCCCCCCCCCCCCTCAGATGGTGGCAAGGTTGGAGACAAGTTGTTTTCTCCAGGCTGAGATTAAAAATGGCTCTGTGTTTTCCTAAGCATTCCTCTGAAGCATGGGCAGCGCGTGTGTGTGTGTCTGAGAACAACCCCGGTGAAAGGGAGGAATGAGAGATGCTAAACAATGCTGCACAAAGTTGCAGACTGTTCGGCTACAGGCCAGAAAATGAATCCAATTTTTCATTCTGTCATTATAAATATTTCAGTGCAAATGGTACTGATTTTCTGCAACTGTGGTTAAGCAAAGGGCCTCCAAGTGAATATTTAAGAAAAAAAAAAAAGAAAAGAAGGAGGAGGAAGGGGAAAAAAAAAAAAAAAGAGAAAGAAGAGGTGTGTGGGGGGGGAATTAAGGTTAGCTACCAATTAATTTCAAATTTTAACAGCAAAAGATTCTGGGAAAAATTCTACAGCGATGCAGCGTGTGTGACTCCAAGAAGGAGGAAAAAAAACATTTACTCTGCTCTTCTTCTGACAGTTTCTCATAAAATATCTGCAGTCCATCTATCTTTTAGTACTCCAGGCTCCTCTGGAGAGCAGAAAATAGTAGTTTAAAGCTCACTTCAGTGCCAGTCTGCGGGAGATTGCTTTCCACAGGACCCCTGCTGATGGAGGCCTAGGGGAAGAGGCCCAGGAGTTATTCAATCAGTCCAAGGCTCTGGGGCGGCTGGGGGTCCGCTGAGGGCTGATTATAAAGCTGCCCTCCTGTTGCCTGCCTCCGAACAGAACGAAATGAGCAGCCTCTTGCTGAGCAGATTCTGCAAGAAGGAATTTCACCTGTCACGGAGTTTGTCAGAATTTCAGGATTTATCTTGGTGCAAAATTAATAAAATACCAACTAGGATTTCAGCCTGACTACTCAGCTGTGTCATCTCAAAGTGATCTTTCACCTAAGAAAACCTGGACACAGAGCTACTGAAGCCATCCTTGCCCTACTTTTGCTCTGGAACTTCGGCAGGATGCTATGACTGAATAACAAAACCATCAGATGTGGGCTTCCTGACAATTACACCAAACGTCAAGCGCTGGGTGGGTGCTACCGTCCCAACACGCGACCTTCCACCTCACTTCTGTGGTTCCTGATCCTCCCTGGAATAAGCTAGGAATCTGAAATATAAAAAGATCATTTCTGTAGTTTATAACCTAGTAGGTCCCTAACGGCAGCACATCTGTTAAGTTCATACACTGGTATTCCAGGTCTGGATTTGATTTATAAGTTTTAAAGGAATACAAACAACGGACTACGTAAGATTACACTCATGAAACCCTGCAAATTAATACTGCTGTGACAGTCAAGTACATGGTCCTTTAACCATATTCTGAGTCTAATATCTATCCTTGCAGCAAGGTGCCAAGTTGATAAAGCATCATCTCAAGCCTCTGTGAACAGAGTTCAGTTCTTTCTAAGCTAGATGGTCTCACCGGTCTTCTGACAGTGCCTTACAGCAATAATAATAATAACAAAAAACCTTTGTATACCACCTATTTAAGTAAGATTGTGCTAGCTTATAGCACACATGAATTTCAGGTCTCAGGTAGCACAGAAGCAATTAACTTGCAGCCTGCAAGAGAGCTTTTCTGTTAAAAGGAGAGATCAACTTGTAGAAAATAAAACTGTTGTCAGCTAAGCCAGCTGATGGGTAAATAAATACTATTCCAATTACAATGCCATTGGTTCAAATCACAACGTGGAAAACAGAGATCCCCTGTACCAAGAAACAGCAAAATATGCCTGGATTGAGAACAAAGATGCATTTGCCTTTAATAGGTCTTTCCCTACATTGTGGAATTTTCTGTACCCTGTTCAAAGCTGTTTGCTGTCTGAAGAAACAAATTTACCTTTCGATTTGCTCGTCAGCATTTTTGAGCGAGAGCTTAAAACAAATGGTAACATATCCCTTTCCTACCTCCTCACCCTTTAAATGACAATTCAACATTAATACACATCATAAAGCCACCTTTACCAGGCAGTAGTAGTCTGACAGTTTTAACACCAAGAGATCTCACAGCAGAGAGAGAGAAAGCACGCAAGTGAATGCACAGATGGTGGGAGGGGACACAGGGTGCTCTCAGCAGGCTACAGTAGAGATGCATTAACTCCACAGAGGGATAAGGGCTTCCCACCAGTACAGTCATGAATTATAACTGAGCATGGGAGTGAGTTCTTAGTGCCTGTCTCACAGCAAA
Organism: Alectura lathami; assembly: GCA_013399715.1. Classification (NCBI taxonomy): domain Eukaryota; kingdom Metazoa; phylum Chordata; class Aves; order Galliformes; family Megapodiidae; genus Alectura; species Alectura lathami. The sequence continues at coordinate 305,413 of VXAV01008072.1, read as the reverse complement.
TATACTGTTCCATTTTCCTGCACAGTCACCTTTCACCTTTACAAACTCAAAGCAAAGCAAAATGCACCACTAATATTTAACAATATCTCAGTTTCTTTATACTGCATAGCACACTTCGACACACACAGAGGATGGGGGGAAGCAGCATACCCGCTGACACAGAGTACCCCAAGCAGATTTACACACCCATGATCAGTGCCTACGGCCAGTGATTCTGCTGCAAAAGGAGCCTGTGACAATACAGATGAACAACTCAAGCTGCACGTAGGAATGCGTGTAACTCAGCAGTACTCGCTCACGAGCACTGAATCATCTCTTTCCCTCTTCCCTTGTTAACAGGGTGGAGGACATTCATTTCAGCTTTGAACACAAAGGAAGCTCTACTTGTATAAAAAATCATGACAGCCTGCAAAAACCCATTCTTTTTCCACCCAAAATCATATCTCAGTCTCAGTCTGATCGAAGCATGGTGAACCTGACCCTGGTATCAGGTAGAAAAACAAACCCTAAAGGCTGTTCCTCCTGGCTGGGGTTTTGTAAGGAACAGCTCCAGTTGTGTAGCCATCTGCATCTGAGTCCTTTTGACTAATATTTGGAAAGGAGCAATCTAATGATGCTGATGCTCTCAGAAAAGGAAAAGTAAAAGGCAGAAATTAAAAAAAAAAAAAAAAAAGAAAAGGGAAAGCCACCACTTCTGAGCCAAGACTGCTGTTTACTGGAGTTTCCTGGATGTGCCTCTCTGAATCACTGACCACACCTTGTTTTGCAAACTATCTGCACCTCCTCCCTAGGGGAATTCATCCCCTCCCAACTTTCCTCCTACTCAATGAATCTATCAATGGAGAAAATTTGTTATTTTAGGCAGCTGAAAATGTGACCAGTTTTAAAGGATTCATTTACCATGCCTTTCACTTCTGTTTGAATCCTCGGCGTTCCTGTTCTAAATGACAGCACCGCAAGCGCTGCTTTTGAGCACTATTCATCTTGCCTACCCCATCTCAGCCTTTCACACGGAAGGCTGCTCTCTTTCCAACAATGGAGCCTTCCTCCTTCATAGCTTCAGGGCAGAGACTGTTACTAGCTGCAGACTTGCTGCAAATATCACAATAAAGGATACAAATGTGAATTTCTCTTAAAATACAGGTTCAGCTCCGGAGGTATCTTGCTTCAGAAAACTCTGTCAAGAGCAAACAATACATCTGTTTCCAAAGCTCTCAGCAGCTGCCCAGTTGAAACTGCTTTCCCAAATGATCTAACGAGTCAGTGGAATCAGGATGGTTGCGAATTTTCTGCTTTTCTCCATTTTGTGTCTCTAATCGATATTTTACCTTCCTTCACACTTAATATACTCAGTCTTGGTTTGGCAGCATGTCTCACAGAACGCTAAAAAACAAAGATCAAACATCCCGCTTCTCTCCAAATCCCTGAGGCTGGGGAAAAGCAGGGCTCCTGAGCTAAGCACTGTGATGGAAGAAGGTGGGAAGATCAGACTGCAGGTCCTAGAGGGTGGCAGGTCTGCTGCTACTGAGCCCCCATGCCTGCGCACTGAAAAATCAGGGAGGGTGAGGATGCTGGGGTATACGAGGGCCACAGCAACCCTCTGCTGGCACTATGGAGGAGAGAGGGGACAGATCTCGAGCAGCAAGCTTCCAGTCATAGCCTTGTGCCATCGCTTGTTGGGAATCTGCAAGACCAGTGGAGAGTGGAGCCAGGAACGAGGTGCGTATTCATGGGGACGGAGGGAGGGGGGCCGGCAGCGGGCTGGGGGAAGGGAGGCAGATTTGCAGAACTGGCCATGAAGCTCCTCAGTACACCATAGCTGGATGCTTCATAAAGTCACGCTGATGGCAGTCCCGGAGATGGCCATCTGTTGTCAGCTCTGGGCCAGATGAAAGATAATATAATGGCAGCTACTGGTAGCTAACAGCAGGGCAGTTGTAGGAAGGAATGCGCCCTAGAATGAAGAAGTGGTGCTTCCTGTTTAGCACAGAAAATCAGTCATCGATATCAACTACATTAGCAAGAAATTAATGGATGGACAATTAAGAGAACTGAGCTGATCTACCAGGGAAATTATTCAAATGCAAACACAGCGCTTATTTCTCCTGCTTACTCCAGGTGTATCAGCCAACTGATCTGACTAATGACGAGATGTGGGCTGAAACGTTCGGGGCACAGATGATAAAAACTCATTTTCTGCAAAGGGCAGAATTCCATTTCTAATGATCATTTGTGGGTCAGGGAATAAATTTACTGCTTTCCCTGCCTGCAGTCTGCAACAGGACTCCCTGATATTCGCCGAGGTTTCTGTAAGGACTGAGGTTAGAAATTGGTCTTTATGTAATAACTGAACTTCCCCTTTGTATTATGACAATTTATTTTTACAAGTGTCTTATCATTATTATCAGCATCACTCAGCAGAAAAATGTTGGCCTTGTCAGCACCGTTATTTCTGTCTTGTTTCTTTCTTTGCCCCATAATCTCCTTCCTACTTCTACTCCTTTGTCTTTTGTTTCCCTCTTCTTCTGCCTTTCCGTCCATTTTTTTTTTTTTTTCTGCAGCAACTTATGATTTGCTTCTTTGGGCTGAAATCCTGCACACTTCACTGTTTCATTTCCCAACACAATCAGAAACCCTAATGTTAATGTTGGCATGTAACATCATTGCTGTGTTTCAGAATCAACACTTAAGAAGACAAAGGAAAGCAGACCTTATCCTCTGATCACCACTGTTTCCTTCTGCTTTCAGAATGGAGACAACAAACTTCACTTAGTATTAGCATGACACAGACTTTGCAGTCACAACGATTACTATATCCAGTTCTGCAGAATGTATTTAATGTTGACCATACCAGACAATAAGGTGAACAGTTCCAAAGTATGGCTTAAAAGAAGGAAAACACATTCTTGCTTATTTTTGTATGAGTATTTTGTGGGTGTAGCACAGCACTTATTTTGGACACTATACTTAGCTTCCAGTTTTGCTACTTTTTCTGTTTTACTGTTCCATAAGTCTGAATTTCTTTTCAAGACTACAACAGACTAGTTAAAGGCAATATTAATCACTTCACTGCTATGCTACCTTTGTCAACTAATTCTGTAATTTCATCAATAATATCATTTTAGTATCTGGAAAAAAAAAAAAAAACAAATCAAAAAAACCTATAATTGTGATTTTTCTCTTGATTGCCTTCTTCAGAAAATTTGCAAAGAAAGTAATTCTCCCAGGGTAAGATGTCTCAGGTCTCAGGAACACAAGCCTGGATGTTTTAAATCTTGGACACATAGAAATACACTTTACCTGCTTGCGCTTGGAGAATTTTCAGGGACATCCTTTTGAGCATGGATTTAGTTTAGGGAAATAAAATGCAGTTGGTACAATCACAGGCGTACATTCACCCATGTGCACACACTGGTGCACCCTAAGATACTTTTATCTTCTTAGAAATAGAAAGAACCGTAAGGGTTCAGGAAACGAGGCACTCAAACTGGTAATACCTGCAGAACATGCAGCCCTCTCTGTCTCGTTCCCTCAAAACATAAGCATTAATTACATTCCTAATATCTCTGGCACACATATTGTTGTCATCTTTCTCCCTGACTAGATGGAGAGGATGCATGGTTTAGTGGAGCAAGTTAGCACCAGACTTTGCAACTGAATCCAGCTCTCCTGACTCCCAGGCATCTGCTCTGACAAGAGCAACCTGCTGAGGACTAAGGCCAACATTACTGAACATGGTACCTGTACTTAGGCATTAAAAGTGTTTTGTGGAAACCTTAAAAGGGGGCTGTTGCTGCTCAGAACCTATGCTTTCACCAAGGTTGCTAACTTCAGGCATTTATGACCTGATTTCCTGATGTACTCAGCACCAGCTTCTTACACTGACCTTAACTGCAGCTGGAGGTGCTCAGCACCCTCTCAGAAATAGGCCATTGAGTTTAAAATGTTGGCCTAAAGCTTTGATTGTTAATTGGATTTCAGGTAGGCTTCTTTTTAAGAAGAGCTGACGAAGTTATTCCCTGCTGGCTCTTGGCCTTTGGGGCCTAGAAAGACAGCATCTCTGCTCCACTCCTCACCCTAAGAGTTTGGGGACCCAGAAATGCCAGAGCTAATCTCTAATTTCACTCTAAAAAATGTTTTGAGGCCTTTTCTTTGCGAAGAAAACATCCTTGAAAATGTAACTTCACCTGCAGGTTTGAAAGTTTTATCCCTGTTTTCCTGTAAAGAGTATAAATTATTCATGGCCTCCCCTGTTGTCATGCAAGGTTCAGCGTTGGGACCTACACATGCACAAATTCAACTCTCTTGGGGGCATTGGCAAAACAATTCCTACTTGGAGGTAGCGGGGCCACTGCTGCTATGGCTGAAGCTATTCCCACACCAATCTCTTCTCCCAGCTGGCCCCCAGAAAGCCTCTGCCACAAGGAGGCAACCCCAGCCCAGAAAATTACCAGTTTTCTCTAGCTGCCACCCATATGAGAGAATATAGGGTTTGAATCCCAGCTCTGCTACTGTCTCCAGTAATGGTCTCAGTAAAGACTTCTGTATTTTTCAACAGCCTAGAGTTTGCTCAGTTTTGCTCTAGCTCAAGTCAAAGATATTTTAAAGCTGTTTCAAAATGTTGAGATCTTTGGAGCACTTTAAAATGCAGAAGTCTGGAAAAATTAAAAAGAGGTAAAGACTGGAATTCTATTTTCAACAGTGCTAACTGTGGAACATGAAAGTGTTTCAACCTGGACATCTAGAGAGGGATGCACATAAAGTTACACAAAACTTCCTGCAGACTCTTCCATGCTGCCTTTGCCTTGCTCTGCTCCATGTAAGTTCAACTCTCAGCTGCTTGCACCAGGAGCTGAGAATGTCTCCTGCTGTTTTAAACAACATGAATAACATCTGCTAGGAGCGTTTCATTCTTTCTTTCATCCTTTCCCTGGGGAAGGAACAGCGTATTTCAGTCTGGAAGAGCTCTGTTGTGGGTTGGGGTTTTGGGGGAGGTTCGGAAATCTACGTTCAGGTACATATTTACATGAGAGAATGGAGCCTTTGGTACCTATAGGTGCCCTGCTCTTCAAAGCATAAGCTGAGGGCATTCATGGTAATACTTCACTGTGGTTCAAGTCTCTTCTGCATTCCTGGGCCAGCCTGCAAGAAGGTTCTAGCTCCTGTGCAAAGTAAACTTTGCTCTTTGCTAAAAACACTCACAAAGCAAGGCTGTCAACTGAAGTGTTGTTACCAAATGGGAAGAGCTTTTCAGATGGTCTCGGAGATGTGCTGGACCCAGGCCACCAAAAACACTGAGGACCGAGACTTAGAGCACAACCAGACAAACAGGTAGGAAGGCAGAGCAGACAGCAAGAGAGCAGGCTGAATGTGCTCCTGGTCTCCTTTGATACCGAGGAACAGAGCTGCAGCTCTGTGTATTAGCTGGAATGTCCTGCAGGCTGATGGCTTCGTGCCCAGGTATTCTGTTGCTGATGGAGTCCAGACGGGAAGCAGCAAGGGCGTGAATCACTGAAGCCAGGTCCCTTTCCAACAGGATGGGAAGTAACTGCTGATCCAATTATTTCTTGCCCTAGTTTTTATGTCTGTGAAGTGGGGACGCTTAACTACTCCATGGGTAACTAGTTATTAGTTATAAAATGTTAAGTAAATGCTCTATTTCACTAAAAAGAAGAGCAATTCTTGTACTGGGCAAAATGGCTTTGGGAGGCCATGGGATCTAGGCTAGTACCATATTCAGAACTAACTAGCATCACTGATACAACACTGATCCTATACAATTATTTAGCACTTCTACTAGGCATTGTTACCTCTCTGATCCACCAGTATATATGTTAAACCATTTGTTCCCGTTAATACACCACAAGAGCATCTTATGACACTCCACAAACACCAAAAGATACAATGTGTTGGCTATGAAAGGAACACTAGGACTGGAAATAAATAAGACTGGAGTGGCTACTTCCCATCAGGCACAAGGGAAGCACTAACATCTATTCAAACATCTACGGCTAAGTCTGAAGACTAAAGCAAAAGAAATAGGCATTGGAAACAGCATGATGGTAAGAAAGGGAGGTTTTAATAGGCACAAATGACTATCATGATTTATTGAAAATTCAACATTTAGTTAAATTAGTGATAGGTTTCTTTATTTCCTTATTAATTAAAAGCTCAGTATAGTAGATGATAGACGAAGAAGATTGTTTCAGTTACGTCTGTACAGAAAGCTGTATCGTCATGCTTCAGGTATTTAAAGAGAGAATTTCAACTTCTGGGAGACATCTAGGCATCCTACAAGGACACGTACCTTGCAGCTTCCTTATCTGATAACTATAATGGTTATACTTCTGATTGTTACAAGTCTTTTTCTAGGATTCTATTTCTGAAAAGCCCTTACTGTATGAAGTATGCCTTCTAAAGAACAAACATTTTTAGGGACATACTCTTCCAACTCCACTTCAGAAGTGTAAGTACGCCAGATACAGAACATTTAAATATGAAAATTTAAAACACTCTTAAAAGTGTCAGAACACTCCTAAAACATACAGCTCTGTTATACAAGGTTTCTATTTTCTTTCTTTCTACAGAGGTAGAATAATCTCCAAAAATTTAAAGCTAGTTCAATAGCTATGGAGCTATTTAAAGGATGTGGCAAAGGTGGGAGAGGAGTGAGCTACGGAAATGACGAAAATTAATGTTTCTTTGTTTTCTCTGAGAAATGCATATATTTTATCGAATAAATCTGTGATCAGAGAGAGACTAGAGTGGTAGATAAAGCAGTGGCATTGGTTCAGGACACCAGGTTTCTAGACTCATACTGGCCGTCAAACTGCTGCGTGTACTCGCATCAGTTACTCTGCCTACCTTCACCTCTGTTTCTCCTGCTTTCGTTCACCTGTTTGGGTGTAATCTCTCTGGAGTAAGAGTTTGCCTGTTACAATTCTTTGGACATTATGGTATCCACTTCAAACAGTCTAGGCATCAGTATAACACATTTAACTAATTATTAAATTATTTATAAAGACTTCTGTTTGGAACAGATTGTGCAGGTGTTCAGAAGGTCCTTAAACAAAAAGCAAATTCATATAAAATCTCATCACTTCAACTTAAAGACCGAGTAACGCATTGCAGGTTTGATTTCAGGCCTGGAGGCCTCCTGATTTATTCTCTGTTCTCACCAGAACTTGGAATTACGAGATTGTCCTGTGTTCCTAAGGGTCTAGAGTGAAGTCATGGAAACCTCTACACAGAGTCCTACTTGTTTTTTTTTTTTTTTCTTTTTCTTTTTATTTTTTTCTTTTTCATTTTCATTTTTCTAGAAGACTGGTAGTGAGGGAACAGTAATTTTCCCAAGGTGAGATGAATATAGTATGTAGGGATCTGTATGTTCCTATAGCCTGCTTTTCCTGGAACAGGAGTGACGCTGGGCCAAAACCAAGGTAAGCTTCATTATAATACATTTATTTTCTGTACCCGTGAAATCATTGCTTTTGACTATCAGCTGTACTATACACACAGACCGGGCTTCTATGCTATTGTGTTCTGCTCTGCTCTGTCTGTTCATGTTCTTATTCTGCCCTACAGCCATGGAGTGCTGTCCACAGCTTCTAATCTGAGATGATTAGCATCTCTCATGCATGGGAGATGCACTTCAGATGCATGTTTAAATTAAAAGCAAGAAACTGCTCCTGATAGAGGGCATAAATACACTGTTATGCTGCAAGCCCCAACACAAGCCATGGTAATGTGAAAGCATAGAGGAAAATAACCCAGAGGCTAGTTGCGAAAGATTCCACTGCTTCAGCTGGTAGACAGCCCGAACAAAGCCCTGCTTCCTAGAAGAGGTTTTAAATGAGATCCTCAGATCAATGTATTTTCAGTAAAACCAGACTCCAAAGGTCAGTACCTACTGCTCTGCCTAAGTGCTTTGTTGCCCTTTCACCATCCTGGGTAACTGGAGGTAAGAGCAGCAAGCCGGCGATCCCAGCAGATGCGGATGGCATCGTGGAACGGCATTTTTTTAAACAGCGTGCATTCTCGGCTGGGGCGGGGCTACCCACATTAACTCAAATAATAAACACAATGAATTAAGTGAATAAGAAAATTAATACCTTTCCCTTTTTGCCAGTGTAGATAAGCCAGAGAGATGCTGTCTCTAAGGGTATGGAGATGTGGTCTATTAAGAGCCTTCTGCAGCACGGAGTAACCAACACACTCATTGTCACCTAGCCTGTGTGGAGCATAATTTGTCTCTCTGTGGGGACATCCTTTTGTGCCCTTCACTAGAAAACCAGGTGCTTCAGTTATGCTCAAGTTCTAATGAACTAGGTTTAGATGGAGACAGCAAAATCTTGCCCTGAGTCTTTGGCAGGGATGAATTTTGAGTGGCAAAACAGGTGCTTTTATTATAGTAAAAAAAGCAGAAAGCAGCTGCTTGGGTCGCCATGCATTTTGAAATGAGATCATATTTTAGAGAGACAGATTAGCAAGGAGATGGTCTTATATGCCACGACTACATGTGGACTGCTGAACATTTTGCATCTTCAGAATCCAGTTACCTCTTCTGCTTTTTTTAAACCCAATCTGAATTCTGCTGTTAAAACGCATTTCTATCCTCTTGTTCCTGTTTCTTTTCACAATTTTCTTTTACATGCTTGCACCTTCTTTCTTCCTATATATATATTCTTAAATATTATTTTTTTCCTTTTGGTCTGTCTTCCCTAACAATCTCTCTCTTTTCAGACACTGTTGATCTCTTTACTTGCCCCTACTTCTGCATTTTGATTAATCAGTGATGAACAACATAATTTGTGAAAATCAGTAAGCCAAAAACACTCCTGAAGCAGTTTCACCTTATTGAAAATACTTTGCAACCCCCCATATGCCCCTCAAAATGCAACCCACAAACATTTTGACTGAAAAAAGGCAAAGAAAATGATTCCAAGAAAACCCCCATGCTGTGGTTGAAACAAATACAACAGAAACAGTTTCTCACCTTTCCTCATTCCACCCAGTTTCTACTTTATTTTTCCCACAAGTACAAAAACTATCTACACAACTCAGACCATTTTCTGACTTCAAAACTCAGTCTTGCCTGTTCCTGTCCACCACTATGAATGACTGTTTTTTTCCCTAAACACTTAACTTTTTATCTTTTCTTTTCTTTGTCCTCCTCTTCCTCTTTGGGTCAGAGCTTGCATGTAATACCTGGCACAGACAGTAAATGAAAAAGGTTTGGAACTATTAAAAATAGGAGAGAGTTACAGCATAGGCACTTTGGAGTGCCACAGGTATGATGATCCAGACGACCTAGGGGTTCACCAAGACAAAGAGTAAAGAAGGCTACCAAAAAGGCTTTCTTATTGCTTTCATGTATAAATGGATTATTAGGAAAGGAAAAATACAGTGCAATCTACATTAATACCAATCTCTCACACAATGAATTGATGCATGGTTTAAATTCTCTGATTTCTTTTTTTTTCTCCAAAGAAATATCTCATACCACCATACCAAACACCAGTATCAGGTTTTCAGCATGTCAGACTTTCAGTAAGGGAAATACTAAATGAGCACATGGGTGCACCCGCCTCACTAGCCCTTTGCCTCTGTTGATGAGATGAAATACAGCTCTTGCACAAAGCCAAATTAGTTGTGGACACTCCATCCAGCCAAAGGACTTAGAGATGGGGGCCCATGCTATAAAAAATTACTGGAAAATCTTGAGTGCTGAAAAACCTTTCAATTCCAATTAAAAATCACATGGTGGGCAGTAGAGGAAGGGCCTTACTGTGCAATGAGTACAAATAGTTTTCCTTGCTCCACCCCTAGAGATCATCAGAGACGCTGAAATTATTTCCTCTGTCAACCCAATTTAATATTTCAATGTAAACTAAAATAATTTAGAAACAATCTTGTGCTGCTTCCTCAAAATATAATACCGCATCAGGAATACCCACCACCTCTCATCACAAGACAAGCTGTGTTGGATGTTAACACAGAATAAATAATTCCTTCGCCCAAACTTGTTTTCAGATCTCATTCAGCATTTCCTTTTCTCTGTCCCTTTGTTCTCATTAATAAACTGTACCATAAACTTTTCACAGGTCCAACAAACAGCACTTCTTTGACCCTACATATTTTTTTTCCACTGAGTTTGGATTTATGGGAAATGGGTTTGGCCAGCACGTAAATCAAGATAAATTCTGTCTACTTTTTTTTTTTTTTTCCCGTCCTTCACTGCTACATCAGTGCTTAGCTTTTCACATTTTGTGACAGAAGAATACACTATTTCCCATTTCACTGTTTGAGTAAATGTTTTTATGGATAGCTAACAGAAAAACAGGAGCCAATTCCTCTCTCTGCAAGAATATCTTCAGCTGCAACAATGCACAAAGCAAGAATCCAAAGGTGGTTCCCAAAATTCAGGTCTGTACCACGTGGTTTTCTGTCAGCAGCTTTTTGAAGCAGTGTGGGTTGAATCACCTGCAATTTCCCTTGTCCTTCCTTCAGCCCCATCCTGATGATGAGTAAGTATCAGACGAGGTCATGGCAAACAAAGCTTTGAACTCATCTATCAAACACAATGCCATTATAGTCCCCAGGTAACAAGTGTTTACCTGCAGCTCTGTTTGGAAGAAGAACTTCTGTGGACACTGTGTGCAGTCATAGATCTTGTCCTCTTGTCCATGGGCTGAGAAAATATGCTGCTGCAACTTGTTTGCTTGGACAAACACTGAAACAGTAGACAAACAACAAGCTTTTCATTATTTCATATTGCAAGTGAAGCATTTTTTATGAACAGTCTCCCATTAACAGTGAGCAATTCCAAGAGGTAAAATTAAGCTGGCACACTCTAATTTCACATTATGGTGTTGCTATAATGGGTACCAACAAACACTATTTAACTGTGAAGTATAATTCTTCTTCATTTTAAATGAATTGAAATAGACGCCTGGTTTCAAAAAAAAAAAAAAAAAAAAAAAAAAGGCAAAAGGAGATCCTAACAGGACAACGACTGAAGTTTAAATCTAAAGATTTAAAAATGCCATTTTCTCTTCAGAATTATTTCTTCATGCTTACCACACTTTGACTGAACACATACAAAACTTATTTCCTAGCAACTAGCAGGTTTGAAAAGCATAGGTGCCAAAGTCCTGTTTACTATGTTTGCCTAAAGTTAAAGCTAGCAAACTGCTCTGTATTTAAATGTGTTAATGCTAAAAATTATATCCCACAGCTACACTGGGGCAATGTCTATAAAATGTGAAACAGAACTGCAGGTAAATTCTCTTTGGATACTTTAAGATCAACTCTGCCTACACACTGAATGCAAGGGTTTCAATAATATAAACATGTTCAATTTTAATGACTACAAAACAAGGCCCTAAGACTGTGTAACAGTTTACCTAGGAGACATACTATTAATAATTAAATTGTATATGCCAGAGGCAGTGTTTGGGTTGGCAGCACTGACTTCTGATGGATGCCTGGTGCACTGTGACCTAAAAAAGTTTGCATCTACAATATTAATCTGTATAGGCAGGGAAAGGATTTATTAAAGATGCTGGCACTTGACTTTGACTCCACTCCTAATCATTAAAATTATTCTAATTGCAAGGCAACAAAAAACATCAGAATATTGTTCTTCTGAGTCATACATTTTAATCACATTTCTCATTACCCTGAAAAAAAGGGCTCAGATTCCATTTTCCATATAAAACTTATATTGGGGATTTTTACTTCTTGTTAATATTCAAGCAAGACACACTGAAATAATTCAATGGCACATTGCTAATAAAACACGATTGTTTATGATTAATGCTTAGTGTCTATTTACCCCATCAGCAAAAAGGAAAAAGTGCTTCGCACAGATTGGAATCGACTTATCTCCATACTCTTTAGCACACTTTACAAGGCCACTGGCTCAAACATTAAAGGATTACTTCTATCAGAGATCTGGCTCACATGGAGAACTGTCAGTGGTAACTCCTTACAAGTTTTTATATTGCATTTACAACTCCTCCAAACATGGAAATCTAACACCCATGGTGTTATGCTAAAAAAAGATCACTCCATATAATGTACAAAAAGACAAGGGAAAAAAAAAATAGTAGAATCAGTAATAAAACTAAAAGACAAAAAAAATACCGAATTGAAAGAGTTACTGAACACAGCTGCCTAACAGGCAGACTGTTTATGGCCATACTATCCATGCTCAGACGTTACGATGATAAGCTGTGAGTGAAGTCAAACTAATTTCTTTAATTTTATAACATGCAGAAATGTATGAAACCTGAACACAGTGAGGTAACAGTCCTCAGCAATCCCTGATTCTGAGGGATGAAAAATTCAACTTTAGTCTTCCTCTGTAGCATGTACTTAGGTTTTACTGGGAGGGGAGCCGCCAAACAAAGAAGAGTAAAATGAAGGTATTAATGGGTCTATTTGCCTATCAATGAAAATCCTTCACTCCCACTAATGGAGAACAGAAACCTTGAATGGCTTCCAGAATTAGCATGCCATTGATGTGAGAATACCCAAAGTGTGTTTTGTCATGTTTGTGATTATCTTTGATTTTCATCTTGTAAAGCAAAATTGTGTATGTAAGCTACATATTAACGTTTACATTTTAGGTTATCATTTTATGAAATGTTCTATTAAGAAGTCCTTAAAAAAATGCACAACAACTCTGTAGGCATCCTTTTAATGTGCTTTCATTTCCAACAACAGCATTTTTTGTTCCTCATTATGGCCCAAACATTGCAGTGCTTAGCCCTACTGGGTCACGTTATTTTCTCACTTGGGTTTTACTACTGAATAACACCACTGACTTGGGGAGGATTATTCCGCACTTGGACCTGTGTCAGGGGAGAGCAGAACCTGACTTGTGGCAAGACAGCATGGTTTGCTTTCTATAGCACATTACAAGGGTGTTTCTTCCCACCAGAAGCCAACAAACACACATAAGTGGGCTCTATTGCTCATTCAGAGGAGAATGTCGCTGTGCAGGCTATGCCTAGAGACTCTTGAAGCCAAATTCTGTTCTGATTTGTATCATTTTAGACAAAGCATCTGTAGCTTTAAAGCACAAATTTATGGGCAGTTTTAACCTCGGCAAGTTTGGAATATGAAGGTGATGAATATGGTACCATGGAATGTAAAAGACTATCATTTCTGTAATTATGAAAACCTTAAACTTCCAATTGAAGACCTTGAAATGCTGTTTTTACAGATGGATGCTTGACCTTCCAAGAAACTCAGCTTTCTAAATGGTTTCTAATCAGTATTACTAATGAGCACACAGGTAATGCTCCCTCCTAAAACTGACCTAAAGCCAACACACGGCACAATTATAAGTGGAAGTTCTGTGCAGGTGTGCAAAGGGCACAAATGGGACAAGCAGCAATCATCTCCTACCTGTAAAGCACACTGGACATTTGAAGGTTCCTCCCATGCCTTCAAAGCTGTGCTCTATCAGGTGGCACTGAAGTTTGGCAGGAGAGTCGAACGTCTGATTGCAGAGCTTGCATTCGTGGTTCAGCCCTTCATCTGGGGGAAAAACGAAAGGAGAAGTGAAATTCACCACACGCCTTACCAAGGAGCGTATCCATGTGATCTACGAACCGAGCAGGACTTTTGTTTTGCTGAGCTCAGGAAACTGGATGCCCCTCAGCACCCACGGCTGCTGAAGTGTTTGTATATCCACAAGGATTCAGCATGTAGGAAGCTTAACTGGGCATCAAAAGCACAGCTTTTCCAGATACAGTTACCACCGGGTAGGAATGCAGAGTGTTAAGAGTTCTGTAGGAAACAACCAATGGAACTACAAGCACCCCGTCATGAACGAGAACACTTCCAAAGCAGCGCACGAGGCACTGAAAGTTGCTCACAAGCTATCCCACAAGCAGTGGGTAGGAAATGCCATCGTGCACGCTTTTGTTGCTCTGGCTGAGAGCGGTGTTTCTTGTGAGCGGTGTGACAGAGGAGGGTATTTTACATGCCTGCATCACTCTTGCTCCAGGATCCCAGTCTTGTGGGCACGCACTAAACCTTCTGCAAGCTGCAGGATTTCTCCTGCAGATTTTGCTCCCTTTCCGACACTTCCCAGTATTTGCATTTTCCCCTTACACCAGCTGTGAAAAATCCCCGCATGCTTCCTGACACAGCTTTCCTGTCAATGCCACGCGGCTCCCAAACCCTCCCCAACCCCTGCCGCTCGTTCCCGCGTTTCCTCCCATTGTGCTGGGAAGGCCCTGCGCCTCGTCACCCTTCCTGAGGGTGCTGCGGGCCGCACAGGCCGCTGGGCGGCTGTGTCCTACTTAGAAACAGTTGCTAGGTGAGAGGTGGTTGCCAGCCCTGCTGCAGCGGCCTCAATTCCCACAGCGCAGCTCAGAAAAGGTCCTTCTGTATGTCACCCGTGTGCGACACCAGCGGCGTTCATCTCGCGGTATTTCATTACCAACAAACAGGAAGGAAACGCAGGGCGACTCGGGCCTTTTTGCACCAGTCCTCAGGTGAAAAGGAGCCAGAAGGGAGAGCACCCAAACACCTCAACCTCAGGCTGCCCTACGGCCTGCAGCCTGTGGCGACCAGTATCCATAATGGCTTCATCCAGCACAAACCTGGAGGAAGGCTCAGGTCAGTCTTGGCTGTTTTGCCACCACAGCCTCTCTGGACATGGAAGGAGAGGACAACAGGCTGCCGAGATACACACTTCATCCAGCCTGTCACACCGGCAGGCAGGCAGCGCTGGCTAAACGTATTCGTATCTACAGGGGATGGATCAGGTACGTGACACCTTTTATAACTCTCCAGAGACAAATTAGCAAACATTTATCAAATATATGCTAACTATTTCCCTAGCAGGGAATGTTTTAGTGGATTCTCAAGAATTGCCTTGGATTTGTGCCTTCCACCATCACTGACAAATCCTTCTAGCGTGCAGGGCTTTCACTGCTGCTGAGAGGAGGTAAGCACAGCCCACACAAGCACCATGAGGGGATGCACGATGGAAAAGATCTGACATGTAACAGTCTGTACATCTAACAGAGACAGACATATTTGGTGAGGCAGACTGTACACCACACTCTCCAAACAGGCAACCCACATCTGTGAGCAAAGCAGGAGAAAGAGCATACTGAAAATGAACCACGCACAACTGCCTCTTCTTCCCTGAGCCTAAGAATTAGCTGTGAGGAACGTACAGACTGCCACGTGACCAGATCATTTCTTCTGTGCCCAGATCCTTGCCATGGTCATTACAAAACAGATAGTTCTGAGGACAGTGAAAGTCCCCAGAAAAGGATAATTGTGCACAGAAAGCCTATAGGGTGACGTTTCTTCATCAAACTGTCTGTGCTGATACACACAGCCAAAGCAATTAGGACAAAGGGAGCTCCATCTCAGGATCTTCCACGTCAAGGTGAAGATAATCGATGCCA
Organism: Alectura lathami; assembly: GCA_013399715.1. NCBI lineage: Eukaryota > Metazoa > Chordata > Aves > Galliformes > Megapodiidae > Alectura > Alectura lathami. The sequence continues at coordinate 289,973 of VXAV01008072.1, read as the reverse complement.
ATTCTCAAATCACAGAGTTACTGTTGGCAAAGTGTAAATGAACCACACTAATCATCCTAGAGCATGGGAACACTGAACAGGGATTTCTTCAAACATTTCAGAGGAGAAGGAGTTTAGTAAAAAGAAACATTTTTATATGGAGCTACAGAAGAGAGAAAAAGTCTTTTTTTTTTTTTTTCTTTCTTTCATTTACCTTGCCTGATGAGGAAAAAGTAGGAAGAAAGGCATGCACTCTGATGCTGAAGCAAAACTAATTTTAGGCACTCAATACTTATACTTGCTCAAGAAGAACTGAACCCCATTAAATGTGACCCTGTTGTGTTTCCTGTACCCCTCAGACGTGAGGTGATCTCCTGGTCACAAACATCAAAACCGCTTTGATTACCGTATGTTCAAAATCTGGCTTACAAACAGGGTTTGAAAAATCCCCTCACCCACTCGCCTGGGGCAGATAGGAAACTTCCCCAGGCAAGAGACATCCATTTGTGCAGAATCTAAGCTTTCTCTTAAAAATAAAGTGTTTTAGTCTCCTAGTTCTAAAGACTGCATTTAAAATATGACTACATTTGTATAACTAATAGAACGTTATTTTCCCAAGTTTCACTGCTCAGGGAGTTTTAACCCCCTCCCCTCTATTTCACCCATTTTTGCACATCACTTGCTGTGCGCTGCTTCCTCAGAACAAAGGGCAAGGTTCCAGTCCTTGCACTCAGGAATGTGATACCAGCATAATTTAAATTCAAGAGAGACAGATGAGGTTACAGTACTGGCACATGAAGCAGGAATGCTGGCGACCATTCCAACCTCTGACACTGACTTACTCTCATCACCTTTGACACAACAACACAGCCCCTGTTTCTCAGAGTACCCGTCTCTAAAGAGGAGATGTTAATTTCTAACTTCTTCTTTAATAGGCTGACCTAATTTGTATCCCTTAAGACTTTTAATACAAATGGGAGAGAGGAGCTGGAGAAGAGCACAGGACTAGAAGATATGGAAGACTTCCAGAATCACTGCGATCTGCCTACGAAATGAGGTGCACAAATGCCTGCTTGTTTGGGTCGCAAGCACTGCAGAAGGACGAAGGAATAAGGGTTTGTCCCTGCCCTGTTCTCCACAGAGAATTTAAAAGCACAGCCAGCACTTTATCTCCTACTGGCATGAAAGAGCCAGGGTGTGGCAGCTCTTGCAGAGGTGCCAGCTGTGGAAAGAGGATGCAAAGGGCTCTGTTTACACGCTGGCCCCTGTCTCGCTCTTCATGTTTACCAAACAATCTGATAGGGCGCTATGAAAGTGCAAAGTACGATACCATTAATAAATAACGGGCTGATGAAATGTCACATTTTCAGTTCCCATTTGGGATAAATCTGAACTGGAAAGGATTGTCAGATACAGTCCAAGAGGCTCTCCTTTCGCAGTACGGAGTTACTGCTCTTTGTCATTACATGGGGGAAAAAAAAGGAAAAAAAAGTGCTGAACAGCTTTAAAAAATTCAATCAAAATAATCTGCTCTTTGGAAAGGTGGCGGCTGACAGTAATTGGAAAATACTGTCTGACTCATTTATTAAAGTGAGATTCAGAGTCAATTGATTTAATAACCATTAGAATATTCTATTAAGGATATAATAGGTTGGCACAGCCCTATTTTTTATTAAGAGTTATAGGCAAGAAATAAGCAATGCTATGGAATTTTAGACAAGTGGTGTATGGATTAGACTAAAAATATGGTTTGCAAAATAGGTATAAAAGCAGCAACTATCAGGAGGAGGAATAGGAAAGTACATTACAGTGCAAATGAGTTAGCTGAATGACGAAAAATAAATGAACCTTTAATATAAAGCCTGCACTTTTCCAAATCTAACAGAAAGCTATGCACTGCATTCCCTGATGTGGTACATCGTAAAACAATTCAGCACGTCCTTCACGTTATGGATCCAACAACTCCGTAAGGAAGGCAAGAACAAAGTACCCACAGTACTGCGTACTGTTGCCTTACATGGTTAGGGTATGAGTTTGGAGATGGTGAAGACCCAGCAACACGGATGAGGATGGTTTACAGACTGCTGGTAGATAAATTAGTTTGATGCAGGTAGAATTTCTGTGTGAGTAAATTACTTTCCATTTGTAATCTTTACGCAGATAGTGGGAAAATGTAAATATCAATCCGTTCTAAATAAATGCGTTCAATATTCATATAAACGTTTAATATTTGCACAAATATTAAATGTTTTGATGGGGGTAGGTAGATTTTAATTGAGGTGCAGCCCATTACCTCTGCCACTAGCTTGATAACCAGCTACAAAAGCAAACAAAACCAGTGTTCGTGCTGAGCATACGCTCACATTTGGGGTCCTCTGTCCTGGCTACCCCTGTTGTGCAGTTAGTGTGCTCTTCGTAGGGCCAGCGAGACCCCCCCACCCACATCCCACCTCACGTACTGCCTTGGATGAGCTGGCCCCATTTTTGTTACCAACTACAGGCACAACTGGTTCACTCCACGGCAGACCCTGCCGTTTCAACAGACACTTTTAACAAGTGAAACCCCTTAAGCAGCCTCTAGACTGTGTGTCCCATGTTTATGCTTCTTGCTCTTCAATAAAAACAAAACTAGAGCAGCTACAAGCAAATGTTCACTGGCTGACTTACATGCAGCTGTTAAGTCAGTAACCACTGGGGGCCCTCTTATATTGTCTGATCAACACTACAGCCATTACTGAGTACCAATTTGTAGCAGTTTATAAGTAACTCTTTCTCCTATTCACCCTCAAGATTGTCCAGAAGGGTCCTTCTGCCTTTTACTCTGAATAAATCTACAGGCAAAGGTCCAAAGATGATGATGTCCTCCTGGTAAATCACCACGAGGCTGTGTCCATGCTTATAAGTGTCTGCTAAGAAGTAGTGTAAACTCTGCCCTCCACGTCCAACACAGGAATGAAATGGCCTGCAGTCCTGTATTTTTTCAAGTCTGAAGCATGCACATCTCTCACATTCCATGTGTTTTCTTCTTTTTTCTTTCTTTTTTTTTTTTTTTTTTACCAAGCTAACCATGCCTCTAAACCAATTTCTACTTCTTCACAATGCTTTCACTCTTACCGAGTTAATTTTGCAGCGCACATTTATAGGCCAGAGATTTGAGGAGTAAGGAAGGAATGCCATGGGTGACAGCTAACCCCTTGGCTGCAACATCTCACACTGAAAAGCGGGAAAGGACAAAATACATCATACAACACTATAATTTGCAGGGTATACATCCATCCCTGCTTCCTAGTCTGCAGTGCTGGGTTCATTTGTATCTTTGGAATTCTGCTGGCCATATGCACACACATCAGCACCTCCAGTGTCACCAGAGACAACCTCATTGCTGCCAGAAGCTCAGTCTTGGGTCTCAGTATGGTGAGCAAGTGAGTGACAAGTCTCTTCACCTGCTAGGGAACACACAACACTTCTTCAAAGGCTTGAAGCTGCAATGAAACAGCGCTGAAGTCTGCAGCACCACATTCATAATTTCTCCCTGATTGTAATAGCGCTTCTGTCATTTTCAATTTCTCAAACACGATCACAACCCCCCCATGAAAAACACTATCCACTGCGGTGTTAATTTTGGAAGCTGACATGAAAAGCATGGGAATATAGTGATAAAGAAGTAGATGTACTACAGGCAAAGCACACAGCTGGAATCCGCAGCAGGAAGAAGACAACAGCTGGAATTTACAGCCACGAGAGGAACCTGTCATGGAAAAAGAGGTGTTTTAAGGTCCTAACTAACAGTTATATCCTGTTGGGACAGGATGGAGGGTTGGGTGGAAGGACAGAAGTACAGCCGTGCTTTTCTTGCAGCGCTCAGGGCAGGAGTTTGGAATCTCTGGGCTGGCGGGAAGGAAATACCTTCCTCATGCTCTTTTTGCCCTTACCCTACAGTTCACTGCTGTGTCACACTACTGCTGGCATGGGCAGGCCTGTCCACCCAGGCACGATTTTTGTGCAAGGCTCTGCCCATGCCTGAAAAATGAGGTGGGTGAGATGCAAGGAACAATCCCAAACACTAAAGTCACCAATGTTAGCCTCCTGAAGGGCAAGGTGAGAACAGGCTATGACTGACTCTGTGTCAGCATACTGGCCACTGACAATGTGCCTGTATAGAAGGAAGAGGATGGTGAGGCCAGGCTGTGCTGGCTCCAGCAGCAGCAGCTGCGAAGACCTGGTACACACATCAGGAGCGGGTATGACAGACAGCCTTCTGCAGCACGCTGCCTCAGCTACAGCAAAGGGTGCTGACGGATGGAGCGACAAGGAGCTGGGATCCACCTCCTCAATTAAAGCAAAAGTTCATCTCTCCAGGGCCACATTTTGAAATTAGATCTGCTTAAGGGAAAGCCAGTCTACTGCATCTTTCATTCCACTGTATTTTTGTCTGAAGCAAGGGATGCATTTCACTTCACCAACTGTTCACTTTTTTGCTTGGTTGCACTCACTTTGGCTGCTTGTAAGTGAACTCTTCTTACCACATGTGTCTTGTATGTTCCAACAAAACCACAAATTGTCTAGCTGTAGCGACGCTGGATTAAAATATATGAAGGGCAACTGGCAGGGTCTATTTCTTAATAACTGTCATGTTTTCAGCTCAAGTGAGAATGATTTAAATGCAGCAAATGCCCTCTCCATCAAAGAACAGGATTTTCTGTTCTGGGCAACTGCCGACTAGGAGAGACTAGTTCAGGAATTCAGCAACAGGGCTATTCACCGACTGATGGGACATGCATAATTTGCTACTCCTTGTCTGTAACTGCACCAGGAAGAAGTATTAAAATTTGTTAAGAAAAAGTCTGTGTTGCATCACGTAGCTGTACACGTTACAAGGTTACTCTAGATCATTGCAATAAAATCCCATGGGATAGAACTTATTTTGGAAACAATTTTACCATAGGATATAAAAAGGAATTTAAACCGTCAGGAATCAGCTGAGTGGTACGAGATACATGTAGACAGACGGTCCAGCTCTGTGTTTACCTTTTCAAAAAGCACTCAGTGAGCACTGATTAAAAGCTTGGAGACCAACTCTTCAAACACTGGCATAAACAAGGCACGGGAGCAGATCTCTTGTTGCACGATGCTCTTGTCTAGACTTTTTGTGGGGCTAAATTCTGCCGGAGTGTGCAAGGTTGAGCCCTTCAACCTTATGCTGTGCACTGAGATTATCTGCGCATTCATAGAATCATAGAACCATCTGAGTTGGAAGCGACCTTTAAAGGCCATCTAGTCCAACTCCCCTGCAGTGAACAGGGACATCTACAGCTGGATCAGGTTGCTCACAGCCCTGTCCAGACTGACCTTGAAGGTCTCCAGGGATGGGGCATCCACCACCTCTCTGGGTAACCTGGTCCAGTGCTTCACCCTTATTGTGAAAAACTTTTCCCTTCTATCCAGGTGAAATCTCCCCTTTCTCAATTTGAAACCATTTCCCCTAGTCCTATCACAACAGACCCTGCTAAAGAGTCTGTCGTCCCCTTCTTTCTTGGAGCCCCCCTTTAGATACTGAAAGGCAGCAATCAGGTCTCCCCGGAGCCTTCTCTTCTCCAGGCTGAACAGCCCCAACTCTCTCAGCCTGTCCTCACAGGGGAGCTGTTCCATCCCTTGGATCCTTTTTTTGGCCCTCCTCTGGACATGCTCCAACAGCTCCATGTCCCTCCTGCACTGAAGACTCCCCATCTGGATGCAGCACTCCAGCTGGGGTCTCACCACTGCAGAGCAGAGGGGCAGGATCACCTCCCTTGCCCTGATGGCCACGCTTCTTTGGATGCAGCCCGGGATACAGTTGGCTTTCTGGGCTGCGAGGGCACCCTGCTGGCTCATGTCCAGCTTGTCATCCACCAGGACCCCCAAGTCCCTCCCTTTCTGCAGGGCTCTGCTCAATCCTTCCATCCCCCAGCTTGTATTGATAGCAGGGGTTCCTGGGACCCAGATGCAAGACCTTGCATTTCACTTTGTTGAAGCTCATGAGGTCAGCCTGGGCCCACTGCTCCAGCCTGTCTAGGTCTCTCTGGATGGCATCCTGTCCCTCAGGCGTATTGACTGCAACACACAGCTTGGTGTCATCTACAAACTTGCTGAGGGTGCACTCGATCCTGCTGTCGATGTCATCGATGAAGATATTGAAGAACATCGGTCCCACAACAGACCCCTGAGGGACACCTCTCGTCACTGATCTCCATCTGGACATTGAGCCATTGACCACCACTCTCAGGGTGTGATCTAGCAACCAGTTCCTCGTCCATCAGAGAGTCAGTCCACCCATCAAATCCATCTCTTTCCAGTTCAGAGGGAAGGATGTGATGGGGGACCATGTCAAAGGCCTTCGTGAAGTCCAGATAGATGACATCAGTGGCTCTTCCCTTGTCCACTGATGCAGTTACGCCATCACAGAAGGCCACTAGGTTGGTCAGGCAGGATTTGCCCTTGGTGAAGCCATGCTGATTGTCTCATATCACCTCCCTGTCTTCCATGTGCCTTAGCACAGCTTCCAGGAGGATCTGTTCCATGATCTTCCCCGGCACAGAGGTCAAGCTGACAGGTCGGTAGTTCCCTGGCTCATCCATTCTGCCCTTCTTAAAAATGGGTGTAACATTGTCCTTTCAGTCACCAGGGACTTCACCAGACTGCCCTGACTTCTCAGATATCATAGCGAGTGGTTTAGTGACTGCATCAGCTAATTCCCTCAGGACTCTGGGATGCATCTCATCAGGACCCATAGACTTACGGATGTTCAGGTTCCTCAGGTGGCTGCGAACCTGATCCTCACTTACAGTGGGAGGAACATAGCTTCCTCAGTCCTCACCTTTCAACCCATCCACTTGAGGGATGCACGAAGAGGAGCTGTTGAAGACTGAGGCAAAAAGAAGTTGCTGAACACTTCAGCCTTCTCCTTGTCTGTTGTTACCAGCCTGCCTGTATTGCTCACTAGGGAGGGGACACCCTCTTGAACTTTCCTCTTCCGGTTCATGCACCTGTACAAGCCACTTTACAGATAAAGAAGCCAAATTCCAGAGCTGCCAAATGTCTGTTTCTGAACGCCACACAGAGAACACACACTCTCTTCTTAAATTCAGCTGCATGAGGAATCAGGCTTTGCTTCGTCTGCCCATTGTTACAAACACAGTGTCAGAATTAAGACTGACTGAATTTTATCTTTCTTCTCTTCTATGAGCTAAGTGCCTATTTCTTCCCAATGAGAAAGTTTTTTGGACAAAACCTTTCCTAGTAAAATAAAATTACAATTTGAATGGCTCAGAAATTGCCTGGGAAAGTAGTTATTAACAATTTAATCAAACTGTAGGGGGAAAACCAAATAAAAATGTCACATTTGTATTCAGAAGAATTAAGAACAATGAAATATAAGTAAAAGCTTTTGGCTATTTTAGCATTGTCTGTTCCATTTAAATATTTTTCTTCACTGTGGAGGGTACAGCTTCTTTTTCTTGTTCTTGCTTTCTGGCTGAAAACCAACTTTCTCTGTTATTCAATGCTAAACACCAGCTGTATGCCCACCCAGCTGAGACTTCTGGAACTGGTGGAGGCACAGGTATATCTGCTTTTAAGTATTGAACAAAAAGAACCCAAGTTGTTAAACTAGAAGAGGTTATTTCTTGGTGCATAAACTAAACACAACCTGTTCTAAAGTTAGGGCTACTGGGAAAACATCTCCTGCGTGAAGACAAGCTAAGAGTCAATATTAATTCTATGACACCGTGGACCAACAGTAGAAATTATGCCTTTTAAACAACTCTCATCAGGTATTTCTTTTGTTCTAAGTATACAGAAAAGGTCAGGGCTGCCTTCCTCTTTTTTTTTTTTTTTTTTTTTTTGGCATGAAACCATTAGATGTCTGGAAGATATAATCCCTAAAAGCTGACATGCTGTTTATCTTACCTACAAAGAATTGCCTGCTTACTCTTAAAAGAAGGGTGGGGCGAAAGGAAAATGGAAAAAAAGGAAGAATCGAATAAATTAGGGCTTTCCTGGATTACTGGATATTTTCAATTGCTAGAATGAAGAAATAACAGTGCTTCCTTTCATTTCTTAATATGTCAGATACTATGAATATTTTTTTTTCCAAACATGAACGCAGTTACATGAGTCACAGATGACCTGGCATCTTCTTACATCGTTAAGGGACACTTCAAAATGAGTAGCAGTTGCTGGGGTATTGCTCCAGTTCTTAAACTCATTTAAGGGTGTACCAGTGTCCTGCTTCCTTTTCTCTCAACTTCCATCTCCTTCCCCATCACAGGATGAAGTAGTTCAGTCCATTAAGGCCCTCAGGTCTCTGCTGACAACTGGGCATTTAATTAGATTCTTTTCACCCGAGCAAACTGCTTTGCCAGTTAGTGTAGATCTCCTTGTACAAAAATGAACGATTGTGATAAAGCTCCATTTAATATGGAGTATTATTTATATTGCTTGTCTGACTTAGTTTGTTATTTTATTTAGGAAAGCATGAGAAAGCTCAATTTTAATTTTCACTAACATTTCCCTGTTGTCTATGCTTGATCCTGCTGTAGCACAAGCAAGCAGCTTTGGGCTCACATATTAAAAAAAGGACCAGACTTTATCTGAAACCTGCTCCACTCTCCTTCCCACTTTCTCTGCTGGTATGAAGGCTTCACACTGAGCTGAACAAACAGCGGTTGGGATTTCTATATCAAAAGTTCTTCAGTTTGTAGGTAAGAGAATAATGAGTTCCAATTAGTTGTTTTTCCTCTATTTGTTAGATGCAGTACCACATTTGTGTGTTGTTGTTGTTGTTGTTTTTTTCTTAATTTAAAATTCTACATGCCAGTTGTACAGACATATTGCAACTCCTCACCAAATCTACTTCCTCACTGAAGCAAAGATGCTGTTTTCCACTACGCTAGCAATAGAGAAGTTCACTTGCTAGTGAACTTCCAGGTAGTGGGATGAAAAAGTTATGAACATGAAATAATCAGGGGAAAGAAGGAAAAACAACAAAGTAAACAGAAAAGTTGCCTGAAAAGAGGTGGATGTTTGACAGGCAAAGGCGAGGAAAATGCAAGAAAGGAAGGAACTGCCAGAGGGGTTGGTTGCTGAAGGAGAAGATGCTGTAGCAACAATAAGAAAGGAGTAGACTGAAAAGGAAAGTTGATGGAGAAGAGGTGGCAAGAAAAAGCAGGACAAGGGCATGACACCTAGCTGTAGGGGAAGAGGCAAAAGAAAGTCTAGATTTAACACTCATTTAAATTTCACTGAAAAAATGCAAAGCATTCATTTTCAGATAGAGCTTGGATAATTTAGTGCGGCTCCAATGGCAATAATGATAGATGTATTTTCACAGCCAACTGTCTCAAGCCAACAATGCTACTGGTATACAATTAATAACAATAAGCAATTAAAAAGAACAGCAGGTTACAACTATAAGGCATCAAACCGTATTACCAGAGGAAAAAAAATACATCACTATTTTGAGAAAAATAAATGTATAGGCTGTCAGGACAGAGTATATCCTCTAGATAAAACTTATACAGCTGACAGTGTGATATTAAATGACTATAAGGTGATTAACATCACTGAAAAAAACCAAACAACTTGTTAGACTCTGAGGAAATCTGAAACGCGATATGAAAAACATGACTGTAACAGCAAGAGAGAGCTGGCTGACCACTATATGGCATTATCCCTTCACTAAGACATACACTAATAAATAACTTATAAGACCGCACTTGTTGGCTGAAATAGTCTCCAAGTGGCCCACTGCATTTCTTTGTATGCGGGGTATGTGTGTGTTGGTTCATTTCAATGAGAAGAGGTAGGGAAAAAAAAAAAGGAGTGTGAGGTAGGCTCAGATCACACTTGGCAGGAGCAGGGAGGAAGGGGTCAAAAGACAGGGGGTTTTGCTCGAGTTTCATCCAAACTGCCCATGGCCACCCCCCTCCTTTCCCCGGGGTGCTGGGGCAGGAGCCAAGCTGCCCCTCTCCTCTTCCACCTCTCCCTGGAATGCGTTGCTGACACGTTTCCGCTGCTGCCACCTCAGCCCTTCGGGGCCCAGCAGGCGAAGGGCAGCCGGCTGTAGGCTGCCCACCTCCGGCCTGTTCTTGCGGCCCCATGCCCGGCTGCGGGGCCAGCTCACAGAGCCGTGCCCGGCTCCTCAGCCAAGTGCTGCGCACGGCGCTTCCTCTCCTCCTGCCACCAGAAATCACTCCTCGGTTGGCGTGAGCCCTCCTGCAGGGGACACGCCAGGCAGTGGCAGGGCTCCACAATGCCGCCAGGCTGGCTTTGGGCTCCGGCCATCTTCGAGCTGGGGCAGAAGGTGTGCGCAGAATGGCGCAGGCCACCCACCCGCTACGCGGCAGTCACGCGTCTCAGAGAAATCCCCTTTTGAGACAGTGAAAGACTGGAGCTGAGACATAATCCCCACTCAATTATGCTGGTGAACCATTAAGATTCACAGGAGAACTGTGCTTCCCCTGCCTGAGGAACTGCAAGGCTTCTCCGCACCTTCTGAAGCTGACCCAGTCGAGCCTCGTGATGCAGTGGATGGACACACAAGGGGTCTGACAACCCACTCAAACCAAATTTATTAATGCAAGAGCTGCAAAATCGCGTCAGCAGGTTCAAAATCATGAGATTTCACCAAGTGTATGCCTGGAGTTCTGGCCTGTGCATTCAAGTTGGGGCAATTTTCCCTCAGAGGGTTTCTCTGCAACAGCAAAAGCAAGTTTTTTTTTTTTTTTTTTTTTAATGAAGCCTGAGAGTTTGATGCAATAGTGTCATTTCAGGGGCTCAGGTTGAAAAAGAAACACTGAACATTGTGAGACTTGTGATCAAATTGTGAAACTGTGAAACCTAATTTACTCAAATGAAATGGGGGACACAAAATTAATTCAGATAAATGAGGATTTTCAATAAGCAAGGGACTATTTAGTGCTTTTGATACACATCATGGGACACAACCTCATTACAGATCAGGAGTGTTGTGCTGTGATCTTGTGTCAGAGTGGAAGTGTCACTGACACAACAAATAAACCCCAAAATATCCAACTCCCTGATCGCTTATTTTGTGTTTCCATACACACGCTACATGAGCCTGAAGAATAATTAACACTGCTGAGAAGAAGCAGCAACAGTGGATGAGTCTCACTACAGCAGACCTCTCATCATAGCAGAAATACAAATGTACTAGTTATCCTAACTGTGTTATGTTAAGTAGACCTTTGCCCCACATTATTATAAGTTAGAGGAGGGAAAGGGGAAAAGGAAGATGATATCAGCATTCTTGATGATACTTTATTTATCCACACACAGCCTTGACACAGTTGAAGAACAAGGAGGAGAATGGAAGGGGACACGCGAAGTACTTGTGGATCCAGTTTTTTTCACATTTAGTCAGGGAAAAGATGACTGCCAGTGAAGACAGCCATGCCCTTTGCAGAGAAATCCCAGACATTATTGCCTGCAAAACAATGATAGAGCATTAATTTCTACAGCTATCGTGTGGAGTTACAAAGATGCTGCAGGCAAATTTTTAATTTCTTAACTGACAACTTGCCCAAGCTCTGACCAGATTCATTTAAGCTGCCATTTAAAAACTGAGGCATACCATGATTATACAGCAAGGCCCAGATCCACAGGATCTTATTTGCATCAACATCAACCTCTTGATGATATTAAAAACAAAAACTATTTCTTAACAGAATTATAGAAGATGTAGTATATTTAACTCACCTGTTTCTGTTTTCTTTTTTGAAACCCTGAGGGCCACCCTTCTGAACCTTAACATTTTAAAACCAAACATCGTGGTTTATGTACTTACTGATGGTGCCTACCACATTATGCTTACTTGCCAGTCTTCCTTCAAACTCAGGAAAACAGGCATCCAAGATGCAAAGCAGATAAAATGTATCCTCCACCCTTTTCAACTGCCTCCTTCATGTCACTCAAGAAGTAACTTTTAACTTATTACACCTGGAGGTGGGTGGAGGGATTAAACATTAGGCAGGATTTTATCAGCATAAAGTAAGGTCAAGGAAGAGCATTACTCCTCTAATCATATTTGGAAAAACTGGGGCATTTCAGATGTCAGAAAAAAAAAAGGGGGGGGTTGGGGGGGACGGTGGGATGGTGAGAAGAGTGAAGGCAAACGCACTTTCTCTGCTGCGTATTACTGAGACCAGCAAGAGCCCACAGTTAGATTCAGCAACGCGCTGTGCTGAGAGTGACGCATGTAGATTTTGCTCCTGTGATACTTCATAAGCAAGTAGCATATTTTGTTGATATTCAGTTTGGTTTGATTGCTAGACTTCGTATGTGAAATAGCAGTGGAGAAGATGAAAAAATGCTGTGTTAAATCCTTGAAAATTATACAGCAGAAAAGGTGGGCAGCCTCTGTAGTTCAGCTGGGTACCAGAAGCCAAAGATCAGAACTGAAAATAATAGTTGACAAAGAATACCCACAGAGCAGCAAACAAACTGAGGTGGGGCAACAGAACCGAGAGCCATATTTGCAAGCCAGCTACCAACCCCTTCCTCTTTCCAGCATTTATATATGCAGCTGACACACCCTTCCTCTCCCCCAAAAGATAAATTAACAACAACCTGGCTATGAAGGGAAGAAAATAACTTGAAAGTGAGCTAGAACAGACAGAAACTTGGCTGACACACTGAACCACCAGCATTACTCAGAAAATAAACCATGATGAAAGTCTCAGTAAAAAGTGGCATCGGCAGGAAAATTCCAAATTAAAATCGTTGCTTTGTCCTTAGTTCATTGTGTCAGTACAATATTACATGAGGTATAGTACGTTATCTTTAAATCACATGTTCTGTGCCCTCTGTGTCCGCATCTGTCACAACCTGGTAAGTCCAAAATACCTGCAAAATAACAGGTAGCTTTCACCTTTAATTCCACAAAAGGCCCACATGGAAGAAGTGCATGTTGCATTGCCAAGGTTTGCAATGATGTCAAATCAGCAGTGCAAAACAAATCAATGCCAGAAGCTACGAGTTTGCCTACAATCCTGCATATGTTTGCATTTGTGTTAGAGAAACAGGAGCAAGATAGGAAACACTGCAAGTATAATGGCTTCAGACAGGAGGGAACTATAGTATGGTGCAATTCTCACAAGGCTCTTGCAATAAGTAATGAGTATCACTTCTTAGGGCTGCCTAATTATTTCACCTCTTACAATAAAAATTAAGCACATGCGAGCCACCTGACTTCTGCAGGCTGAACACTGGTGGAGCGTATGGTCCTTCCTGTTGAATAGCTTACGCTGCACATTTTGCAGTGCACGTTTTTGAAGATACAACATAAATGATACATTTAAAGGCAGTGTGATTCCTCCACCCCAGTGACTGCCATTGGAAGTTGGATGTCCATCTCCTTTTTCACACCTATAAAGAAATCCACCTCTCTGCTATGGCACTAGTGCATGGAGTGCAACTAAACACCCTTTCATCCCCTTTGCCCCCCTGCTCCCCTAAGTCCCCTCCCTGCTTTCACCCAAACATAAATACAAAGTGAAATCTGCTTCACTATATTTGCTTGCATTAGTTGATGTTAAAAAAGTCTGTTAAAAATAAAGCCCAGCAGTGACATTTTTCTTAGCTAAAGCACGATAGCAGCACATTACAAACATTACAAAAAGGTCCCCTGGTAGGATTGTGAAGTTCCACTCTGGCAGTAAAATGCATCTACTGTACGTTCCCTGATTTACTTATTTCTTTATTTTGTAACGCAGGATGTGTCACAAATGTCGACAAAACTGCCTGGCTCAGCAGCTGCATTGCAATACGGAATGGGAGAACTGGATGGGCACCCTGTATTTTTAGCATCCGTTTTACCCCGGTCAAATAAGCAATGCTGTTTACCAGCGGCGATGACGCTCGCAGCTATTCAATCCCAGTTTGACATTTTCCCTATGGTTGCGCCTCTCCTGCTTCTGCACAAGTTGGGTGGTTCTGAAGGACACGACACTTCGTGCTCAGAGGTCCTTTTGACATTTGAGAACAATGCATTCATCAGGCTGCTGGTCTCCTGAGATACACCCGGAGCAGTAGGAAAACGAAAGAACCACACAACCCGGCTCACACACCCATTCTCCAAGAAATCTCTCCTCTGCACCAGCTGACATAAAGGTTTCTGGGAAAAGAGTTTCAAGCCAAGTAAGAGACTGCCTTGCCTTCGGGGAAGGTGAGTACAGATGCTAAATTAGGCCTGGCAGGGTTGCAAAAGTGGGGATAAATAGAAACAAAGGGGTCAATTGTTTTCATGTCCCGAGTGTTGCCTACCAGGATAAATATAGCCTTGCCTCTGCTGCCTCTCTCCTTACTGAGGGCTTTGTACGATGCCCTGAGTATCTGCAGAATCGGGACCCAAATCCTGCTGCTTGCATCAGCTTTGCCAAATCCTAAATCCCTAGTCACTTAAATCGTCTTAAAAAAATATTTTTCTAGACCATCTAAGGATGTCTGAGAAAGTGAAAGAGATGTGGGCAGATAAGTGGTTCTGTGGCCGCATCCTGTGAGGGTTTGAAGGAATGAGAAGAGCAGCAGAATGCACTCCCAGCTGTCCTTGTAATCTCTTCCTGGCATCGGCACCATGCGCCAGCAGGGTGGCCCCAGCCCAGGGAACCTGTCTGTGTGGGGACAAGTGGCCATAAAATAATGGGACAGGGAACACTGCATACATAGCACACGTCTATCTGCAGGCTTTTTCTTAAACAAGTGATCACTTCAGGCAAACATGGCAGAACTGGAATTTTGAAGAGGACACAAAGTTGGACAAGGCAAAGCTGTGGTGCTGACAGCATTTCTTCGAAGCACAAGAGCCCTGTGACAAAAGATAACAGGACATTGCCCCTGACTCCAGAAATAGGTGTTCAAAGCTGTGAGCACTGGAAAAGCGCAGAGGTACAGGTACAGCAGTCTCAGCAAGGGAGCACAACCATGATTGCACAGAAATCCTTGAAAATGATCACAAGAAGCTTATACTTGATAAAGATGTAAAAGTAACACAAGTAACTAAGTAAACTGCGTTAACCAGTATCAAAAAACTTAGCCTGGTGGCTGCATTTGTCTAGTCTGACAAAGAGCAACATGGTTAAAGTGAAATATAACTTGGCTTCTAGTAAGAGAACTGGCTGTAGATGTGGAAAGAAATGGAGAGATCTTTGAGATGATGAGAAGGAAAAAGCAGTGGGATTTGGAGATGGCAATGGGTGGATTAATGGAGCAAAAAGGAGCCAAAAATAATAGTGGAGGAAAACTGAGAGAACATTACTGACAGCTGTCTGCTAGTTATATATCTCTTCTAATGCCAGTGTTACTTTGGACTCTAAACAAACATATTATTTCTGTCTTTTAAGCTCCTAGTTAAAAAAGAAAAAGAAAGAATTTCTGCTCTTTCTGCTCTTTTACCAATTAAGTAACAAAGGAACTGCAGGGGACAAAGAAGAGGAGGAGGAGACCAGCAATATGGATACACGCCTGTACAGTTCAGCTTGTATATAGAAAGGGTGCTTGAACCACTACTCAAGCAGGATTACTCCTTAAATCTCAAATTACCCAAAGCTCAGCCAAAGCAGGTCTCGAAAATGAACTTAAATGAGGAGGAGTGGGCATTTTTCCCCAGGGCCAAGAAGAGGAGATGCTTCCATGAGAAGATGGCAAATGCCTTTTCTGAAGGAGACTGCAGCCTGCTTGACTGCTGCCTTTTACCAGCAAAGCTCCTGCAGCTGCAACTAGCTGCAATTAGATGCTTAGTAATGTGTTAACAGGTAGCTATGCAAGCAAAAATGAAATCCAATAAAGCCAAGCTGAACTTTGATCCTCAGCCTATCTTTTACAAAGCAGCACCAAGGGACTATTTTTTTTCCTTAGCAGCTTTCACACTGATACTATCTCAACAGTTAGTACTTTTGTGACACACTGGTGGGATTGACAGCTGGCTGATGACAGAGCACAGCTTGGAGACTGCCTTTAGATCACCACTATTGACAGGTTATCCACTTGCTCCTCACTGGTGAAAAGTTATTCTGTCTTTTGGCAATCACAACTTGTTCAAAAGAAAGCATCTTCCACAATTTGCTGTTATCGACGCTTAAACTGCTACCACAACTGTCCCCAAAACGGGGACAATCCTGATGCTTCACTACCATCATTGCAAAACATCTTGCAAACATTTTAAGGCAGATTTGAGCACAAACATATGGAAAAAATTGCTGGAATAGGATTTTCACTAATCCCTTTAACTGCCGTTAACTGTGGAAAAGTGACCATGTGCACACATATGCACGTCTGTTTCTGCGTTCAGTTCATACACCCGAACAAATGAGCAGGAAACTATTGCAAAGATCAGTAAGTGAAATAGTTTTACACAGAAAAGAAACTGTAGTACAGTGAGGCATCCCAGATGAGCAGCAGAAGACGAACACAGGCTACCAAAAGATGAAAATCAAGCAAGCAGTTCTGCAGAACTGGAAAGCAAGAAATGCTTGATTTCCACAGATCTGCCCTTCCCAGTTGATTGACTCTGTGTCCAAGAACGTACATGTGGAAGGTCTCCCTGAGGTCCTGTTTTCCTGTTTTTTACCACAGAATCTGTGATGTTTAGAAAGGGGTGAGTCTCAGCATACCACTTTTCCCTCACTGGGAACGCTGCCCTCCACGCAACTGTATTCTTAAGAAATGTGTAGAAACAGAGTTCTCTTCTGTCAAATATGAACAATAAGGGGAGGACTGACACCTGGACTGACACACACCTTCGTTATGTGACTGCTGCATAAGTGTGGCACCCTCAAGAAACAGAGCTTCGTACACACATGCAGCTTCCTGGCTTATCAGCAACCTAAACAACATTTTAAATACATATAACTTGGATACTTGTTCCTTGGATGAGGTGTGGGAAAGGGAAATTCTGTCCTCACTGAGATGTTCCAGGACTGTTCCTCAGCTGCTCCCTGCTACCACTCTCCTGCAGCGCAGAGCAGCCTGGCCGATCCCAGGCGACCCAGCACTCCTCCCCATGGCTCATTTACAGCACACCAGAGCATGTTTGTCACAGTCAGCCTGGCTGGCACCCTTTGAGCTCACCTGCTGCACGGCTTGGGATATTGAGGCACTGTTTGAAGGCCAGCCTGCAGCAACTTACCAAATCAGAGAAGTGTTCCTTCATTTGCAAGGTGAGCACTGAGAGGACCTTTGCAAGCATTTGAGGTAGGGGCTGCTTTTTCCAGGTTTCTCCATATCACTGTATGTTACTGTGGTGCTGTTACAGTACTGCCCATAAAACTTCTGAAAGCCTGTAAATTCCCTGAATGCTGGCTTGTGTTTTTTTTTTNTTTTTTTCCCACCCATGCAATAAAGGAAGCCAGACCAAGGAGTTCTTCCTACATGCTCCATAAAACCTCAAAATCACAGTGAGCGCTGGAAGTGCTGATGGGTACCCAGCATCTTGCTCCCTGCTGAGGAAGGCCCTCCCAGCACAGTTCTGACATTTGTGCTTTCCAGGGCTCCAGAACAGAGAGGTGGTAGACCTCGGTGTGTTTCTACAAAACACAAAAAAGACCCAGCCAAAAATGGCAAAATACGAAACCAAAACAGTCAGCAGATGCTGCCCTCTCCTAACAGTTGTGGATGCGAGGCACTGTTTCATGACACTGCCTAGACAGCCTTCTCCTTTCAGTAAAATGAGATGCTTCTGTCTTTGGGTAGTGGGCAGGGAGCTAGAAAAAGGCTAATCACTTTTTAAAGCACTTAAAAAAAATCCATCTCCATCTATCTAGATAGATAAAGCAAAGTCTAAGTCTTTCTAATTTGGAGAAATCATCTCGTGGAGCATACTAGACAGTTGCTAGCGGCCTCTGACTGAGGGCTCTCGGGTCTTCTCCCTAGCTTTGATCTGCATTATGAAATGTTAATGTCCACCACGTCAGGACTTGTTACATAAACATACCCTTTCTCTAACTGCTCAGTTCTGCCCGTTGCAACTTCCATTCATATTATCCATTTATATTTAAATGCTGACTTAGAGCTTATACCCAGAAGCGCTGACATTTTTAAACAGGAGTAGCTAAACTAGCGTAAACTGCTAAATATAATTTATTGATGATAAAGAGCTCGGTTCAGATTAAATTCCAGCAATTTAATAATGAACACATTCACATCCTGCATCCGGAATATGTATATGTATGTGTTTTCCCCTCCTCATTTAACTGGGAGAAGGGGGTCTCGGAATCTGTGATTTCCTGTTGATTAGGTACGAAGCAACCACAAGCACATATTTTTGATATCTCTATTAACAGACTGTTCATGTCTAACTGCAAAACTTGGTTGCACTTCTCTCAACATCTTTGCCCAAGACAGACCAGTAAACACAATTCCTCTCTCTATAATTAGCCTTTTCTCTAAGGGCCCTGAAGTAAGTCTGCATGCCGTAGATTTAATATCCAGTGCTATATCCATATGTGCTGCCCTTGCCTGGTCCCAGAGCATATAAACTCCCCTATTAGCAGCCTTGACTGCTTAATTATGCAGATTTTTTTTGTACCCGCCTGCCTGTAAAATTACTGTGTCTAACCTTTTTTTTCCCTCCTCGTTGCACCATGCTGGCCATTCTAATGAAATCGGCATAGGGGAAAGGGCCTGATTTGCAGTTATGGAGGCTGGATCGCGCTGGCAATCTGTCCTTAGTGGGAGTTACAAAAGAAGTCAAATGCCTTCATCTGGTTCTACCCTCTCATCCCCAAGGTGATTGAGTTCACTTCCTGATGCTTCCCAAGTTTTCCTCGGGCTGTCCAATCAGCGCATCCACCAGGGAGCCCAGCCTAGCTTGCAACAGTCTCTGTATCTAGTTACAGCCCCACCAGGGACAGGCAACTATCCACCCCCAAGCCTTCAGATGAAAACCTTTTCTAACAAGGCCGCCCAGCGCCAATGAAATAACACACATCTGCATATCCACTGGGTCCCATGTTTCTTGTGCTCATGGATTATGTATCTTGCAGCCTCTAATAAAGAAATGCAGTTCTTTGTTTAATGTTTATCTTGTGCTTGTTAAGCAAATGCTAATGTTGTATCAGAATGCTTTAGTGCTATTTGGGTTTTTGGTGATTTACTACAAGACAATCTGCTGTGAAGTAAATTTAGAGGGGAGGGGGAAGGAAAAAAAAATCATTCCAGCGGAAAGAAAGAGAGGGAGAGAAAATGGTTTGACAGAGAAGGAGCAAGAGACAGAGGGAAAGACGGAGGGAGCGAGGTGGGAGAGAGCGCAACAGCTCCTGCCTGGCTCCCCTCACCCCCGGCTGCCGTGCCTGCCCCATCGCCAGCCGGCCGGCACCTGGAGGTGCAGCATCAACCCGCCACGATTTCCAAAAGGGCTGAGATGATAACTTCCCCTTCAGTGATAAGGTAAACAGTGTCCTGAAGGGTAAACAAAAAATAAAAAAGCCCCTTTTGTTGTCTGCCTTTGTGCCCTGATGGTTAGCACTGCGCTGTGTTATTCACAGACCACAGGGAAGCCCTAGATTTAATTGTTCATGCCTGGCTCTGCTAGAAATGGGCAAAAGAGAATATGAAGTATTCAGAACCCCCTTCTCCAAATTATTTTTCTTCCCTCCCCCCTTCGGGAGTGAGAGAGGAGATTTGGAAGCTGATGAACAAACGAATGTCCTCTATTTACCCTTTGGCAAGACAGAATATAGATATCCACAATGCTAAGCGCTCCTGTCAGTCTCCTTTCAATTCCTTCCACTCTGTTTTGAAAGAAGATGCAAGTTCTGGAGTGCTGTTTATTTTTCTTCTGCAAATGAACCAGGGTCAATAAAATCCCGGTCTCCAAAAGGAGAAGGCTTGAGCCCTAACTAGAAATGCAGCTGCTCACATCCCCCCCTTTCATCCTACAACTTCCCTTCCAGCGACTGCCCTTTGTCACCAAGACGGGTGGATTTTAAGGACTAAATGAAATAAGGCTACACAGGGTCCCCAGGGTCAAACCAGAATTACAGCTTCAAAGACAGATCTTTGTGGACAAACAATTCTGTATTTTTAATGGGACAGAAGTATGAAAGACACAGACACTTCAGTATGGAGGTACCTCTTGGAAGCACAAAGGTATCGTGCAATAGGGCAGCAAACTAATGCTGAAGCACACACATGTGCTTTGAACACGTCTGTTCTATCCACTGCTGCACTCTGTTCTCTTAGCACACCTTTCACCCCACTGTGTGTGGTAATACAGGAATGCATCACGCTGCTGCACCTACAGACGCATGCATTCACTAATTGCAAACCCACATTTTAAATTTGTACACGTTTATTCTGAAAGGTACACTGACATGGGTGGAAATTTCTGGAGTAAGAACATTCAACACTGGCAGTCTTTGCTGCAAGAGATGGAAAGTATGAACAGTGTCACGTGATATTTTCTACCGTGTCCCCTTTTGCAGATGGCTGAATTCTCAAAAGATCATTTTGGCTGTAGGAGCGACTCCATTTTTGTACCAGCTCAATCTCTAGGTTATCTGCTGACACTGATAAAACATGCCTCTTTGTAAACACCAGAAGGATGCTCCTGTGCCATTTATTTACAAGAAGTTGAATTCTCCTTTTGAGCATAATATCTATCATCATCAAATAGATTCATGTAAGATTGTATTTGCTCAATTAATTCAAAGGGGAAGGCTCAGTCTCCTGTTAGCTAGCTCAGCCAGCTAAGTAGCTTAAGAACACAAACTTTCTCCTGTATTGTTCTTGCACTGCCTTCTCCCTTCCCCATTTTCCTTCAACTAAATGCTGTAAATTTTCATCTAAATGGTATACTTCATTTTTTTTGTATTTGGGGCATCACTATACAAAGCCCTTGTGAGCTCCAGAAGCTCTGCTAGTGCCCCATTTATTACTCGATACAATTCAGGGTCCTGACTGTAACCTTTTAAAACCCCTAATGACCTAGGGTTGGGCTGCATTTGAGACTTTCTCTCCTCTTACAGTCTGCCAAGAAAATTGAGCTCAACGGGAAGACTAAACCTGACAGTGTTCCCACTTAAATCCTCTAGAGCAAGGGAGTTTCTCCATAAGCCGACTGCCGAAGTCTGTCTCTGACCTGCTGACTTCAGCCGACTCCACACAACAGCACCGCCATGAACTGGCTGCATGGGAACCCTGTCAGAGACTTCATTTCCCTCCCACGGTCTCCATCAAAGCTACCTTTGGTAATCACTGCAGCTGAGAACACTGCTCAGCATAAATTACGAAAGAGGCTCAAGGACACAATGAGTCTGTGATTTGTGCACTTGGCCTTAAATATAGGAAATCTTCAACCTCTGGCCTGCGTTTGATAAAGAAAGTGCATTATATATACGAGGCTTGACCTAGTGACTAGCATTTGTGTACAGGTCAGCTTACTGCAGGGCTAAAGTCATCATCACTAACCACTCTGTGTTATTCTAGTTTCCACACCAACGGATTCTTATTAGACATCAATAACGCTCGTGTCCCTGATAGCCTGTGGTTTGACTTGTGCAGCTCACCTCACTTGCACAGCTAGTCACATCTTTGCTGTGTGGTGGTGCTGGATGTAGAGCAGGAAACGTGTCTTTGTTACATGCCAGCAGTCTCTGTTTGCTAGTGTTGCTTGGTTGGTTGGTTAGGTTTTGAGGATCTGAGGGTTGGATATTTTCTCTCAGCATTGTCAAAAAGTCCAAACTGACTGCTAGGGATCTGAGCAGGAAAACTGCATAGGTATTAAGCTATATTAGTGATGAAGATATATCCTAAATACCCCTAAACACCTGCTCATCTATTTTGCCTTGACAGATCATATTATAGAATCATTGCAAACAGGGTTGGAAGGGACCTGAAAAGGTCACCTAGAGCATCCCCCTGCCTTAAGGCAGGATCAGATATGCTGCACAATTTAGATGACCTCGAACTAACGAAGCAGAAAGGATGATGGCTAAAATGCCAGTGGATTAAGTCCAGTTCTGAACGTATTGATTACAGGGAAAAGAGCATTTGAAATCTGCTGTAACTGTGCAAGAGTCAAAGAAAACAGGTGGTTAACAAGCTGGTTAATCCAGGTTGTTTGCTTCAGGTGATGGAGTCAAGTGTTTCTGACTGTGAGGAATTATTTTCAGGATCTAGTGAGATTCAGATAGATTTCTTGTGGCTGTGGAAGCTCTAAAGGAGATACAGAGGTGTTTGATAACTACCTGTCAGAGTCAATTTGCAAGAGTCGCCATGAAGTTTTGAGTAACCGTCTGTAAGAACAATGAGTCTTTTCTGCTTGAATTTCAGCCTGTGATGTTTCCTGAATTTCTAGAAGTGACAGGATGTACAACAAAACCTCAAAGTCAAATCCCAGTATCTCCTACATAGAGTACAATTATTCTGTCAATACATGATACCAATGACCTAAAAATGACTGAGGAGAGGGATTTTTGCTCCAAAAGTTACCACCTATGCAGTTTACCTTCATGGGGTGACTTTCCTTCCTTCCTGATAGATCACAGATATCTTCACTGCCATGTTCTGCTGTGCCCTCAGTGTTGCAAACATGTAAAAGGAACTATGAGACATGTGAAAAAAAAAAAGCAACATGCACAGCAGCATGTTCAGCTACCAGGGCAGACACGTCTTTAAACCTCCATCCCTTCCGATTTGGACTGGGACAGCATCTTACCCATGCACCTCATTGATGAACAGGTGAGGTTTACCTGGTTAAAGCTCCAAACAAATCATGATAATTCTACTCTAGTAAGCAATATGGGAAAATACGTTGAGGTACATTGGCCAAAGGATTACTAAGGCTTATCTTCTAAGCCTGTTTATTTGGAGAATAATTGCCTGTATTAGCTATTCAGGTAACAGTGACTACTAAGAGCTCTTTTCACGACTTTTGCTTAGCGGGAAGACTCATATTTTCATAAGCATATGAGCTGATCAAGATCATATCTGCCTTTGCCTTTGGAGCTAAGATATTTGCACCTGTAGGGGTTTCACTGCAGGACCACACAGGAACCGCAGGCGCTGCAGACTACGATCCCTGCTGAACTACAGCGGCTGTCTACTGACTTCTAGGTAAAATTCAGCTTGTTTTTTTGAGCTATAAAGCTCAGGCTGGTCTGAGCTAAGAGACAGCATTTTGCCTCACAGAAAATGTGTCAGCTGTGGTCAGAAATGTTCAACTCACCAGCTCTATTCTGGCACAACCAGGCACGTACTAATGCCAGAAGGTTTTGTTCAGGGATTTGTAGATTTAAATGCTGTTGTCCAAAATGGCTCAGCAGAACTAGAATCTGACTGCTTTTGTAAATGGTCTTTCCTAAGAAGCTAGAGGGGTTCCCGTGGCATGGTCTGAAAGACAAGCCTCAGACTGGGTACCTTTCTGGAACTGGGAAATATTTCTGTGGGTTTGTCAAAAGATTCAGCGAAGACTGTTCTGTTTCTGTGCCATGCAACACGGCAACAACATGGAATCAGTTAAGTAAACACAATAATGTCAAACCAGGTTGGCGGAACAGCTTTACAGGGAGGAATTCTCCCTTATCCACCTCAGCCATATTTCCTGCACTGAACAATCAGCACATACTGCACATCAGGACTCTCTCTGCCAGTTTCTGAGGTGGCAGAGACAGTCTGTGGGGTGGACTAACGTGACCTGTGCAATATTGCAGTGTCAATTATCGACTGATCATCTCAAATCCTCAAGTCTGTGTTATCAGAACTCAAGCCTGCAGCACGAAGGCTTGTTAAAGGGTGTGCTGGAACCCTATTGGCCTCATCAGGAACTACGAGACGACATGCGTCAGCAACGTTGATATGTGTAGCCATGTCTGTGTGCATATTTATGGCTGTGTCTCCTGTCGGTCCCAGTTGTTGTCAGATTCTCACAGACAGCAACTTGGGGTACCTGAATGGACCGGATGATTTGTGGAGTATGGCACTGCCTGGTGGGAGCGATGACATTGTCAGAAAGTGACCTTGGGTGGCCACTACTGCTGTTCCACAGGGAAGAAGGAGAACAGCTGCAAGCCTTAAGCAGCAGCATTGGAAGCAGAATTTTCTGACGGTACACTGCAGCGGGTGCAAGCACTTTTGGCTGTATGAGAAGTGTCAGAAAATGGCAATCAACATTGTGACAGTTCTTTTGTTTTTAGCTGAGTGTATATACATATATATATAAAGATGAAAAGCTTACTGTGGTTTTTGAACTGCATTCAGTCAAACTACACACTACCCTTGCATCCTTGCATTCTTCTGGATTCTGATGGGTCAGACTTGGGAATTTTTTAAATTTAAAAGCCCAATAAAATAAGCATCTTTTTTTTTTTTTTTTTTCCTTCTGAAAGCTAATATTGGGGTTGAGGGCCAAACAATATAATGATGCAGTACTACTTGCATTATTCCTGAAGCTATTTGATTTTGACAAGCCCACATTTGGTAATTAACATGAGAATGCCCCCTTGGGCCGTTCTCCTGTTAGCTAAAATATCTTATAAATTACTGTAATAAAAGGAAAAAGTGAACACACTGCCTGTCAATGTTTCAACTTAGCTAGCAAGAAGAGGAGACAATGCCACGATCTGGAAACACGCACACACCAAATGGATGCATAAATTACACTGTCTATGCCCATCTGAACCAGTCACCTGTCTGTCAGTGAAAAATATACACACAGTAGTGTGTAGTGAAAATGACTCTTTGTATAACATTCCCCTGGCTTTGAAGCAGAGGCTCTCACTGTCCATAATGGCACTTGTACTGCCTCCCCAGGACCAGCATCAGAGTGCACAAACGGGTCAAATTTCTGTAAAAATGGTTACCTATTCAGAGTGTATCACACACCAGAAGGCACCTCTTGACTTGTTCTCTGAAAGGTTGTATTCATGAGGCTATCTATGCTTGGTACCCTTGGACACCATGTTCCAAATATTCTCCTGCTGAATGCCCCACACCTACGGTCACTTTTGCAAACACATGCTCTGCTTTGAACTCGAGAGAATGACTGGCCCAGCAGCCAGGCTTACAAGGGAGTGCTGCTGTCTTGTCATCTAGGGTACAATACCATCCTTCAGCAAACATAAAAACCCACCGCTAACATCAAATGTATTCAAATCTGGGTGCAAACATAAACCACACGAACACACCCTGCATATTCCAATGCACCAGGCAGGCTGAACGCCCTTACACAACCTGTTCAAAATAATGAAAGCTGACATGAAAGAAAGTGCCTTTTATAATACTTCCTGGCAGGTACAATATTTTCCTTTATTTATGAACACAGATGCTGGCAAAAAGAGAGAAATGAATGACGCTTTTTTTCTTAGAAAAGCATATTAAAAAAAAAAAAATTGTTTGTTTTTTCTCTTCTTGATTCCAAAACTCTTAATGCAAAAGAGCAGGGAAAGTGCAGAGAGACAAAGCTGCAGTATATTCAGTGCTACTTCAGTCTGTGCTGTGGGATGGGATGTGCAGAGCTTCAGTACACCAGAGCTGACAAGAAACTTCCATGACTGCTTAAAGGGTTTACTTCTTTCCAAAAGAAAACGTTAATTAAAAGCACCAAACAGCCCCCAAATAATCTCTGTGGCAACTGACTGTCTAGGCTGTTTTGATCAAACATTTGCCACCTTCACTAATACAAAGTACCCGATTTCTGCAAGGGCAATAGTTTTTGAGTTCGATCCTTGAGGGTCCTTTTCATTCTTCTGTTAAACGCCCAGCAAAATCAATGTGTATAAATCGTAGACTTATTGATAAAAATTCTGGGGCATGCAATTCAATGTAGATCAAAAAATGCTCGTGTTTAATATATAGCAGACATAATTTGCTACTATTGCTGAATTTTAAAAGGATCTGATCCAAAACAACGCCACAGACCTGTGGCATTTAGTCATGAATATTACTGCAGTCTCCTTGTGACAGCTGAGGTGGCTGATGCAATTCCTATTGTCAAGCAACCAGCCTACAAGCAGGAGAACCATACAGGAAGCTCACTTGTACCACATATACCCTGTGCTTTTATCAGGATAAATTTGCTACTATCAGGGTATCAAGCTGTTAACAAAGGCAGCCTATTAACACTTGCAAATGACCATTCCACTTTTTTTTTTTTTTTTTTTCTTCTACAACAGGCTAATTTTTTTTTCTTCTACAACAGGCTAAATCTTAAGGTATGATTCTCTTCTGGGTGAGTTTTCGAATGACTTGATGCTGCAGTCACCAGGTCAGAGGTAATGAGGACTGCACAGCTTATGGTGCTGTAGCTCCAGCTCGGTTAGATCAATGGCCTATAATTACCTATGAACAAGTCAGACACCAATCAATGGTTTGTTATTTCCTGTACAAGTTGCGCAGGGAAACTTTCCTAGGTCAGGGAAAATCACAGCAGAGGCATCGGCTGCACCTGCTTGCAGTGCCTATCATGCCAAAGCACCTTATGAGTAACCTTGAATCTCCTGCAATATGGTTAGAGGCCATAGGGACAATCTGGGTACCTTGGACAAGCCTGGCTTCCCTGGCCCTGCATCAGTTCCAAAGGGACCTATGCCACTAAAAGATGGAAAACTGAAAGGATGCTAAGAAATAAAAAGAACCCAGCTCCAACCCCAAAACACAAAATTGCAAACCTGGGCACACCATGGCACCATAGCACAGTCTAGATGTACCTCGGAAGAAGTTTTATTTTGACAGCTACCACAGCAGTAAAAACTGCAACACGAGCCAAACCCACTCCAACTGATTCATTTATTTTGGGGGGATGTCAGAGGTGCCAGATTGATAGCCCTGGCGAGCAGCATTTTCAATTTATCTGCACAACAGGCGCAGCACGGGCAGCAGCAGTGCCCATGGTTCCCATCCAAGCTGCCTCAGTCCTGCGAGGGACCACCTAGGAGGGACGCAGAGCTATTTCTGCATTACCCAGAGCTATTCCTGCGCAGCCAGGCTGGGTCCTCTCTGCTGTGCTACAGTCAGCTGCAAATGCATTTTTGTGGGGAACATTTGTCTGCTGAAAGCCAAATGGGAATGCCAGCTCATTTGTGCACAAGCCACCAAATGTTTAGGAGAACTTAATGGCTTTGTTCGCACTACCAAGGTGGTATGACCTGGAAATGGTAACCTAGATGCTCCCGTCCCTCATTATTAATGTTGTCTGGTGCAGACAGTACCTTTGTATAAAGACAAGGGAACACAGGCAGCAGTCTCCTCAGATACCGTGGTTGTGCTCTTCACCTCTCCTGCGCACACACATCTGCTCCCTACCTTTTCGGTGATGCCTCTTGTGTTCAAAATGCCAAGTGATTAGGTAGGAGCAGCTCCTCTGTATGGAGCTATCGTTCAAATTTAAAAGAAGGGGGGAAGGAAAAAAAAAAAAGCAAGGAAAAGGCTTATAGAACGCCACTTGATCAAATACACACATAACTAAGCTGACATAAACATGCCTCCATTTCCTGTAATACTTTTTTAAAAGTAGAGGAGTGGAGCAGGAGTCCTGCTGGATTTCCCTTAGCAACCTGACAGGAGCCCACAAGGTCAGCTAGCAGGAAGCACAGAAAATTATACAGTGGGGAATTATCAGCTAAATTATTTCACTATACTCAGGATTTTTACTGTTCCTCCCAAGACGGTGGCCTCTTGCTACTTGCAATAGAAGCAAGAATAAAAGGACAGAAATGACAAAAGAGATCTTAAAAAAATTATGCATGTTTTATGCGCCTCCTGGAGGCGGTGGCTTTAATGCCCAACTCATTTTTTGTTGTTGATTTTAGATCAAAGGCCTGATCTGTAGCTGTGGCTACCATGCACAAAAGAGGCTGCATCTGTGCGCACACAGCTGCAGGTACCCACACAGGTGCATGAAGGTGACTTAAAGTTCACCTTTCCCCCCCCCCAGCAGCTCTGCTGCTGTCTCCAGCCAAGCCCCAGCCAACTACCACAGCCCGGGGTCTGCTCTAACACCAGGCAGCTGAGGAGAGGCCTGAGATGCAGGGCCTGCAAAGCCTCCATTTGCCTGTGCTGTTGTAGCAGGCTAGCAGGGGAACCAGGCAAAGTGTCACCTGAGGAGCCGAATCTCTGTCACCTGAAGAGCTGCACTAGGGGATCACCTTTGTCTCGCAGCACCGCAGCCTTCCCCTGCCACAAGCCCTCTGCTCCCAGCATTTGATACCTCCTGGTACCAAGGGAGGAGGCAGAGAAACCTGGAAGACTGCTCACCATGTGGCTCGTTTCACAGACCTGCAAGCATGATTTATCAATTAACAGGTAATGAACAAAAATTCTCTGCAATTAAAGGCTTGATTTTGTTCAAACAGGAAGCAGTACCATGCCACCATGATCTCCTGAGAGAAAAAAGCAGCTCCTGTCACTAATGTGGAGCACTGCTAATCTCAGTGTCGGTGCAGCCCCTCGAGAGGTGCTGTGCTGAGGAAGGAACAGCTGGGGGGAGCCTGGCCTCCCCTGGGGGCTGGCTGACTGCAGGGCCAAGGAGAGGGGCAGGGGAACTGCTCCCTGGTCCCTAGCAGTGGAACAGGCAGCTCCAGACTCCAAAAGGCTCCTTCTGCCAGGTTATTCTTTTATTTCTCTATCAAAATATTATCCAAATCGTCATTTTGTCTTGTTTTTGCCTAGGATGCTTTATATATATATATATCTCCATACACATATCAGTGCAGTCAAAACCATGTATCTGTAGAGTGAATATACACACATGCATCTGTACTTTTTTTTTTTTTTTTTTTAGAAGTGTGAAGGGTTCTAATTGCTTTCATAGGATGTGATGCCTTAAAGTCACTGAGGCAAAAGTCAGAGCAAATGAAGGCAGATGTTTTTCTTTCATGCTGTTCAAAAAAACAGCCCTGAACCTCACAGAGCATTCATCAGGTAAACACCTCCTCACACCCCTCCAAAAAAAATAAGATGGAAGAAAAAGGAACAGCGGCCAGGATTTTCAAAATAAACTGTTATGGATACGAAGATATTTTCCCCATCCAGACCGCTTAAAGATAATTTTGGTTGGAACATGGCCTTACAAGCAGGAGCTGGGTATCTGAGCTGACATGCCTCTCTGGCAGTCAAGTCAATAGGCTGAAAATTACCTCTGCTCAACTTGCGTAATATATGTTCTGTATGGTGCTGTTTATAGACAACACATATCTACGTGCCTTTGCCTAAGTATTCAGTTCTTGCATCACATCTTTGTCTGTATACCAGGATCTATATGCAATTATATTATCATACTGATGAGAAAAGTTAGATTGATGGAAAACTGAAAATACTGTTACACTGATAACGGATAACCATAAATTGCTGACTTAGAAGAAGAAACACACAATATGTTATTTTCTATGTTCATTAAAGCATCCCCAACATATATTCCCAACAGCACTGAAAATTATCACCTTTTCCAAGAAGAAAAGGCAAGATGAGCCCTATAAATATCAGTACACACAAAGAAGCTGGGACGCTCCTCTATGTAGATCCATGTGTGCTTGCTGCATCACATGCCAGCAGTGGCTGCGAGAAGGTGTGTATGGCTGATCACAGGCACAAGGTACATTGCGCTCATGTGCTGCAACCATAAGCCAACTGCAACTGTGAAGAAGGGTTCTTATCCATATGTAGTCATATTCACAGCTCAAAACAGGCAGCAAGGTACAGGAGATGGACACTGATGTTGCTGAATGAGGCTCTGGCAATTTGCTGGTCACTGTGAAGGCACCTGAAAAGGGGTCTGAACAAGTCAGATACAGTATGTGGACATGGAGTTATTTCAAATATCTGTACCTCTGGAAGGTAGGAAAACAGTCCATGGAGTGTCTGCTGGTCTGTGCGCTCTTGGAATAGGCATCTCATGCTAAAGATGTAGTTATACATTTATTTTGGAACATTGCATAGTTGTGGTGGAAGGTCACAAAACAAAGATCTATGAAAGCCAAAAGCACTTGGAGTAGTATTCATGGAAATCTGGCTTTACGATAATCTCTAATCATCAAGATTTCTTCAAAGCAATTTCCAAAAGGATTGTTGGTTATAAACAACCTGAATTTCAAGCAGAACCCGGGAAACAATTCACAGTGAAAGACATTTTCAGTGATTCTCCCTCTTTTTCTTCGTTACTACTTTTCAAGGGTGGATTTTATATGTGTTTATCATCTGCAACTCTTTGACAAATGTTCCAGTCAAACAAATTTTATTCTAGCATTGTTCATGCAGTTGGATTGCAGAAGGTCTCCCTAGCTCCACGATGCTTTCATTAGGCACTGCTTTGTGCTATTGGCTTTACTGATTATTGGGGCAGGTATGCCCTAGAAAAGAAGGTATGCACACAGCCCAACAGGGAAGCAGCCATTTTTAGGCTCTATACTGATGCCGATGGCAGTCTCAACTTTGCGGTCAGCAGCAGAATGTTTTCAGCCACAGGCTGAAGCACTTGCACAGAGAAATTCCTCCAATTTGCTCTGTGCAGCTGTGCAAGAGGAAATCAGGGATAAGGATTGCAGCGGGGCTGTGGGGAGAACAGAGGAACTGCAATGTTCTTCGCTTTCTTGGCAGGAGGATGCAGAGCAGGGCATCTTGAGAAGAGAGGCCACCAGGGATGAGTTGTAGCTGGTTTTATCTTACCCTTACGCTGCAAAAAGAAATGGGAGCGGGGGGAGTCACTGGTGTGAGATCTTCCCTGGGAAACTGAAGAAGGACAAGTATGAAACTCATGATGGGATAACAAATTCTGTGAAATTGGTTCCCACAGGAACTTGCTTTATAGCTAATGGCATTGGTTCTGGCTCCCTTTCAACTTCTTTTCCCACCTACCCCACCCTATCTTGCCTTCTGTCTCCTGTGACGGCTTACACCTAAACCCAGTTCCATTTCCCCCTACAACATCTCTCGGTGAAGTGCCTGAAATGTCTTCTCCATTTGCTTTGTTTGCAAAAGTGGTATTATGAAATGGACTTAAACATGCTGTGTAGAAGAGGACTCCAAACCCTGTGTCTAAATTCACCAAGCTGTGAGTCAGTATTTTCGATGGAAGCGACAGCGTCTATTATTCTGAACAAGGGCTCCAGCACATTCCTCCCAGGAAGGCAGTACACCTTCACTTCCAAACTCCTCTGTCCAACACGTTTCTCTAAATTACGCAAATTCCCCAGCTTCCTAGCACAGCTTTTAAGAAGGGTCGCTCTCTGCTTACTAATCAGGCATGTGAATGGTTTTCCTTTAAGAAAGAAACTTTGAAACACATGAAAATCTACTGAATATCAATCATTATGGAGGTCTCTTTAAACTGTCACAATACTCAAGAGAAGGTTTCCTGCTGTATGAAAACCTGCAGTTTCAAATGTTCAACCTTTCTGTAACTGCACTGACACTCTTCTGTTATCTTTTTGTTTGGGGTTAAGGAATTTATTTATTTTTTTCCCAGAGATTATTTATTTTGGACATCACATTAACATTTACCTTGCTTTTGTGTTGAAACAGATTTATTCAATTGCTGGACCTTCTCCAGTTAGACACTGGAGTAAATAAATTCACAAAAAAACAGATTCTCCCAGATGTTAAGAAATTGTAAACACGTTTTATAGCACTTTTCAAAGACAAGGGGTTGGCATCTCCTGGGAAGTGAAGTTCAGCCCTGGAACAGACATAACAAAGGGTAACTTGTGGTGTAAACTTCCCTCTGGTTCTCTGCTAGAAGACGTCAGTGCTGATCTTATGGGACCACTCCCAGAGATAAGACAGCAATTCATTAGATGTATGGGTGACATCTTCCCCTTCCTATCACCGTCATTTAAAGGATCAGAACCCTGGGAAGGACTTCAGGAAGTCTCTCAGTCACTCCCCCTTCCCTAAAGAAGGATTAACCAGTTCTGTGTCTCTCCTCCAGTTATCTGCAGCCCACCTATCTCAAACAGAGCCAGGTGCTTGCTACAGGGTCCTCTAAGGTGCCCAGAGACAGCTGCAGTCTGACAGACAGACCTGCCAGCATATCTGGCCATTTGCAATGGTTTGCAGGCTGGCTCAGTGGCCATACGGTTGTTTGGATGCTATCTCCATGGGATTTATCTTCCACCTTCAAAAACAACCAACCATATGAAAGGCTGCCAAATGCCCCAAATGTAAAATCTTTACACCGAAATGCTCCTTGTAGGATGTATTGATTTATTCTTGGCTATTTCTAAAGAGCTGTGAAAGAAAATAATGTTAAACCTCAATTCAGATGATCACAATTTGAAAAACAAAGATAATCCAGAGTTGTATTATAATTTTTATAGGTACAATTTGTACCTATCTTTCAGTAGATGAGAGAGGTGGCACAGGAGAAACGGATCATTAAACAGTAGTGTGAAGCCAGGGAAATTAAGCAGCTGCTGTGCAAGCCACCTCTCTTATTCTCCGAGCGCGGGAGAGAAGCGGGGAGAGGGAGGGAGGAGGGGAGAGAGGTGCCAATTGTACCTCTAATACAATAATTAAAAAAGTCTGCCTACCATCTCTCTGTAATGGCCTGCATGGGCTAGATCAAAGAGACGCTGCTGCTCACAAAGGGGCTTCTCTTTGCACAAATACGTGCGCTTGCAGACAGAACATAGCCTATGGGAAGCCAGAATATATAGTCACACACCCTGTTAGAAGCTACCATCTGGGGTACCATCCTCTCTCTTCTACCTGGTACAAAGCTTGGCTTTGGAAGAGGAAAGGTGGTGAAACCAGTGATGGAAAAGACAGGATGGGAAAGCATCAGCCAAGGGCGTGGAACTTGGTGCTCGCAGCTCGCCCTGTTTCGGTCAGCACACGCTGCCACCAAGCACACTTCCAGCCCGTCGGGTCACTCTCACTTAGCTGTTGGAGGCACAATTCCTATTCCACATGTCCCCACAAAGAAAACTGCATTTTATATGGAGCTAAGTGGAGGGGCTGCTTCCAGCACTTGCTTCGGCGCTTCTAGCTCCAACAGTAAGAGATGGCTCAAAACCCTTTAAAGAAAGTAACACAGGCACCCTTGGATTATTGTGCCAAAGAAAGAGATAAAACAGGAACAAAGTAACAAATTATATTGTCAGAAAAAAATGTGAACTTTTTGATTGGGGATGACATTTATTTTAAGTGTGCAATGACGGCAGGGAATCTGTCAGGGTAAGACATGGCAGAGGTTTCAACGTTTGTTAAGGGTGTCATGGGAATTTAACTAAAACTGTTAAAACTGACACTATTGGCTTTTGTTAACACATTAAGCATGGGAAAAGTGCCAGTCAGCATATCCTCCATAGCATCAGTTCAGTTAAATCATCTGGAAGATGCATAGAACTGGGTGTGATAATAAATGCAACGTTTTCCACACATGGATAGAGGGAGCAGAGAAGGACAGGACCATTCTGACAAGAACAACAATGAGATCACTTTGAAAAATGTGCACCTGCTTTGTAATTTAAAAGCATGCAAGAGGAAGGACAGAGTTCTTCTAAATTTTTTTTTTTTTAAAGTCAAGTGAAGCAAACTTACTAAACGCAATACAAATGGGTTCTGCGTAAGTGCTTATAGTACAAAATAACTTAATACTGGAGTGTATGTTTATGGAATTGGCTCGAGTACAATTAAAGCACTGTGTAAAGCCTTCCACTTTAAAACAGACTCAATTACCACTTCATAGTTTGGCTGGCAGACCAACAAAAACAGAATGCCAGCCATTTACTCGCAAGAACAGGAGATACATTAATACAAATACAGCGGTGCCCCAGCCAAAGGGTTTGAAAAGAGCTTTGCAGACCTGAATCTCCTGCAAAATATCCCACTCACAGGCAAATAACCAGAAAACTGTTTGGTGAGCACATGTACCACCATGTGTTACTGGGGCCAAAGCCCTCACTCTACAACGAAATCTCTTTGCACAAACAAATGCAGAAAATGAGTCTAAGCTCTGCTTTTTGAAAAGGCAAAGCATCCCACATATACCTAACCAGATCTATATGAAGAAGCATGTGAAACAGACACATTTGCTGTGCAACCATCTGTGTTCAAGCAATAAGCAAGATGTAAAACTACTGAGTCAATCTTATAGTAAATAAACCGATCAATGAGTGAGGAAAAGGAGAAAAAAAAAAAAAAAAAAGAGGCTTTAAACACCGAAAGGTGTCCACGGTTTTAGAAAATACCAGACTGAAATTAAGACGTCTTGTGTAAGTGAGGCCCCACTGGAGAAAAACATAAGCAACCACGCTGCCATTTACTGGGTGCTCTGACCGCAGCACAGCCATTTGCTCCTAACATGACCGCGTTTACTTTCCTGAAGTCCCTCTGCAGAGAACTTTGTGCTCATCTGCTGCTGTCCGGTTCAGCTGATAAAACACAGACGCAGAATGAAGGATAAAAACGCAGAACGTGGCTGCCAAGAATTGTTCTTTCTGCCATTCGAACATAACCTCATGTAGTTCGATACATTCAGCATTTACCTAAGCACTGCATCTCAAAAAAACCCCCAAAACAATAACATATGGAAGCTTGGGAAGTAACCAAGAGAAAGCTATTTCTTTTTGGCCACAGGAACAGAGCAGCATGCTGTCTCCCGACCCACACAAAGGCAAGCACGGCACAGACATAACCTCATTACGTACTTGAGCCTTCCACCCTTTGGATCTGCAGCAGGCTCATTTCTTAGAACCTTCAAGCTCTCTAATCGATCCGCAGCCATTGCTATGCACAAGGCAGCCTTGAAGGGCATGACACCTGTGGTATAATGCCATATGTCTCCGAAGGTTTTATTATTTATTTTTAAGTGAAATCTAAATAGCTGTACATGGTAAGGAAATGGTTTTCGCAGAGACTAGAGGACTGATTCAATAAAGATTACAGTCAGAGATTACTGGCAGCTATAAAGAAACACCAGACGCTGAGAGGTTTTCTGTCCCACCCAAAGGTAGGAGGACATTTATAGATGTAGGAGAAAGAGTCTCATTATGTCTGCCACCGTGAAACCTAAAACTAATGCCAGCATTGTTCCTATATGTCTTCATTTATAGTGATACGGGCTGAGGATAGAGGAGGGTCAAAGGAACACAGGCTTACACTGCTAGAAGCTATATTGTATAATAATTTAATTAATTAATTGCACACATTCCCAACCTTTAGCCCTACTAATGTGTGCTCGGATATTCACAGAGCTTTTACTTAATGCAGAACCTACAATACATTCTTTAGTTAGAAGGAGAGAAGAACGCTTGATTCCATTTCTGGAGAGATTTGCTCTTAATCCGGTAAAGGTTATGTTGGCTCTCTGTGGTATCAGAAAATTAAAAATGAGGCTTTTATTTTTATTATTCCACCGCACTCTACTACTACTTTTTTTTTTTTTTTCCCTTCAAATTTTGATATAAGCAATTCTAAACATTCCACAAAAGATAAATGGTTTATTGGTAACTCACCTCTTTTACCAAATTAAACTAAACTCCATGCAAACGGGCACAAGACAAGGGTAATTCTGTAATGCTGTTGCGACCAGCAGGTACGCAGCTACCCAGAGCACTGCCCTTTCCCTGACACATGCCACAGCAAGCTGCAGGCTGGAGCTGCCTCGGGGGGCAGTGGATGGCTCTGGGGAAACTTTGAAAAATAATCGCCTTAATAGTATGACAGGCCAGAACAATATGGGCTAGATCCTGCAGTTCTGCTCCGTGAGGAGCTCCACTGAAGCCTACTCCTTGATGCACATACAAGTGCATGGGGGTGGCAGGATCCGACCTGCATTTTCTGCATATGTTTAATTATTATTTTTTTTTTTTTATTACTAACGGCATCCATCTGAAAATGGTCCAGTCAATTAATGGACTGCTGCATCTCATTATTTGCTTAGAATTTTAATCCTCTGAGTACAACAGCAAGATAACAGCTCTACCAGTGATATGACACAGGGACAGCCAGGACTTCAGGTTGGAAACACAAATCAGCACAGATTCTGAGGTGAGCCCAAGCACATTCGACAGTAAGGACAAAAATGTAGAAATGTGGAAAATCACATAAATCATATGCTAAATTGCTAAAATACCTTTTTACGTAGACAGGGTATTTTCCAAGACAACTACTACTATACTCAGCTTATAAAACACTCTTCCTATTTTAAATATATTCATTTCTGACTTTATGTCTTGCTTAATAAATACTAATGTATAAAGAACACCTACAAGTCTTTTTTCATCACTTGGCCTTTTTTGATGAGGAGTGAGAAAAAAGGGTGGAAGAGGAGAAAGATTTCAAAATTACTGAAGAGACTGCGTTGCGAAAGTTGCTACAATTACCTGCAATAAATTCAGCTGTCAAGTTTCATGCTACTGAACTTGCACTGACATTTTATGACCGAATCGCCTGATTTGTTCTTTCACTAATGCAATGCCATCATTTATTTCAATAAGGTAGTAAATATTTTCACTATTACATGAAACAACTCTTTGGTTGGCTTATAATTACAAGAACGATGCTAACTGAATTCCTTGCTTTGTTTCAATATCCCTTGTCAGTGCCATAGACCTCTCTGCCTCTCTTGTTTTTCTCAAAAGCAATTTAGAAAATGCTTGTATTTTAGACAAAAGGAGAACATTTGGTGAAAGAAAATTCATCATTAGGTATCTAGAGGTTTGTTAATAGAAAAGGCAACTCCCACAGTGTATCCTAGTGCTCAAGCCAGACACACATGCTCAGGACCAGCAAGCTGCCTTCACAGTGGGCCAAAAGTCATTATCATAATTTTATATTACATAGACTACATTGAAAATTTAATATATCCCAGCAAAAAGAGACAAAAGACATTTTGCATAATGCTTCTGTGAGCGCACTCTCTCTTGCTACTCTTTTAGCCACCCCATGCAGATAATCACAC
Source organism: Alectura lathami (assembly GCA_013399715.1). Taxonomy (NCBI): domain Eukaryota; kingdom Metazoa; phylum Chordata; class Aves; order Galliformes; family Megapodiidae; genus Alectura; species Alectura lathami. The sequence goes on along the minus strand of VXAV01008072.1, from coordinate 253,108 downwards.
CAGGAAAAAGAAGTTCATTACCTAAGCCAAATCAAAATTAGGCTTTTCTTTTTGATAGGGAACTTCATTAGTAAGCCCTGTCTTATACAGCTGGGAGATTTGATGAATCTATCTTGGAGTAATAATTCAGCACAATCAGCCACATTTCTGCTTTAAGTTTTATGTCTTTGTTACAAAAATTGAAACTGTACATATAGTATGCTTCCATATATCTACAAATTCATGGCCTATCTGCTCTCATTTCACGGCATTTAAAACATGCCAGAGTGGCAGCACCACACTATGTTAGTAAACAGGTTCCCTTATTTCCATGGCTGAGGCTTCTGGAGATTAAAAGTCCTAAATAGTTGGAAAATGTATTTTGCTCCTTGCTGCAGAACCTGCAGTTAAACTGCATTATGGAATGCATTTCTTGAAAAAGAGAGGTTTTCCCCTTCACCTCCAATTTCCCCTGCTCCCCATGTGTTAAACCCTTTCCCAATATGATCCAGGTTATAAACCTAGTATCCTTACTGAATTTCCGAAGGGGGGAAGTGCATGGGGAAAATGTCCCATTTGTAGTGCACTGAAATTAACCTCTAAAAGAAGAAACGAAACAAAAGCTTCTGCTACCTGTACACAGAAAGACACAGATATGTAGGCACTGATACTTAAGCAACACAAAAATCGCAGAACACAGCTGTACATCTGCAAATCCCAATGTTAAAGCAGCAGCTACAGGGTTCTGCTGTTTAGGAGCATGTCTGGTACAGGGCTGCAGGTCGCTGCACTGTCAGCTGGGGCTGTTACTTCTGCATGTTTTCCCCCACTGACACGCCTGGATAGCATGCCCTCTCTTCCTAGTTTCATCACAGTACTTTTTTCATCATCATCGCACAAAATCTGCAAAAATATTATTCACACAGAATCCCAAAGTGCTTTACATAGGAGGGGAAAGTACCACCGTCCCCATTTTGAAGTTGAGACCAACAGCAGCTCATGGTGATTGTTTCACCCAATGAGACAGAGGAAACCACTGGGAAAGCTCAAAAAAGACAATAGGGAAGGGCTGGTCAGCTTGCCCAGAGCTATGAGCAATGGTCCGCTGGCCTGTGCGAATTGGAATTATTGTGTAAAGCCCATCAGGAGGCAGGGAGATTTAAATATGCTGCAGTTGCTAAAAAATAATTTTATTCATACCACATCTTCCTTTACAATTAGATACAAATGGCTTTTCAGATTGCAAATGTGCCTCGGGGTGTGTCTCGGAACAAAGGTCTTTTCTTACACCTATGGACACTCGTGTGGTTGGATGGTCACATCTCCAGCGCACGCCTCGCTATGCACACTGCAGGGCTGGATTAGAGGTGCATAAATATGTGGTGTTTGTGGTGTGGGAGGGTGAGTGTCATGATCCTGACACAGCAGCCATCCACTCACTTTATAACACTGAAACACCGAGATGACACATCCATGCACTCACGATGCTGCTGAGATAACGGTGTTGAAACTTTGGGGATGCAGGCAGCTCCCTCTTGAATGAGTGCTGGAGAAGCCACACTGTGGCTTACAACATCGGCAGTGCCACTGGGCTCACAAAAATGTCACTAAAGCCATGCAGGTAAGGCCACTGGGGTTGAAAAACTGCTCTGTGGACAAAAGGTGATCTCCTCTTCCACGTGTCACTGGCGGCGGCCTTGGGCACAGTCTCAGCAGGTGGTGCTGGCTTTGGACCAGAAGACTTTAAAAGCCTGTACCAAGGCTAATCGTGAATTGGAAAAAAATCAGGGGTGGTTCTATTTAATTGATCTCTGAAACTGAGCGCACTGAAATTTGAGGAGCTGTCGGAGTCAAAAAGCGTGGGTAGGCAAGCCCACAGGGTCTCTTACACGTTTCCAAAATGGCACTGGCTGCCTCTTCAGTGCCAATTGGTGTGGGGAACTCAAAGGGCAGACCCTTTTGGAAAGCCACTGGCTTCATCCAAACCTGCTAATCCAAAGCTTCCAGGTGTCCCTCGGACCTTTAGATAAACAGGTTTACACTGTACAGACAAATCCCATTTTTGGCTCAGAGCACTTTTGACTGCCTCTCAAACGCACAGAAATCTTAGGTTTGTCAGAGGTCCTTCACGTGACTCTCGTAACGCAAAACAGCATTACATTTTGAAATATTTCCCTTCTTCTTATTTTCATTGAGAGAAATCAGAGAGAAAATCCCTGTGAATTGTCAACAGAACCACAGAAGAATGACCATGAAGAACTCTGTGTTTACTATCAAACACATGAACTGTATGTATTTAGACACTGGAGATTCATTACACGTCCCAAGCCAAAACAGGCAGAATTACAATAACAGCACCTCTTGCTGCTTTCAACATGAATGGCACGAAATTATTTTCACAACTGCTTAAATTAGAGCTGGAATTTATCATGGAAATCTGAAAGTTAGGCTTGATTTACAATCAGATCACCCAGCTGAATTTTCAGATCTCTGGATGCACACACAGTTAATCCAAGTACACTGAATCCAGTTCAGCTATTTTCTTTTTCACCAGATATCCACATATTATTAGAAGTACACAGCTAACCAGGTTTCATGTGGTAGACAAAATAGCATTGTGGGATTACATTAGTCCGACAGCTGCTTTATGACTATAGCTTCCAGACCAATTTATTTAATATTGATCTTTAAACAAACATCAGTACAAATAAATTTGAGCATTCTAGTCCTGAGATTTTATATCTATAAAAGAGGCCAATATTCAGAGAAGCAGTTCTGCTTGTATTTCGCTCTTTGATTCCATTCTCTTTGATCCTACTAGGTATCAAATACATCAATGCCAAATTAAAACAAATCCATCTTCAGATAAAGCTCTGTTTATAATCTTTCGTGCAGAAAGAATTTTTCTATCAATAACTTCCAGCAAGCATTTTAACTGATCTTTTTTATTGCTTTATTCTGATTACTACAAAAGGCAGCAACGCCATGTCCTGTCTGAATATCACACTGAACTCTCTCCAGCGTAACTGTCAAGGAGGGCTTTGAGAACAATGTGCCCCATCTTTCCCACTTTCATGCAGTTTTCCCCTTAACTACTTTCATCCAGCATCGGAGACCGGCTGAGCTCCCGGTGCCCGGTGCTGAGAAAATTGCTGCCCAGTGAGACGGGAGTGGGGGGCGGCTGTGGAGACTTTTACAGGGCAACAGTTGACCATTTGGAGGAGGGGACAGCTGGGTGCTAAACATAAATAGGAAAGAAAAGTTAGCAAGGGAAATAGATAATGAATCCTGGGATTAGACACTCAATTCAATTAGGCTGGTATATATAAATGTTAGGCATAAACGGATCCAACATAATTATTTGCACAGGACTTATTTGTGCCCTTCTTAGCTATGCCGAGCGAGCACAGATAGCAGGCTCACTGGGGACACATCCTCCACTGGTGTGGAACTGGGCTAAAGTTCAAAAGTTTTTGGTCACAACTTACTCAGATCTGCCATCTGCCTTATGTGCACTGAGGTCTATGGATTATATTGATCTCCCAAATGAAAAAAGTGGATATTTGTGATTGTGAGGGAAAAGGAAAAAAAAAAAAAAGGATGAAATAAAATGAAAATCTGCCATCCGTACTGATCAGAAGAATGGCCAGTACAGTGGCTTGCAGAGTCTCCTCTTTGGCAGCACTCAGAGCTGTGTGTGCTTTGTGGAGGAGGACGTGCTCCCTCAGCCTGCTGTCTGTCTGCCTCTGCCACCATGCCTTGGGCTCAGCACGTGTCCACACTTCTGCCATAGCCTGGGGACAATGTCTCATAGGAACCCAGGGATTAAAAAGCTTTGCTTTTCTTGGTGGTGTGTAGCTGTCTGGAGGACGAGACGGAACTACTGTTTCCCCTCGTCTTAATTTTAGATCTCTACTACCATTTTCTTATTTTAGTAGAGATTAGGCAGTGATTTTCAGGTGTGAACAAAAGAATGTGAGGGCTACCAAATATAATCCCACCTTCCCTTTTTCCTTGTGACTGGAAAAAGGGAAACATCACTCCCATTTTTAAGAAAGGGAGAAAAACAGACCCGGGGAACTACAGGCCGGTGAGCCTCACGTCTGCACCTGGGAAGATCATGGAGTGGATCCTCCTGGAGGAGATGCTAAGGCACATGCGAAATGAGGAGGTGATCCAAGACAGCCAGCACAGCTTCACCACGGGCAGGTCGTGCCTGACCAATCTGGTGGCCTTCTATGATGCAGTGATGGCATCAGTGGACCAAGGGAGGGCGATGGATGTCATCTACCTGGACTTGTGCAAGGCCTTTGACATGGTCCCGCACCATATCCTTATCTCTAAACTGGAGAGATGTGGATTTGATGGGTGGACTGTTCGCTGGATAAAGAACTGGCTGGAGGGTCGCAGCCAAAGGGTTGTAGTCAATGGCTCTACGTCCAGGTGGAGGCCGGTCACGAGCGGTGTCCCCCAGGGGTCCGTCTTGGGACCGGTGCTCTTCAACATCTTTATTGACGACTTAGACTGTGGGATCGAGTGCACCCTCAGCAAGTTTGCTGATGACACCAAGCTGAGTGGTGCAGTTGATACCCCTGAAGGAAGGGATGCCATCCAGAGGGACCTGGACAGGCTGGAAAAGTGGGCCCACGAGAACCTGATGAGGTTCAACAAGGCCAAGTGCAAGGTGTTGCACTTGGGTCGGGGCAATCCCAGGTGTGTGCACAGACTGGGAGAAGAACTCCTTGAGAGCAGCCCTGCGGAGAAGGACTTGGGCGTTGTGATCGACGAAAAGCTGGCCATGAGCCGGCAGTGCGCTCTTGCAGCCAGGAAGGCCAATGGCATCCTGGGCTGCATCAAGAGAGGGGTGGCCAGCAGGGAGAGGGAGGTGATCGTCCCCCTCTACTCTGCCCTTGGAAGGCCTCACCTGGAGTACTGTGTCCAGGCCTGGGGCCCCCAGTACAGAGGGGATGTGGAGCTGTTGGAGCGGGTCCAGAGGAGGGCCACCAAAATGATCAGAGGGCTGGAGCACCTCTCCTATGAGGAAAGGCTGAGGGAGTTGGGATTGTTCAGCTTGGAAAAGAGAAGGCTCTGGGAAGACCTCATTGCGGCCTTCCAATACTTGAAAGGTGCTTACAGGCAGGAGGGGGACCGACTTTTTGCACAGGTGGATAATGGTAGGACAAGGGGGAATGGGCTAAAACTGAAAGAGGGGAGGTTTAGGTTGGATGTTAGGAAGAAATTCTCCACTGAGAGAGTGGTGAGGCGCTGGCACAGGCTGCCCAGAGAAGTTGTGGCTGCCCCCTCCCTGGCTGTGTTCAAGGCCAGGCTGGATGGGTTCCTGGGCAGTTTGATCTAGTGAGCTAGTGGTTGGCAGCCCTGTCCACGGCAGGGGGGCTGGAACTAGATGATCTCTGAGGTCCCTTCCAACCCAAGCCATTCTGTGATTCTATGATTCTCATCTGGGCGCTATAACTCTGACCGCAACTGAAAATACAAACTAAAATGATTTTCCTGAGTTTGCTTCTACCTATTGAGTAAGCATCCAGTAAATAAATGATTCACCAGTTCACCAGGTGACTTCAGATCCTAATGCATGATGAAATGAAAGGACAAAGAAGCTATAAATTCAGTCAACAAATCTTCCTTCCAGTACATGATACATAAAATGTTGCATCTTGTTTACTGCTAACACCTTAATGCCACTGGTTTGTCAGGTTTGTGAACCATGATTCCTAAAGCAAAGAGAACACACAAGAGATTTTTTTTTTCTTTTTTCTTTTTTTTAATTGATGGCACTAATGACAGATCAGCAAATTATTATCCTGCTGTATAATGCAATAAATACAAGGCTGCCCTACAAAGCAGGCTGCCATCTCGGAAGACTGCTTACAGTTCCACCCATAGGTCTGAACTACTCCAAATTTAATTTCACAAGGAGTGAATTCAGATTCTTTCATAACCCTTAAAGATGGCCCCAGCCTATTTTTAATGTGCTGCTGGCATTTGTGAAAACAGTACAATTACTGAAGCTGTTGCTAAAACCCACAGCTACAGAGTACTACTTGCCTAAAATGGTCTCTGGGACCATCGTGATGGAAAAGCTACTGACACTGCAGGCAGCCCAGGAAAGCTATTGTAAAATCTATATGGTGCTAAGTCATAACATGAACTTTTTACAGTCCCTCTTTTAAGGGAGCTCCATACATACAGCATAGTAAAAGGCCATTCCTGACAGTTGAGTACCGAAGGCTGCGGTGTATGTAAGCTTCAACAAGATGAAAAAGCAATTCTGGTTTACTTCTCACATTAATTGTGAGATAACAGCGAAGTACAGTGTAGCCACCACACAGTCACAGTGGAAGGAAAGCAGCCCTTCTAATCCTTCACAGTTATTTGCTGTTCTTACTTGGAGGAAACCCGAATGTTCCTAGCTCTCCAATAACAAATGCTTGGAGTTTCTTTGTTGCTGACCTGGGTATAACTCTGTCATTAAAGCATTCGAGAAGCCATGGCACTCCGCTTCTCCTCTCCCCCAGCAAACGTCCCCGTAGCTGTTGTGGGCTTGGTGGCGAACAGCCTCGTTGAAAGACAGAATAAAAACCTCTGGCCCTTGCTACAGAACACGTACTCCAGCTCCACAGGGTCTTTGCTACTGAGACTCCACAGGACCCTGCTAGAAGTGTCTGTCTGTTCAGCCCCGCACAGCCTCGCTCCGGCTAGGCCTTTGGATCAAACCCTTCTCATGTGAACACAGGGAGCGTCTGTGAAACTGTGGAGCAGATGTCTCCACAGAGACTCACAGATGCTGTCAGGACGGAACTTCAGGCTTAAACATTTGATGCATTTTAAAGAGGGATTCAGAATCAGACTCAAGCAGACAGATTGATCGTCTAACACTTCAAAGGCTCAAGCAGAATTGTTGTTATATTTTTCCTTTGTGCTTCCCCCCACCCACTGGCACTAATGGAGGTGACTTGTGTTTAACTTGACATGTTGTGTGGGGCATGCAGGGGGGGACTGCCACCTCCCAGTTAAAGGAGCTGGGCAAGAATCATTAGCAGAAACAACAGCACAGAACGTGGGGCTGAAGGAGCTGAACACGCCAGCAGAAAACAGCATCTAATGCAAACTGCTTTGTGGCACCTGGCTTTTTATTTGGCCCTGCACGCGCAGCCTAAGCTGAACTTTCAGGACATATATTTCCCTTTAGAGTAGGTAGTGTAAGAGAATCCCGAGGTCTTCAAGTGCTTTTCCTACTCTCCATCATCAAGGACTGAAATAAACCACAAGACAAGTCTACTAATCTCTTTGAACAATTCACAGAAACTATGATGTATTTTCTGCATTAATTAATGTATGTGGTTGTTGGGTTGCTTTGAGGGAAATCTGGGGGCTTTCTGGAGGGAAGAGAAGGACATCCGCAAGTCAGTCATTTAACAAGTAGCACGTATAAAAGGTTGGGAAGAAAAAAGAAAGTGAAACGAGGAGGAAAGGGTGAATGAATTTCAGCTCTTCATCCTGGAAAAGTGAGGCCATCAAAAAGGGAAAAAGGAAGACAGCCAGAAGTCTAGAAGAGATGACAGGGCGGCAGGAATACTGGAGATACAGAACTACATTCATAAGCATGTGACTGGAGATGTGGAAATAATTCTCGAGAAAAGGGATTTGCCTTCTTTCAGCAGCTGCCACTTGGACAAGTTTTGCCATCTCAGCTACAACTCCTAGGCATCCCTCTTGTCCTGGGCTGAAGAGAAAGGCTTGTCTGGCAGTTAGTTCAAAGAGGACCTTTCATCAGTTGGGTTGGGCTGTGAGTTAGTGATGGGCATAACTGTTTTATTGAAAATATCCCTCCCTCCCCTTGTCATCAGCTATGGGAAAACAAAGGAAGAGAGGAAATACAGCTATAAGTGTAGAGAAATACCAGGGAGATTATTAAGGGAAGCTTCAAACAACTCAGGGGATTACATGAACTACACAGGGAAAAAAAGATCCACTGATGGGAAGTGGAAACTGCCTAAGAAAAAACTCAAAATGTCTGTATTTCTTTACCACGTGTTCTCTGGATCAGCTCACTGAATGTTAGACACAACGTTAAGGCAAACTTCTCCCCATAAGGAGGGCAAATGGGGATAAATGCAACAATACAGAAAAATGAACAATAGGTTGTAATTTCACAGGTGTCAATTTAATGAGGAAAGAACACAGGATTGTTAAAGGAAGTTCAATTCAAAGTTTACAGTCAGACAGTGTGCAGCATGGTAAGAGGGTCAGTTACTGCTCAGAAGAAAGTTTGAGGGTCTTGTCAGGCAGAGGCTACGGAGGAGGACACTTTCAGCGATGTCCCTGCTATACCCGTTGCTGTGTGAGGTCAAGGACTTAAGGGGAATAAAGCATGGAATAACCTATGCTCTCTCTCCTGTGTGCCAGTAACAGGGCCAGATCAGTCGTGAAGAGAAAAGAGGCACTTAGGCACAAAGGAAGAGCCTCTACTATCACCTGCAACAAAGGCGCTGAAGGAATTACATGTCTGAATATTTTTATTCAGCCGACTAGGAATCAGAGATGGCTCAAGGGGACTTAATTTCAACTGCAACCTTTCTTTCCCCTCAGCTCTCCTGTTTCCTGGGTATATGTTAGTGCATAAAAGGCCTGCTGGGAGACTCGGAGGGTAGGGGGTTCTTGTCTGTCTGCTGACACAAGTGTCTTGGGAATAGCTGTCATCCTGTTATTAAATATTTAAATATTTCAAGAGCAAGCTAGATTCATCAACCTCTGGAAAGAGTAATCAAGAGAATGAAAGGTAGACAAAAATAAAAGAAAGAGGTTGGCTATTTTGGGGGAGAAGATGGGATCAACAGAGGAGAAAATATGCAAAGAGAGGAAAAACAGGCAGGGAAAATTGATGAGAAAAGGAAGAATAATGAAAAGGAAGAATAATGAAAAGGAAGAATAATGAAGGACAAACAAAAGGGAAAGCACTGAAACAATACAAAAGAAATAATAGGCAGAACAGAATTGGAAAACAAGCTAAAGCAATACCTGTAAACTCTGTGTCTGTACCCGTGAGAAAAAGCAAGCAAGCGAGCAAGCAAGCAAGCAAGCGAAAAACAAGCAACTACTACAGAAATTATGGACAAGATAGTCATGAAAATCAACAAGCAGGAAGCGGCAGATAAGCAAGGTAGAGAGAAGAGGATGAACATTACTGAGAGCCAGAAACATTCTGGTACTGGGAAAAGAAGGTGTATTTCATGATCACAGACAGGAAATAAACGTATTTCATTCATTGTACCATTTTCCTGCTTGATTTGCGAAACAATGTTTTCTCCAGAACTAAGCACAATACCTAATGGCTTAGCCTTGACAGAACCCCAAGATGATTATTTCGAGTTCTCCCATCCTTCGTAAATGTACAAGTGGCAGCTGCAGCAAATGAATTTATCTGGCGCAGAGAGATGGTGACATCTCCCAAGCCTGCCAAAAAGGAGTTTGAGACAGAGGGTGATTCTGAACAAAAAGGAACAGAACTGAACTGGCAGGGCAGTAGCAGCACTCTAGACATTGCTCAGCATTTCACCTGATGCTTTTGGGAAGGGAAGACCTAGACAACAGTGAGCGCTCATTGGGGTGATGGGACACAACATGGTACCGTAAGAGCTGGAGAGCCTTGATCTAAGCAGCCTGGGCTAGCCAGGGAGCTGAAGCGCCCTGCTGAATGTTAACAGTGCTTTCAGCTGCAGACGTCAAAGCTCCTTACAGCCAGAATTTCAATATCACGGAGATCGTGATATTGAGGGAACTCTAACCACCAGGGTGCCGTAACTCATTCGAGGTAGCAAAGCAGGCAGCAAGCTAGAGCGGCTCCTAACTCCCAGTCCAGTGCCCTTTCCATTCTACCCATCGACTTGTCAGATCTTCCTTCTAACATCAGCCTCAAAAGCTGCAAACATTACAGGCTGGAAGTAGAACATGCAAAAAAAGTCAGCGTGGGCAGGAAGGCAGCTGTGCAGTCAAAACAGGTTTAAGCCACAGTATGGTGGGGGAAAATATCAAAAATAGGCCAACACAGTTAAAATAAAACAAAAAAGAGAGACAGGGAAAGAGAAAGAAGTCAAGGATTGTTCAACAGAGAATTAAAAGGCGTTTATTCCATCCTGGCAAGGATAATCTAAACACTATTGTGGTTAAATGTTTGCCTACTGCAGATCATGTTACAGCAGATTTTTCTATTCAAAGGGTTTGTTAATGGCTTTGCTATTCCTTGCATGGGTCTTGAAAAAAAGCACATGCTATGAATGCGATATCTTTGGTTTTGATGCCAGAGGTTGTGAAAGGAAAGTTGGGAAAGAACTGGCACACAGAAGGGAACAGCCAGCCCATTTAGGAATACTCCATTAACTCATAGGAGAAGATTCCCTCAGGACACAGTCCCAAAGAAGACCCCTGGCGAGTTTAGGCTTGTACATCATTTGTCCTATCCAGAGGGCGAGAGAGTTAATGATTATATAGACACCTTGCTGTGTTCAGTATCGTTTGTGCCTCTCGATCAAGTGATGCAGATTACAAGGAATAGCAGGCTGAGAGTTCAGTCATACGGAAGCAGAGAGAAAGAGACACACACAAACACATGCTCCCCACCACACACAGAGCCACTCACATCTTACCAGAAACACCATGAGAGATTTCACTTGCCACTAAAAGTTTCAGACTCAAGGGTAACATTTACATAGATAAAGGTATGCATATGGGTTCTGTAGCCTTGCGCTAGTTACTTGAGGTGCTCAATACATCCCTGTAGTAGATGTGTAGACAAAAAACCTGGATTAAAAAGAGGGATGAAAAATTCCTCCTACCTAATTAACATAGCTTTTTGTCTAAGGAACCACCAAACATCATGGCATTTCAGGAGTTATTGATGGCATTTGGGGAGGTTACCAGGGATTTCATGGTCCCTACAGCAGATGATAAAAGGGGGAGGGGGAGGGAGAGCAGAGGGTCCAAGAAAACTTATTAAATTTTGGGCATCGAACTGGATTCAAGGAGAAGAGAATCACACCTCGCAAGGGACCGGGACAAAAATCCTATGAGATTACTGGCTCAGCTGTGGCAAGCTAATAAGGTTATTCTGAAGCAGATGCAGTCGTTAATACAGTGGTGGCATGGGGATCTCCCGAGAGGGGTCAGAGCCATGATAACTCACAGTAGAGTAATGCGCAATATATTTGTGGCCAGATCTTGTGATGGTAACTAAATGAACCTGTGTCAGCGCTCTGCCATTTAACCCACTTTGTTCTTAATCCCGTTTCAGCAGGCAGGGTTTCCTCGCACCACCAGGTTTCCTAAAGACAGCCTTGAAAAGCGGCAACGTTTTAGGCAAGCTACAGGGCCATTAAACAGGAGATTCAGGTGGACTAAAAGTCACTTTCAGAGAAACTGCCACATAACAGCTCACGTTAATTCCAAACTTACAAAAATAAGGCAATTTCTGTTATTTATGGGTACCAAGACAAAAGCTGTTGGCAGTTCTTTGTGCGCTGTGGAATGACCGGAGCAATGGAAGAGAGAGGTGGATTTGACATGAAATGTTGCAATGCTAGAGCTTTTCATGATATTTGCAGTACCAGCAAAGTAATTTGTGATAAATGGCTAAAGATTGTTGGATTCTATCACAAAATCTACAAGCACTGAGCTTATTGGGGACCGGTGATAATGCTGCTCAGGGCCTACACTCTGTTATGCTTAGTACCTGATGCATTCTTTATGGCCAGACACGTGTAAAGGGAACAACTATTCACCCTCTAACTCTTGTTTCTGCCTAGTGGCAGTGGAAGTCAAAGTCAGCCATCTTGTTATTACTGGTGGCGTGCGTTTCACCAGTACTTCAAAACCAAGTTCTTTGTACTGAGGACCTGTCTGAATTAGATAAGTAAATGAGGATTTCACTGAGGGCCATGTTGAGGAGTATGGGAAGATCAAGAAGAGAAAAGAGGGAGGCACTTGTAAGGAGACCCATTAGAAAGATAGGATTGTTTTGAAACACAGTGGGTGGCACCGGGAAGTTGCAAAGTTGGGGATAAAGAGAGACAGCAAAGGGCAGGGTAAGGAAAAGCTACAGAGGGAGGAACACATGGGCAGAGGACATCCTTTGGTAGGAGAGAACGACCAGTCCTCAAAAGGAAGAAAGGAGTCTATACACATCCTCAGGTGAAGTAGTCTGAAGAAAGATTGGTACAAGTGGCAGAACTCACGCTGAAATGGCTTGTGGCATTTACGCTGGCCTGTAAAAAAGGATGGATTTCTGTATGGGATAGTACGGTTGGATACTTGTCCTCCTCTTCTTCAAAACTGGGACATTGGAAAAAGAATGCGCTGGACAGATGATAAATGAGTAGATGACGTAGCACATCATCAGAGTAGCAGCCTGCTGCAAAAGACTTGACATTCCTGGGCAAGGAGCCTGGCAAAGTTTACAAAAAATCACTGAGACAGAAGAAGACAGGAAAAGCTCTTTATTGCTCTGGGAAGGAAAGCAACCCAGGGAGCAGAAAGCGTAAGTAGGAAACCCAAGTCCCAGGGACTAAACCAGACTGGAAGACTCACTGTGATTGGGTTGGATCACTTTGAGCCTGTCACCACAGGGGAGCTCCCTGCACATCACCCCAGGCTGTGATTCTGCAGTGCGCTGATTCCCTGTACGGATGCCCTCAGCGCGCAGTTGGCGCCCGCCTGCTCTATACGTTGCAAACCATTCCTGTGCCCTAGCAGCATCTGCAAAGGAAGCCACGGTGGAATGCTTAGCATACCCTGCAAATTTACACCCTCTGATCCTCTGCAGTAACTTGCCAATGCAGAAAAGCCTTTATTCTCCCTGTACTTGCAGACCCCTTTTGTAAAATAAGAGTCCTCCGGGCCCTCTTGTGAGATTTAATTCATGTTTTTGCAGCACACTGAGATTCCAGGTGAGAAGAGCAGTGGGCAGTAACGCTGCTTACACCTCCAATCCTGCCAAGAAATGGGAAAGGCCGAACCCCGATATAGACATTGGGATAATTCTTCACACACCACCTGTGCAAGGCACACGTTGGGTATACTAGCATTTGGTTCACAGGGGTGGAGTCTGACATCAGCTGCTACAAAAGCCCTCTCTGGGCACCATGGTGATTGCCACTGCATAATGGCAGGTGATGCGCATCAGAAGGATTTATCCAGATAAGGCAAAAATCTGCAGACGCTTTAATCTGTACCAAGATAGATCTTGTTTGTATCAAGAACCTTTTTAACGCAGCATTGCTGGTTTGGTCCGACATCATCTCCTGCAGTGTGTGGAGACAGGCCAGGAGTATGAAGGCTACAGAGCAGAGCAGGAAGAAAGTCAACTGTGAAATTGGTAATTTTATGAGTTTCACGGGGGGTTTTGTTGTTAGACACAATGCATTTGGAACAGAGTGCCCGGGGTAATACCATCCACACAGTGTCCATTTGTCAGCGATAGGTAACGATATCTTTAACCTAGAGTTGCACAGATACGTACAAAGGGATT
>VXAV01008072.1:229589-232089 GCA_013399715.1 Alectura lathami | reverse complement strand
AAATAAGAGCCTCATTAAAAAAAAANAAAAAAAAAAAAAAAAAAAAAAAGGAAAAAATCAAAATAAAAATGCACAGGCTCAACAATGTGCACGAAATGTACCTCTGAAGTCAACAGTTTAAAACAGTAGCAATGACAAGATTTATAGGAATGTGCAGGTCCATTTGGTTTGCCATTATCATGTCCACAATTAGGTAGCTTTCTCATTATGTATTTATTTTACAGAGATTTTGTAAAGAATACAAAATCAGTTTTGATATCCATCCAAAGTCTTGATTGTAAGACTGGTCATACTATTCATAAAGCCTCAGGCTTCTCCCTTGGAATTTCAAGGAATTAATTTTTCACTAAACACCTGCTAAAAGGCTATGCTGTTGCACTTGGGCATACAATTTAATCTTTTTGTGCTGTCTCCCAGCACTTTCATTGCTGTCTGTGGATTTCACATGCAGGGAAAGTCTGAGCCCAGTACGAAAGAGATGAGGACAAAAGTAGTACCTGTACAGTCAGATTAGAAGAAAGAAGTATATTTTAAATATTCCTTCTCCCATAAAACTCTTGGGAGTTTCTTCATGTTTCTGACAGGAAGACAAATTGGACTGTTTATTAAAAAATGCAGCACATGTGTGAGCTACGATACAGCAATTTATAGCAATGAAAACAGAAGAACCACTACGTGCAAGTGTATATTACACGCTGAACTACACTGCCGCATATAGTATTAACTTGTACTGCTTTACTCACCTCATACAACAGAATCCAAATTAGGTCCCATTATTACATTGAAGGCTCACACTCAATAGCAGTTAAGCTTCTTTGAATGGATTCCCTATTGTATAAAAAGTATGCCAGTCTTTGACTGCCAAAATCAATTAGTCACATTCATTATGCCTCTATTTATTAATGCTGTACACTTCATAATGCATTTGCTGCTGAACAAAGAAAGTTATAAAATATCAAATATGTGTTATGATTGCAATTATAGCAAAAGAAGTAATGATCTCTTTTAGTCGCTAACTGGTTACAAAGCTCCTGTAAAGATTACATTAGTGGTGACAGATTTATGATCTTTTCCAAGATGTAATCCTTTCTAGTTCACATTTTTCAACAGAAGAAGAATGTGATTGGTTACAGGTTATTGGCTTCAATAGTTATATTCAGCAGAGATTATTGTGCTTCTGCCTCCTATAATCCAAACACACAATGTAATCCTAACAGATGCAATTTTAATCTGTATTGCACTATTATAATAAAATGGGTCACCATAAGGCTTTTTACCAACATAGGGTTCAGTGTTAATTGAACGATCTTAAGAGTGACCAACTAGTACTAACAAAACAGCAAATAATTAAACCTAACAAGAAAGTGAAGGAAGAACACCATTGCCATTTTTGCAAAGGTAGGTTTTGGTGGCATTACTATCAAGCTGTGACACCTTAAATTATATAAAAAAAAAAAAACCCTAGTTCTAGTCATCAATATCATACAGCTAACATTTTTCCTAAGTACTGCACCTTAGTAATTGAAACCTACCTTATGTTTTACATTCTCTCATAGATGCTGCTGCATCCTACAGTTTAAAAAGAACTACATTTTTTAAATATATATATATATTATTAATATGAAGTGGCAAAAAAATGCTGACATATATGGAAAAATGAAAGGCCAGGTGAAAAACTTATGAAGGCTCCATACTTCTACCATAAACAGAGCATGTACAAATTGCACTACATTTCCTAACCTTGGCTCTCACAGCATAGCTAGTGGCAGTACCTCAGTACTCCCTTCTTTTCCAAAAATGTGTCCAACTCCCTCTGCTTATTTCCACTGCTGACTTTGGCAGAATGCTCCATATTCCATCCACTCTTTTTTACGAAAAAAATATTCCCTCTTAAACTGTTTGTCTGCTGCAGTCCAGTCACAGCCTCAGTCATGAACCCTTTGTTTTCAAATTAGTTGCTACTTCAAAAAGCCGACTGGCATCAAACTGATTTCCTTTTAGGAACATAATCCATCTCTCTTAAATCCCCACTCAGACTTTTTTTCCATAAGCTAAATAGGTCTCATTTTTCTGTCTTCACGTTGTATTTTTGAGAATGAAAAAATATCTTTTTACCAAATGTCCCTTTGAAACATTTTTTTTTTTTTTTTTTTACATTCAGCTTTCCACTATCCTTTACCCTAATTTTATGCTTCCAGAAGATGTTTCATAACACTGTTACAAGCCCTCTTTTGACCACGTGCACCCTGGAAGTGGGGCTCCTCACTTGGCAGCAATAGGCGCTGCCACACGAGCTTCAAGGCGTGGGATCTTGGGACAAAGCATTTTATGTTTCTGCTGCACTACAGACCATGGGGCGAGACGCACAAGGTGGTGGAAAAGAACCAAGGCCCTGTGAGACACTGCTGTTCTGTGCTACTGGCTGGAGGTGTTGCTGCAGCAGGCAAGTGGGGCAAAAAGGGAGTTAACAGTGCAGCTCAGGGCATTATTGATTTATTTT
>VXAV01008072.1:204589-224589 GCA_013399715.1 Alectura lathami | reverse complement strand
CCTTCCTTCCTTCCTTCCTTCCTTCCTTCATTCCCTCCTTCCCTCCTTCCTTCACTCCACTAATAATTACGTTTTCCTTATCACACGTTTAGGAATACACTTGTGCAATACCTGCACCTCACATACGGCTCTTAGACACTTCCAGTGTTTTCAGTGGCTTCTTTGGAAAGAGGAGGGTGGCATGCACACTCCGTTTGCTGGCTCCATCTCCCCTTACTACCCCCTCCCTGTCTTCCTTTCACATGTGAATCATTGCAAATCGTTTTTGCACATTTCCCACTGATCTCTCGTGCCAGCCTCTCCCACCCAGCCCTTGGATGTGTTTGGAAGTCTGTGAAGAAGCCTTCAAGATAACCACATCAACTGAAACAGCTAGTGGAGCAAGCCAAGCTAATTAAAACACAGAGAATGAGAATACAGCTACAAGGGTAAAAGATACTTGGAAAAAAAAAGCACAGAGCTGCCCACTAATACAGCTAAAAGAGCACCAGAGTCTTGTGACTTAATTGCACAGGCTACTGGCAAGCAGGTTTTAGCTACAACAGATGACTCCCCTTCAGCATCCAAGTCCTGTGCAGACTATTCTACATCAGACTGTATTCATTATGATGAGTTACTAAGAATTACTTCAGAATCTACAGTTAGTGTTAAACAATATTTGTTTAAAACAGATTTGAGGGAAATCTTGTTAAAAATTCTGAATGGTATTGGAATTTTGAGCATACGAGCTTGCCATTCTAAACCATTTGATTAAATTTAACCATAGGAAACTCTTCCAAGACCTAATGAAGCAGCAATTACATCTGAAGAGGGAGCCAAGCCAAGAATTCTACCATTCCAATAGCTCTCTTTTGAACATCATGCTACAATATCTAATCTGCTAGGGTTTGAGTTTACATGTACCATAAATCTCCAAGCTTTTGGTTCTGTATAAAATAAACCATACAGGTGAATATGTATTATTTTCTGTACAAAATAAACCATACAGCCATATGGCTCTCATTCTTCGTTTTATTTTATTTTCTTATTTTTTAATACATATATAAATAACTTAGTATTTCTGTACTGTATAAGAACTTGGGATAGTTTTAGGATTTAAAATATTCATTTAAAAATAGCCCTGTGTATGAAATACAATCCAGATGAATTTAGAAATTATGCAAGTATTTTCTGGATTTGACTGGAAAGCAGATGCTGCCTCCACGCTCACTCCCACCTTTCACAGTATTTTAACATGAATTTTGACAAATACATACAAACAATGAAAAAAAAAAAAAAAAGTGAAAGAAGGATAAAGTAAATTTTTGATTTCTTAAAACAAATCCTGGACCTAATAGTGATTTCACTTGCTTTTTTCTAAGCATTTACTGTGTAGCTCACTGAAGACAGCATAGCTGTGTTGGTACTGGTGGATAAGAATCAATGCCACCACTTTCCTGTTTGATTAAAAGGAGGAACCGTTAAAATTGGATAATGGTTTCATTTGTAATATCCTCAGCAAACGCAGATTGTTTGGTCTTTTCAGCAATGTTATTACATTGCACAAAGATGACCCTTTTTGTGATTTAAGATGTAGCTAGAGGAATCCAACTACAGCCAAATCGATGGAAGCAATCTTGCTCTATTTCCAGATTTCCAGCATTTCTTTATTATACGTAATAGAACATTCTAGCATGATAATTCAGAGGTCCTGAGATACAGAAGACAGAGAAATAATGTTGAAAAGCAATTCTTCACGTTTGGCTTTCACTACTTCAAGTGCAAATGGTGAACTTACACATGAAAATACAATTTGCTCCTTCTAAAGTCTACATCCTTATCTCCGGTAAAGAACACACATTCATTTCCAGCGCCTCAAGGTAAAGACTAAGGCATCTATCACAAGTACAGTGAATATCTGAAGGATTTGGAAGCAATCTTTTCATAATGTTTCATTGGAAGGGAAGCAGGGGCATGAGTTGCTCAAAATTCATAGAGATTATTAAGTTTACATCCACACAGCAGATATGGCACCATATTATTTCCCGTCAGCAGTGTTCTCACCTGCTGAGAATCTCTCTCTGGTACAAGACAGCCATTCATTATGAGGCATTAGCACTCTACTGCATGAACCAAAGTCATGCCCCACCCATGAACGGGCCAAGCCCATAATACCCACACTCCGCTCACAAGGGCGGTGTTTACTTATTATCCAAGCCCTTCATTTTAGTGATTTAATAGGTAAGTAATTTCTTACTTCAGCAGATTTTTCTTTACTATTAGGTAAGGTATTTCTGGAGAAATGTTTGGGTGTTTAAAAGATTTACAGGGCTTCCCAAAGCTCTGCTGTATCAGCGGAGCATGCACTGACAGCAGGGACTCTTTATGACAAGAAAATCTGATCAGCTGCAAGATTTCCTATTGATGAATCCAACTCTTCACCCCAGTCTAAACTAAGCCTGTGGGTTTTGTGTTTTTCTTCTTTGCCTGCTTTGAGGCCTGCAGAAAGTTATGAAATAGATTTTTCTAGTTCTCCCAGGAGCAAGGCCAGGTTCACATCTTGACCTCAGAAACAAAGCAGCACGAAAGCCGGTCTGCTCTGCCTAACACAAAGCAAACTACAACATGCAACACAGGGCAATATTAAGAGTGAGAAACGACAAGCAGTGTATCAGTACTGGGGAGAAGAAATAATAAAATCTGGCCATATTAAAAATCTCAGCAACTGAACAACACAATTTTGGCTCTGCCATGGTCTTCATTACCAAGGGCGAAAGCATGACATTCAACTGAAACAAGAGATTATTTGGAAGGAAGATTTCAATTACAAGCCAACAAAAAAACAAATTATTTATCTTCATTGTAGAACATTATTTATTTATAGATTATTAGATCTTATGGTCATCTTATTCTGTAACCATTCCAGCGTATCTATAGGTACGGTAATGTATAGCCACATACAGACTCTCACAACAAGACATACTACAAAAATATAAAGGTACTCTTACAGGACTTAATCTCCTTTCAATATTAATGTATATCAGCTCAGTCAACTGGGAGACATTGATGTGAAACTCAAGTAAGGAAAGAACTGGGCCCTAATGTGTTGAACATGCTGCCTAAAGATACTTCAGAAATGTGAAGGCTGTTTAACTGTGGGTTCAGGACCACAGAAGACAACAGAAGTGTAAAAATGCTAAAACCTAGTTTTCACGGTGAAACGGCAAAATACAGTTCTACCTTGAATACATAAACACTGAACTCGGGTAGAAGTAGCTCGCAAAAGCTTCAACAGTTTGAAACAAGTAAGCAACCAGATTCTTATGAAAAACCACAGGATGAGAATGGATAGTTCCCGTTAGCATGACTGGCACTGGTGTTTGTGAAACCCCGTGTACACTGATGGAAGAACGGCCCCTGAAATCTCTGTGACCTTGACGTGCAATATTTATGTCTACACCTTTAGCCTCTTGCACATAATGAGATGCAATCTTTTAGCTTTATGCACTTCACCAGGCATTCAATTAGAAAAAGCAAATTTGGGGGGGGGGGAAGAATGCTAAGCTATTTAGACAGAAGGTAGTGAATCAAAAATTGCAAAACTTCAGCTTTCAAAAATAGCCTAAGTGACCTCTTACAATACTCTGACCACTCCATCACAAGCAGGAGGCAACCCCTGTGAAGAGCGAATTCTGGCAAAGTTCTCTCTTCACAGATGATGCACAGCTTAAGCTATAATGAGTTTTTGGGTTACAAATGCTGAACGCATTAATATTCCTTGATGATAATTATCACAGTATAAGCACCTTTCCCAATGTGAGTAGCATAAAGCAACTGAAGCAGCATTTTTACTACATTTGAAACAAGCTGGAAAATGGGATTTTCTACTCTCGTAACCTGAGGTCAACATACATCAAGCTATGCATATTAAATACGCCTACCCTATAAAACTATATAGACCTTTCCATATATTCACACACATGCATTCAATTAACAGCCTAATTTTTTGAATACTTACACAAATATGCAACACATATGAGCACGATTTCCCTTTTTTAATAAATCCAGTATTCTAAACAGGATCCAAATAATTAATATAGGTTACACTGGTACTTCTTTGAAAGTGAGTTATTTTTCTACAATAGAAAAAAATGCAGGTATTACCTGCTGAAACAAATTAAAAACTAAAAAATACATATACATTTAGCCAAACTGAAAATAAGATTTGAAGAAAAGCTCCACATTCCACCTTCATGGGTTGAACTAGCAACAGCAAGTGTGACTTATATCTGTCACAGCTAGCAATTTTTTTTAGGAGCAGTTGAAAAAATAGTTCTTCAGTGAGCCCAAATTCTTGCAGACAGCTCATGGACTGAGTAATGAGAAAGGGCACTGGAGATATCCCCAGGAAACAGTGGAGCAGAAGCCTCCAGCCCGTCAGCCAAGCACCTGCAAAGCTGTTCCTTACCTGTCGCTGCAGCCGGAGACTGCAGACCCTTTGTGCTGCCTCTGCATGGGGCAGTAACGTGCTGATCTGGGCAGCAGCAGTAAACCTATCCATTACCACATAGAAAAGCTTGCCCAACCTTTGTAGCCCATTCTTAAACATGAACTGCAGGAAAAAGGGTGCACATCGTGCACGCACATAGAATCTGCAAGCCTTCCGCAAAACAGGAGAATATCCATCTCATCACATATGGAACCCGGATCCCTTCCAAAGATAACATGAGCTACACTTCTTTAAGCTATAAATGGGCTCGGCTGTATTTTAAGTGCAGAGCATTTAATTATTATACAAGTACTTACTGAGGATTAATTAGCATACAACAAGGATCTGAAACATGAAGACATTTGTCAAAGAAGACAGGGTTTCTAATGATTTATTATTGTTTGATTAACAACATCATGCAGCAACTATGTTATTAAATCTCTATTTTGCATACTACAGAACCTAAACGCGTTACCTAGTGATGTACTGTCAGGCTCAGGAGAGGGTAACAACTTGATCTTTGCTTTTCTATCACCCCCATCTCAGAAAATGTTCATTGTTACAAATGATATACTGTTAAGGAGCCTTTAAAAACAACACGCTGCGAGTTGCAGGGTTTTTACTAAACGCTGTAATACTGTTTTAATATTCTGTGCAAATAAACTCGGTGCAGCTTTCCTCTAGCAGTGACAAAATGGGAGTCAGTTTGAACCCTTAATCCGAAAAATGGGAATCAATTCTGGTGTTCTGTGGGTGTGAAATCTGCTGAATGCATTTATGCCATGTTGTCCTGCACCTCATTTAGGAAATATGCCATGTTACAACCGTTTCAAGAACTAAAGCACAATTTTACTTATGATGTGCTGCAAAATGCCTCAAAATCCCATCTGAATGTATGGCAAGGTTTTGAGGGAACCTTTGCTAACTATTAAACAGCACTATTGGCTTATTAAATACTGTAACATAAAAGCCATGAAAGGATGATACAGAATGCCTGCCATTTTTTTTTCACTTAACATTGATGCTCACTTTGAGCACTGTACAAGCCCATTCATTGGAAGAACTGACGCATGCTAAAAAGTATTTCTTCTTACCAGATGAATGTAGCAACGGCATCTTGCTATTATAAAAATGATTAAATCCATCCTTGGTTAATTGTGTAAGATCTATTCCTCTTCAGCTAGAACCCCCTTTCCATCCTCCCCACTAAAACATCTGAAAAGATCATGTCTGGGAATTAAAAGTGATGTAGTGAAATCAGGCGGGCACAAGATCTATTGCTTATATGAAAAGCAAACCTAGGGGGAAAAGAGTCAGGTGCAGAACACGCAACTTTGGTTTATCATACACAGAAACCGCATGGCTGACCATTTTACAGGTGGAAAACTGAATACACTTCCGTGCACTTTGAAATGTACTTGATAATACTGTGACAGTCTGTTAAATATACAGATGTAGGACTGAAAATATTCTATCAAAATAAACACTTCCATTAAAATGAAATTGAAGTAAATTTTTTCACGGCAACAGAGGTATTTCAGGATGAATTGCTGAAAACAAATTTAAATCTACAATGAAATATATTAATATAAGCTAACAAAAAAATCTCTTGGCATGGAATTGCCTGCAGAGTGTGCATTTATTATGTAAACACTGTAACAATGATTATCTGTCCTTCCAGCTCTCAGTGGAGACTCCTGCTTTTGAAAATGTCTTGTGGTGACTTACTAAATTCAGGCTATTTCAATTAGTATTACTGCACATTAAAAATTAATTGTATTAAAGAGTGGATTAAGGTTTAAATTTCAATTCTACATTGCGTGCACTAGAAATGACAGTTAAAAATCAATGCTCTCTGGCCCATAATCGGAAGTTTGTACGACCAAATAGTATGGAGCTGGCGCCAGTTTTAAAAGAACTGATAGTTCAGTTCAAGTTGTGTCAGTTCTAACTCCTGATTTAAATTGCAATGCTACACAGCCACGGCATTAAGTTAAAGAAGAAAATGAAAAAAAGCTGCCTTGCAATGAAAAAAATGTGTAATCTTCATAAAGATGGAAAAAATCCAAATTACAGCTCAAAATTCATGTTTCATATCACTGAGGGGAAAAAAAATCTTTTAATGGGATGATGACTTCATTACAGAGATATATTTTTTTTTCCTCATTTAGAACATGTTGCTAAAATGCCACCCAGAATTGCAATTCAGGCACCAGTCTTACAAACACTTAAGAACATATGTATGAATAAAATCTGATGCATACTTCCGTATCTTCAGGATCAGACCTTTCCATTACAATTCGTAATGTAAATGCAAGATTTACTAAAAATTTCACTGTCTGGGAGATTCACGCACGTTACTGAAACTGAGGACACTTCTCCTCTGGGACACACCTCTTTGTGCAAACAGTCCCAGTAAGGACAGCGCCAAAGAATGTGGCCAGGAGAGCCACAAGCGGACACCCTCAGGAGCCCTGCAACCAAGTGAGCCACTAGAGAGCAGTCGCTTCTGCTTCCACCCACCAGCAGAGCACCAGCCAGGATGCTGAATTCCCAGCTGCAGTGGTGTGGAGGACAGGAAAGTTGCTATCAAACATGTCAAAAGGTGTAAGTGTTCAGGCACCATGCTACAGCGAAAAGGGAATGGGCCACGGTTCTTTCCACCTCTAGTAATCACGTTAGCTGTGCTTTCCTGAGCTGCCCTGTTGTTGTAGAACATAGAGCAATTTATTGGGCTCCACATATACGAAATCTTCCATTTCACTGTCTGAAAAAGCAGACAAAATTTGCCTTCATGGCTGAACGCTGCCTTTTGTAAGACTAAGGATGAAAGCTGTGCTATTACCTTGCTGAAACTTCTATTTAGACACCTGAAATTGGAAAGATTTTTGGAAAGAAAATACCTTTATCAAAATATTTGTATTTTTAAAGCAATAATGATTTTTATTACTTGGGTGAAACTGAATTTTGCAGGAGGTTCTTTGAGATCGTGGCACTGGATGATAAACTGACACCACTGCTATAATTCTTCTTTTGAATGGGAACACAGTGCCAAAACAAAAGGAAACAGCTCAAGCAAAATCATTTTCGCACTCTTCTGTATTGCAAAATGCATGGGGAATAGCAAGAAGGGAAAAAGCATGCTGCACTTGTTATAAACCTAGTATTGTTCCTATGTGAAAATGGCTAGCAAGGAATGCCTGTCACTCTTATCAACCATAAACTAATATTTTAAAGTGCAAATGATGAAGAACATACCAAGTTGAGTCACCAGACCAGCTCTGGCATCACTGAAGTACTGCAAAGCCACCAAGGATACCAGAGCTTGGAGCTGAACAGTCATTGGGGTGTACCTAAGAGACAAGCTGATGTCCACGATGTTTCCAAAGATCCCCCATGCTGTGCGGATGTCCAACAGCAAGTTTGGCATCAAGAGAGTAAAGAAGATGGGATGTAATAACAACAATAAAAAAATAATCTGGTGCAAATGGACCCCAAGGTGTAGTAGTCATCCCCGTGCAACAATCACCCTTCACTGAAATTTACTGATGTTGCTTCATTACAATACAGCATACAAAGGGGGCAACATTAAGGCATACTATTTAAAGCTACAAGATCTGTGGTGCCAGCTACAGCTGGTACTGCGTCAAGGCTATAGAATAAAAAGAAGGTAATTTCAGCAGAGAACACAGAAAAATGAAAACTCTCCTGAAGGTGCACGTGTGTCATTGTTACAAGACTTAGCTGAATCCACAATAAGCAATTGACACTAAAGACTGATGATACATTTCACAGAGTGAATCCACAAATTCTTTGTAAAAGTGCAGCAATAATTGGTTACAAAATACCACAACGACCAAGGAAGACAAAGAAATGCAACTGGTTTAGATAGGGGAGAAAAGGAATGTTTTCACACAAAAGCAGAATATATAGAAATTGAGGAAGAGATTTTTGCAGGATCCAAGACCTGAAGAACAAACAGATGGCCTTTGAAACACTGTTCAGAACTGCAGTGACAACGGAGACAACGGACAAGTTCTGAAGAGGAGTAAGTAGCATTGACTCATGATAGCCATCACAGTTTTTGCTATCTTTCTATTTGTTGGCTGGTTCTGACTGGGGAAGAAATGCAGGATAGCTCTATGGTGGGGCTGGAGATGTCAAGAACAGAAGTCAGCTGGACCTCATCTGTGAGAGGCGATGATACAGCTCAAGGGGACGAGCAATTTTTTTAAAATTGGCTCCTGACACAGATAGAAAACACAAATCAAATCTGGGAGGTCTAAGACAAGCAGCAAAATTCTCCAAGGGATAATGAAAAAATACAAATAATTTAATAACTTGCTTGGAAACTTGGAACACAGAACTTACAGCAAGGACCCTCCTCCTACAACCCCTGCAAAAAAAAAGAAAAGGGAGGATAGAAGGACTGAAAAAAATGCCATGAAAAAGTTAACAGAGTTTTGTGGGAGGTAATGGAGCAGGAGAATTCAGAGTTAAAGAGCCTTCCACATCTGCTTTGTAAGGAGATGAATGGGAAGGGTACGTTTAAGAAAAAACGGCAGCCAGAGAGTGTCGAGAGTGCTCCTCATGTCAGAGGAGAGAATGTCTACGGAGGCTTTAGGCTGAAGGAGACAAGGAAAATCACCAGCTCACAGAAAGGGTGGCCTGGAGGACCCATCACTAGGGCTGAAAGAGATGCACATGCAGCACAAAAGCGGCAGTTGATGTAAAATACAATAACCTAGGTGACATATCATAGAAATTAGAGTCCTGTTTTCTGTCACCTAATTTATTCCCATGCACCACCATGAAGGATTTTTCCTGACGGTACAATTCCGGTCTGTACTGCAAGGCGCACTCCATCACTGGTGCAAATGCAGCAGCAGGTAAAAGTACAGAACTTTTTCATTATTAAGAAGCAATCCCAAGATTAATGCTAGCTCTCTGCCCAGTGTATTTATTTCATTTTTCACTTATTTTATTTTGTTTTCATTTTAGCCTTTTTTTAAAGTTATATTTTAGTCAAAAAAGGTTAAGAATACCATCTCCATTAAGTCTGACTTGAGGAATAACAGCACACAAGGAGAAATGTGGGTTAAAAGTTCAGATCTGGCAGGGAAATGTCACTCAAGTGAAGAGAAGACTATTTAACTGTTCTGGTGAAAATTGGTTTTGATTTGATCATGTTATGACAGTTTGCAAATCACACTTTGCACTAAGTGATATTTGGGTTAAGCTTTTTAACCAAACTTCTAAGCAAATGGAAGGCTGCGTTACTTCTGAATGATTAATTTAACTAGGCTGTAAACATAAACATCTCCCAAGTTGTTCAATGAATTACACAGGGCTCAGCAGGAGTCTCATTTGGGGATTCTGGAGGATTTTTTTGCACAGTTATCTAACGTCTTGGCACTCACATAGGTGTGCCATGAAAAGCAATGAAGCCAGAGGCACAGTGGGTTCATTGTGAAGGTTGCCTGCAAGAGGGCTGGGAGAAGGGCTGCCTAGCCAAACAGCTAGATATTAAGAACATACAGCTGAGGTCCTGAACTACAACCCTCTAATAAAGCAGCGTGTGAGAGAAAATTGAAATTGTGTGGCCAGGCACTGGAAAAAGAAAACCAAAACAGGATGTCACAAGCAAATCCTTAACTCTGGCCACTGTACATGTGTTTTATGATTGCTTTTGGTTATACAAATATACTACCCCTTTTATCATTCAGTCTAATCCAAACATGAGACATACCTTTCAGTATAAATACCGTGAATGAGGCAGTGTTTTGGAACAAGCTTTGTCCAACATGCTATGAATAGCATATTCTGTAAAGTCTCCTGGATAAGTACCACATATATTGGATTATATTCATGTAATAAAAATAATGTGTTATGTGGCTTTGCACCTTTGAGCAGGTCTCCTTCACTCTGCCCAGTGCTTCATTTCCTCTGGGGTTTCTCCTTATGCCCTGAATTGCACAGCATATTCAAACAGAGGCTTAGCTAAGAAAAATAAATCTGTGAAAAGGAATGTTTCTTCCTCCTTTCTCCCCATACATTGAATTTACCTCTGTAATTACATTAATTTAAGGCCACATGACAGAATTACTCAGTCCTGTCCCCCTGATATGTCGGTCTCATGGTTTTACTTAAATGTTTCACTAAGAAGGCATATCATAATCACAGGAAAAAAACCTTGAGATTGAACTCTAAGGTCTTGACATTTTGTGCACAGGAAATATTAATTTGATAATATTTACATCTAGCATTTATTAGTTAGATTTTCTTTTTCTTTCACAGACATTTATACCTGATTTGTTGCTTGCTAAAGCAGCTGCCTTACAAGCTGAAGGACGTGACAAATACGCCCTTCAGCTTGTACATGCATGCATACACCCAAGTAAAAATAAGAAGAGGGTGCATTCAATCACAAAACAACTTGCATTTTAAGTAGGTATCACCATTTCACTTTATCATTGATTTTTCATTGGCTCCACCTAAAGAAAGGAGTTCTACATGCAAAAAAGAGTATGCAGGAAAATCTCACTGCGCACAGTCTATGAGGCCTAAGAATTTTTACCTAAATATTATTTTAACCTCCCATAAAGACAATATTAAAAGTACTACTCAAAAGTGTGTTGGTAGCTCTATCCCTATATGGAGGAGACAGAAGGAGTTACTTTCCTCAGTAAGGATCACTGAGTGTGTCACTGGTTAATTCTTGTTCTGTGCTCCTCATTAGCATTACTCTCAAGTTTCTGGTTATCATATCCGAAATATTAAGACATAATAAGTATGAAGGTGCAGATAATTGGATATTAACCAGAACATACTTGACTGGGCAGGAGGTAGGGCCTTGCTTAAACTAATCCTGAAATGTATTAATCACCAATTAATGAATGGGTTTCAAATTCATTTTCTATTATAGAACACCTCTGAGTACCTAAGCTTTTTCTAATAAAATGAGTTGGAATAACAGGATAGGAAAAAGAAACACTCCAATTTGAGGCTGGCTTGAATTAATTCCCTATAGCTTGTTGTTAACTTCATTGAAAACAATAATCCTGGTATGAGTGACTTTCTTTATAAGGTTGAGAAAATAACCATATATTACAGCACTTACAGTCTCTATTTGCAGGTACAAATGGTCATACAGAGGCTACATTCAGAACAGAGCTAGTTCGCTGGAGAACTGCTATAGCACCATCCATATTTCTTCAGAGCACATACGGCTCCATAAGACAAGCAGCATAAGACCTGCATCAGCTCCAGATGGATATTGCCAATTAATGATTTGCAATGTGAAGACAGGTATACATGTACACTAACTTTGGTAAAAAACAAACCAAACCAACCAACCAACCAACCAAACAAACAAAAAAAAACCCCTTCATGCACATCCCCTCCCCAGCCTGGCTGAAAACGCAGTCCCCACCAGTCCACTCTGCTGACCCAGGCTCTGGGAGGGTGGAAGAAGAATGGTGGGAGGGCAAATACATCGAGATTATGAAACCCCATTAAGAAGCCTGGTAGGGGGTTGGGGTGAGGAGGAGAGGTGCTGTTAATCTCAGAAGCCCCAGCTTTGGATGACTTTGCTGATTCTGCATTAAGCATACAACCCTAACCAGCCTTCCTAACTAGCTTGACATGGTTGCACTCTTCCCAACTAAGGGGCTAACAACCCGCACACATCTACTCTCTAAATAATGGCAGTTTTTGTTAAAAGGGCATATTAAAAAAAAAAAAAAAAAATGGAAACAAAGTCTCAACTTTTCTGTTGTTTTCTTTATATAGTATTCTTAGATGCCCAGGATAATTTTTAAATGGATACTTCAGTCTTTTAATTATTTGAGATGTGTGCCCACTACTGTACCAGAAAAAGACAAAGATCCTTATTGTTACTAATGAAGAAAATTATATCAGACATGGTTGAAGTACTATTATTCCCCTTCCTCTCTTCTTGCTGTCCTCAGTGTTATTTACATTGATGTGAATTGCAAGTAAACCAGTATTATCCATCTCTCTGTTTTTTCCTTAATTTGTTGACTTTAATTTTAGTAAGTCTTAAATAAGCGCTTACTGAAGATGAAGTAAGATATGCAAGCAAGTAGTCCTTTTATCAACAGTTTTGCTACAGAAACACACAAACATTTCAATGGCTCTTCATTAGCAAACAAATCAACAAGTGATATTTTAATGCATGACTTTATTCCATCTCTGTGGGGACTGTAGTTGAGAGTGTGATGTACAGTACAGAGAAAGGAATCATCAGCCACAGTGTCCCAGGGCTCTATCCATTGAGGACTTCTCAGCCTCTGCTTAAAGAGTGCATTTAATTGACTGATAGACAGTAGCTTCTTTGTTCACAGAAGACAGCGAAGTAATGGCAGCTTGAAAATCGTACCATCTACAGGATCTCCTGAGACTAGTAACAGGGGGATATGTGTCAGGAATAAATAAATAATCTAATTATTAAGCCACTTCCTGTCAAGTTAACTCCAATTTGTTGGCTTTTGAAGGCAACAAAACGAGGCATTTTTCCTCATTATGCTTCTCTTTTTATACCACTGGTAATCACAGGCGGATTAAAGGGTGCCTGATTGGTTTTTTTGTCAAGGAACTGAGAAGCAGCCAACAGTACAGAAAAACAGAGTTGGGGTTAGAAGAAATTTCATGCTTGTCTCCTTTCCAGCTCCCTAACAGCCCACACTGCTGCCCCATACAGTGCTGCCAGCTGTACAGCAAATGTGTACCCCTCCAACGGCGGCCTACCAGGCCACAGGCTCCATCCTGAGAGCTGTGAGATACCTTGCAATCTTGGCAGGTAGCTACTGCTGTCATAGGCATAATTCTAAAGGTGACCTACGAAACCCCGTCAGCTCACCAAATGCAACAATATGAGCAGCTGAAGTCCGACACCCACTCTCCATATTGGCTTCTTTTGTTTTGTTTCCTGCACTTACAAAGCGGGGAGAAACCGAGGGACGTACTCCGTCGAAGGATCGGAGGCTTCTCTGCTCGGAATAGGGACGATTCAGAAAAGCACCGGTTTGGCTACCCTCTGTGCTGACCACTAAGCGTAGCCCCAAAGAATGTGCTATGGCTCCTGATAAAGCCTGCAGCACGAACGGTCAGCGGCGAAGAACAAAAGGGAAGGCTGACACGACGCCATTAATTCCGCCCGTGGTGAGGCAGTATTAACATGCACGGTGTATCGCGGCAGCGGCGGGGAGGAGAGCCGTGCAGCCCCACAGACGGAAAGGAACAACTTTCGGACTGCCTGGCATCATCTCGCAGTGGCGTCCCTTCCTAACACAACAGGAATTTCTGCAGGACAAAAAACACAGCTTTGGCTCACTTTGCTTCATGTCTTTGTTTAACGAACTCCAGTCTGGGTTGTGGACGTTTTCAAATGCTTCTGATAGCATTCTTATAATTACTACTACTACTACGATCATTATTATTTAATACTAACACATTTTCATTTGATTTTATTAGACTTTTTTGTGCCCAATGTGCCTCCCCCCAGAAAAAAAAAAAAAGGGATTCGCAGATGTTTGCACATTGTGTCCTGACTTTGTGACTTTAGAAGCCTGGACAGCCTTTTCTAAAAGCTGTGTCAAAAAGGAAACAGCTGCTCCCGATTCTAAGCCCTGAAATGGAGGCATTGGCTCTGGCCGGCACAGCTCAGCAGGTGAAATCGCATCCCCAGGAGCATGGGGGGACAGGGGGGCTGGAGCCCAGACAGGTGACATAACTTTAAGCACAGCAAACGGTGCTGCTCTAGAATGTTTACAGCCGCCTTTGCCATTTCTGAATACATCTTGAATTTTTTGTTAAATTGCGCAGATAATTAAAGCCTCTTCATATTTACAGTCTGCTTCATTGGTACCATGAATTCTGTTTTCAGTTACTGTCTGCAAATTCCCTCTCTGCACAATTTCATACTAAGCAATAACACTTCATTTTACATAAGTTTTATCTGATGTCCCCATACAGAGCTGCCAGCTGTACAGCAAATGTGCCGCTCTCAAACTGAGGCCTACTAGGCCACAGGCTCCATCCTGAGATCTGTGAGGCACCTTGCTGTCATTGGCAAGCGTTCCCTGCTATCACTGCTACCATCGCTCCACACTACACACAACTTAAAATCATCTGATTATTAGAATTTGTGGTCCACACTCCATTTTATCCTTTATTTAATCTATCCCCAGATCACACATTTGTTTAAATGTTTTGGCTGGTTTACAAATCATGCAGCCATCTGCACAGTAGGTGTGACACCATTTTTTAGACAAAAGTTACATTACAAAACAACAAAGATAAAGTCATTTGAAATGCTTTGGTGTTTGTTATTCTGCCTGGTTTGCTTGGACCAACTCTAAGAAATAAATAGAATTATCTGTGTAAATCGATGAACATCTATGAAAAACAACACCCAGCAGAACACAGAGCTTGCTCCATTACCTACGTTAATATCATGACAGCTGAGGAGAGATGACCTGGCCCACTTCTCATCTCTCCTGTACAGATGGCTATTAAAGAGAAAGTATCCCTTTTGTATGGTCCATGCAGAAACCCTTTATGGGCCTTTCAAATAAGCCAGCATTGCCCACAGGAGAGTAGCTTTCTGTTAGTATGAAACAGCACAGATTTCATCTATTTTGTAACCCTGCTCCTCACAAAATAAACCTACAGTTCCTCAGATTTAGCACCAAATGCTGCTTTTTCCTTGGTATTTCAATTACATCTCTGCTTTTTGCAGAGAAGGTGACAAAGTTTCATCTAACTTTTGGACCGCTTCTTGCCAGCTCTGCCTTCAAACAGCAGATTCCCAAGTATCCAAATGATTTTCTGATTCCAAAAGGGCTTAATCCATCTTTTTGCTCTTAATTTACAATTTCTATTTCTTATTACTGAAGAATCAGTGAGAGAGGATAGACAAAAGAAGTCACCATCTCCTTAATCCTCTGATGTTTAGATGTACATCTTTGGATTCTTTTTCTCCAAGTGACTTCACAAGGTCAGTTTTCCTGTATAGCAACTCAGCTCACATTCTGAAGATGTCTTACTTGAGATCAATATAGTGCAACAAGTACTAGGTGTTCCCTTTTCTGCATATGGAAAAGGAAAATCCTGGTTTTAGTGACCTAAGGCATTAGACAAATAACAGACTGGAATAACAGACTGTATGAATGTTACATGCTATTACAACCAGGCTAGCATTTTACTGTGCCCCAGGAAGCTTATAACGTGCTTCCTTTGTCTTGACATCAGTGATGTTGTGCACATGTATGTTGCACAAATGTGAAGCAAATACAATGATTTATTTTTATAGGTTTATTATGCATGCAGTTAATACATGCATAATGCAAACATGCATATCCACATCACACACAAGCATATAAATATATACATATTATATACTTATACCTCTGTCACCGAACAAATCAAAAATCATGAGTTGCACTAAAATGTGTCTTCATGTCTTCTAATGGTTACATACTACTTATTACTGTAAAACACAGTTGTAATTTTTTTTTTTTTTGCTGAGAAATTAACGTGTTAGGACCCACTTTCTATACACTCATTTTAAAATTACAACTGTTCTAGCATAGATTTGTTTACTTGGGGCTTAATGAAATATTCACTGGTGTAAACTAGAATTCTTCTTGTCAGCTGCAGGGGTGCTTCATCCTGTTTTCTCATTTGCTTCCTAACTTTGGTGCTCGGCACCTTTTTCTCTTTCTCTTCATTTCCTCCTCCTGTTCACATCTGCTACTGTACTCAATGCTACACAACATCCTCCCCTCAAAAACAAGCTCTCTTCCTCACCACAACAGAATTCAGAAAACATGTTTTATGCTTGACACTGGAAAGGTTAAAGAAAGAAAATTCTGTTTATTCATAAAAAATGACCCGTATAGAGCAGTAGGGTTGCAAAAAAGTGCTGAATCCTGACCGTCACTTCCTTTCCCCTGGCTCCCCAACTTTTCAGAGGGGCAGTGGCTCTTGCTCTGACATTGGGGCTTGCTTTTTCCATCAACAAAAGTAGCAGCAACCTCCAAAGATTGTGGCTGTTTCCCCCTTTTATCATTCTCTTTGTCAGCCTGATCAGTCCTCAATGGTAAATGTGCTGCTCTGTTGTGCACAGCCAGCGGCTCGCAATTTGCTCACTGTGTTTCATGAGACAGTTGTTTGTGGCTGTTTGGAACACATTTACCTCTTTGGGGATTTATGCGCTAGTTGCAATGCCAACCTCCATAGTGATAGAGATTTCTTTCTAACTAAAATAGATAATTAGAAGCTGGTAATTATTGGTCAAGAATTATCAGAGTGAAAAAAATTAAGCTCTTCATAAATAGTTCTTGGCAATGTCATCTCTTTACATTATCTCATGCCTAACAGCACTCTACTCAGAGCACTTACAAATTTACACTACTGCTGTTGAGCCTCATAATTTTATGTGGAATAATTCCTCTTCTCAGTTAAACATGTCGGAACCCCCTCAGTTCCAATCCAGTCTGTATGTGCACGCGTACACAATCCTAGGGATTATGGCAACTGTTGAGTCTATTGACACTGAACTGCATCAGATATGGTAGATGTAAAGGCATCAGTGGAAGAAAAAATAATGTTTAGATTGTCTACTTAACAGGCAAAATAATAGGATGAGCACTGGAGTGCAGCAAACAGAGCACTAACAAAGGCAGACTCTCCTTCTACACTCTCGGGTCAAATGCCAACTATAAACTATGCAAGCAAAACAAAGGGATGCCAGAAAGCCTCTCTCTATTCCACAAACACCCAGAAATAGAATTTTCTCAAAGAGAGCTGCTAAAAATGCTATGTATTCCACTCAGAAGGAAAAGCAAAAGACAGAAGGCTACTGAAGAATTACGATGTTTGCCAGCATTTCCTAAAACCATATGAAACGCGCCTGGATTTATATTTCCTCCTCTCCCACTCAGAAGCTGAGAAATCATTTTACCAACAGATTTCAATAAACAGACCAACAAATATGTTTTCATTTGGCAATCACTCTCATGATTATCCAAACAAAAGTGCATGCTCATGTCTAAGTCCAAAATGATACTTAAATAGACAGTTTATTTTAAAAAGCCAGAGGTTTGCCTCGTTTTCAGCCCACAAGCATCCCCTAGCCTAAGCCTGAATCAGCGCGTAGTTTAACTAAACATGGGCGTTGCTTGACAAAGCACGGTGTCTACAGAAGTGCGGACAGATCTGGCAGTCAGAACTCTTGAACTTTCAGTTGCTTAATCTAAGCAAGGAACTCCACTTCTTTGCCTCTTTGTCCTCATCTGTCTAGTGGGAAAGGCTTATTGCCCCATCCCATCACACCGATACTGGGAAGACTGGAAAAAAAGACTGCGGAAGAGTTTTAAAATGGTAAGCCTTAAAAGTAATAAACATGTAGCTACTGAGCAAAGCCGTCTCTATGACATCTTTTTAATATGTAACTTGTATAATAACAAATGCAAATTGTGCTGTTGTCAAAGATGTTACACCCCACTGAATTATCTGCAGATTCTGCTTTCCATTAGGTGGCATAATCCCTTTGGTTGAACTGATTGAAACATATAACAAAATCTGTAAAAAAGCTGTATACCCCTCTAACAAAGAAGAGTAAGAGGCTTTTTACATAGCCTCTAATCCCTCTTTCCCTGCTAAATGTCTAGTTGAGATTATATTTGATTAGACAAAAACACAAACATACGACCTAAAAGTACCTACCCTCAGCAGAGCTATTTTAGCCAACAAAGTAATTCTGGTTGCCTTATTTCAAAGTTAAAGTTTCACACTGGGGTTTATAAACATATATTTGCCTTAGTGACCTTCGAAATGCATCCTCTCTACGTGGATGTCAGCAACACGACTTTACTTTACATCCTGGAATCACATTCAAGGGACACAGTAACTACATGGGACACCATCAACTCTCCTAGGCTCCCAAATCACTAAAAAATTGGTGAGCAGCGTTACTCCCAACTAGCTCAGCATGCATCTCTGGCAGTGGTTCTCACTCATTTCTGAGTAGAGTTCGGCAGATGATTTTCCACCTCCTTGTTTGTCCCATTTCCCACTTGCTCCAGCCATCTTCCCCTCTCCGCTAGTCTCTCTCATCTTTAATATTTTTTTTCTTTCTCATGGGCAGGTTTGTTTTTTACCCCTTTTCTAGTTTTTTTTTCTTTCCTTAATAGTTGATATTGATGACTCTAGTAACAGAAATTCTCTCCACTGTTTTTCTCCCTACCTTTTCTTCTTTGCTCTTTGCTTCCACTTTTCTCTTTTCCCTGAAAAATATGCAACCCTTCAGGACGAAGACACTAATCTATGTCCATCGATAGCTGCAACACAGATTATCACACTCTTTGACTTCTAGCATTGGCCTTCCCAGATTATCTTCCCTCTCCCTTGCATTTAAAGTCCTTTTTTTTTTTTTTTTTCCCTTCTGAATTCCTGAAGCTTTATCACTTTGCCTTCCTGAGAGAAGTGAAGGCACTACACCTTGTTCTGCCAGTCTCCTACTGGAAAAGCAGGGCAGCAAGATAATCTTTTATCAGACACACATAGAAAAGGGAGGGACCAAGGTGTTTAGGACAGCAGGGGTTTTTGTTTGGGAAATGTGCTGTGTCAACAAGTCCATATTAACTTAAAATTGCTTTCAACTGATTTTTCAATCTGCAAACTGAATGCACACAGGTATCTATGGATATATGTACGGGTTATGTATTATGTATATTCACACAAATATGTTTGCATATTTCTATATTATACAGGAATACTACAAGCCTACTCACAGACACACATAACTAAGGCCAATTTTAATAGCTTGATGTCACCCCTTGAACCTTTCCCTCTAGACAGAATATGGTTTTGGAAAAACGTCTGCGAACAATGATATAAATTAAAGGAAGGATGAGCGGTAGTGAAATTAGAAAGATAGCTAAGGAAAAATCCAATTAGTGGTGAGAAAGCTAACAGAATTGGAGATCAGAAATTATTTTTCCCTGTGCCTCAATTCTGAGGTCACATTCAAAATGCTCAGGAATGCTGATACTCCTCTCACCCCAACACAAAATCCCCTTACATTTGCTTAATCGAGGCTACATCATCAGGAGCTGCACTGTTAAATCTGGCAGTGCAGATAAGAATCTTTCACTGAACACAGATTACCACAAGCATGACCAGCAAATCTCCCTGCATGTTTTGCAAACTCCTTCTTTATTTCACTGCAAGGTTTTATATTGAGCACATTTAAATCTGTGTCACTATGGTTATGTCATGAGGCAATATCATGCATGACTAGATCCAACACTGACAAAAACAATTAATTTTTTTTAACAATTCTCTTTCTCATTCAACCTTACCTAGCCGTTAGAAATAACATATAGGCAGTTAATCACTTAGTTTAAGAAAACTTTTCAGATACACAGTCTGAAGCTAACAACTGGATTTGTCCTGTTTTACTTACTCTCTCCTCCTTTCTCTCCTTCCATTCCTTTTACTAAAT
>VXAV01008072.1:152725-203269 GCA_013399715.1 Alectura lathami | reverse complement strand
CCATTCCTGTTAGTTTGTTTTCAATAATGCAAAAATGATTAGAAGTTTAATTTGCTAATCACCTGTGTTTTGACTGGCAGTGGATATATAATTCTCTGCAGAAGTCTAAACTAGCCCTTGAAGAAAATAAAATATGCTAATGCTGTATCAAGTCTAATAATATGAATAAAAAAATCAATCATGCCTAGGTTAATCATTGATGGATGCACAATTAATTTCTCCTTAACTCTGTTTAATTTTAGAGGCAATGATGGTCGTGAGTAAGAGCAATAGCTATCTGTCTTTGAGAAGTTTTAGTGCTTCACTTACCAATCATGTGGTTTGCGACATGAACTTGGATATCCCATTCGTTGTAGAAAACCATCTGACATTTGATGCACTGGTACGTCTTCTTCTAAAGAAAAAAGGGTAGATAAAATTTACTGAAACATACAGTTGGAACCATTTCACTATAACTTAAAATGCTGAGTTCAAAGAGGTCATTTAAAGCTCTCCAGCAGTGTTTCCATTAAGGCTTAATTATTAATATTAAATAATAACACTCCACAGTTCTGTAGCACCTTTAATCTGAGTTTTCTGAAACTCTGTAGAGCTTGGTTGTTTTTTTTTTTTTTCATCTTTCTAACTCCATGGAGAGACCAGTACTGCTAAAACTCCACTGTCGTATTCACGGAAGGCAATATGTGATGAGGGTACGTGGGATGTGATCCAAACACCACTGAACTCAATGGGAATCCTCCATTTTATACCAACGGTTTAGACCCACTACAGAACTGGGGGGGAAGCCAGGAATAGAACAGAGATCAGAAACCTGCCTCCCCCTCACTCTCATGCGGGCACGTACATTTCGAATGGTCCATCAGGTTGCCATCCTTCAAAGAAGGAAAAGCCCTTATTCCTGTGGACAAATGGTTGCTGTACTCGGGCAGTAGTTCTGTACCTACTGGCAAGCCTGTACTAAAACTAGGAAGGCAGGCTGGAAACCAGCCAGAGAGCAGCCCTTCCGGCCACACTAGATCAGGCCTGACTTACTTAAAAATCATGATGTACATAAATCAGATTTCATTATAAACAAGGAAACGTGGCACTTTGCTCTCTTTGGTGCACAGGAAAAGTAGTGTCTTTCAAAACAGATCTGATGTTTCACTTTTCTACAAAGTGTAATACTTGTTCAAGACATTACAGACTAGGCAGTTAACATCCTAGAAACATGATTTTATTTCCTCTTGTTATTTTTCTGACCAGAAATTGACCAGAGATTTGATATCAGAAAGCATTGCTTTAAAAGTGAAAACTAAGAGTATATTCAAAAGTAAGATTTTACTTCTTTATCCTTGAGGCTTTAAATCTGCCATTTTCTAGGCATCTAATGAGACAAGTCAGATTCATAAAATTATTCAGTTGCATAACTGTAGTATCAAGGACTAAATTTCTGAAGTAACAGTCCTGGAGAGCTCAACGTTGTTTTGAAGATGCAGTGAAGGCAAGGTAAGCCCTGAAGTGCCACATGAAGCTGGAATTCGGGAGGCATGCATTCTTCTGTACAGCCACAGACACCTTGCCTACACTAGCAAAAAAGAAAAAAAAAAAAAAAAAAAAAAAAAAAAAAAAGGAAAAACATGTATTTTTTACAGAGCGTAATGTTACAAAAACCTGGCACAGATCTAGTAAATTGCAGATTCCATTTATATTAGTTGGGGAAGAAGTAGGGTTCACTGGATAAAGTGCATCAAAAATAATGCCTGTTTTATGTATATTTAACTTCTGAAGAGTGTTATGCAGCTGGTGTAACCTATTATATTTTTTGAAAAGCTTTTTTTTCTTCCCTGACTCTAAGCATTATTAAAGACTTACTGAATTTGTTATCAGCATCTAAAATTAGATGTTGTGTCCCAGACAGACATAATGCCCATCCATTAAGCATCTTCCCACTGCAAGCCCTTAGGAGGGAATATACGGACTTTCTCAACATGTCATATTTTCTTACTAAGTTAACTGTAAAATTAGTGACTAATCAAAGTCAGCCCTGAAATTAAGCGTTCCAGTGGGCTCCTCTTTACAAATCTCCTATTGCTTCTCATACACAGAGGCTATTTTAATTTTCTTCATGACAATAACAAAATGTGCTGTGTCGCTTCTTAGCAGAAACAATAAGAAGCCTTTTCTTTTTTGCTGTTTTTCACGTAAACCAACTTCAGTTTTCTGAAATGTAACCAAGTTAAAGTCTTATGCAGACAAATAAAATCAATGGGCACCCAGAAAACAATCCACTTGACTTAGTTTTACAGCTACAATTTGTAAAACCTGCTGTTTTAAAAAATACAACACTCTTCCCCCTTTTTTGGTGTGACCACACTGGTAACACTGGTAACACTTCCAATTCAGGTGCAGTCCAAGGTCTTCCTATTATACGTTGGTAAATTTAACCTTACTGCACTACATCTATCAAAGACCTCTAAATAATGACAGTCATGATCAAAGATTTATTACGCTAAGCTCTTTACAAGATGCTTTTTGATGCTGACATACAGAACAACAATATTGCATAAATAACAATCACTCTCCCTTTTTTTAAAACATTGTTTCCCTTTAGAACTAGTTAGAAAATATTTCTTACTCCCAGATGACTGGCACTATATATTGTTTATTAGCATACCCATAGCATTATTCCTGATATGTGACTTTGTTCAAAAACAAAGAAACATAAACTTAATGGCTGGTCTTTTCTCTTGTTAGCACAGTAATGCAGAGTGCATGTCACGATTCATCGGCAAAATTATGACTGATGTACGTAATGACAAAACATACAAAGGCTGGATTTTTGAAGTCTCATGCTAAAAAATAAACCCATTTGACAACAAAAAAATAATCATTTACTAGCACTTGCTAGCCTCTTCAAAATGATCTGACATATTTGCAGAATCCCACACAGAGGTTTTCTTTTTATCATGAAGGAAAGAATGTTTTTGTGACTGCCGCTTGATCAAAACCTAGTTCTTCTTTGTTTCCAAACATATACTAAAATGTTGACATCAACTTTTATTAGCTCGACACAGTCACCTCAAAGTGTCTAAACTTGTGCCTGGTTAAGTTTTGATTTTAAAAGCAAACGCAGTAAATTCCATTTACTCTTAGATTTTCAAAGTGATCAAACCCAGCCATTTTCACACCATGTTGAACAAAACCCACATACTTATTTCCATATGTTTCACGTTCTACAGAAGCCCTTTTCCACTGCAAGTTACATCATAGTCTCACAAGCTGTCAGACTGACGGCACTCGTTACTGCTCACAGGAGCTCCTGGGTCCCGACGTGTCTCGTGGCTGGTCCCAGCTCCCGACCAGAGTGAGACCCAGGGGAGACCCAGCCCTCCTCACTCCATGTTCCCACAATGCGGAAACCAAGAGGGGATAAGACAGAAAGGAGCCCTGGGGTATGGCAGCTCCTCCGCCCTTGGCAGGAAACAAGCCTTGCTGCGCCCGCATAGCACAGCACAGAACGAAAACTGGGTCGGGACTCTCGAGTGTCTGCAGCCCTGCGCAACACAGGACGGCTCCCACGGAAAGCAATGCGGGGCTGTGACAGCCATCCTTGCCTGGCCTTGCTGTTTGCAGCAGCGGAGCCCCGGCTGAGCTCCCAGACCCTCTGCCTAAGTCACCAAGGGGAGACCCAGCAGGAGGAGGAGGCACTCAGGCCTTGCCACTCCTGCTCACCGCCCAGGGCCTATCAGCTGTGCATGAGGATGAAGGGTAGACAGCTCGGGGCACCTGCATCCGAGCCTGCCGCCCCTGCATTTGCCAGAGGACACCCGTCAGCCTCCTGCCAGAGACAAACATGGCAGCGCTCTCATTCTTCTCTCCGAACACAAACACATTTGACACACACAAAACTGATGCACATTTCTTGTCAGAGCAATGTCATACCAGCAGTGGTGGGCTGCAGAAGAACCTGGCCAGCATATCTCCATATGTATACACCGGGCAGGACCTGCAGGGTATCAGGAGCAGCTGTAATGTGCTAAATTGTGCCTTATTGGAAAACTTCTGAAGATTTGTTCCACAGGAAAAGGACACTTGCATTGTCAGATCGGTTTACGGAAGCATCTGCACGTTTTCCTTTTATTTCTTACATCATTGCAGCCTCACTTTTTCATAAAATAAGCACAACTCCTCAATACACAACCCCATAATCCCTCACAAAACCCTGCCTGTCAAGAACTCAGTTCATCTCCTGCATGCTGAGCACAAAACTGAGGCTTGAGTCATTCCTGGGGCCATCCAAAACTGTCCTAGAAGAACAACTGCTTGGACCAGGCGACTCACACCAGCACTAGGCAGCCACACTGCCTGTTGCGTTCTTCTTCTTTTTCATTCCTGTTTGCAGACCCGATTTAAAACCTTCCAGCATGCCAAGCTTCTCTTAGACTACCTTTAATGAGCTTTGGATCGGGCCTTCAATCCACGCAGAGCACATGCATGTGTCTCTCTAACCTTTTGAATAATTAATGTTACCTAGACTTTTAATTATTGTCCTGATCCTCACTTGTCACTTTGCAGTTTTCAGGGCTTCCTTACTATAAAGACGCCCAAAGTGTCCATGTCATGTCAAAGGAGGTTCTGCTGCCTTTATAAGCAGCTCAGGAATACGATCTTTCAATTGGCACTTCAACTCCATCCAGAATTTTATTTGCTTTTAAAAACAATTAAGACAACTGATGAACACTGTATCAGAGGATTCTTAGTTCTGTTCAGAAGTATTCAGAAGATCATTCTGTGTAGCTTTCTGTGCCCTGTGACTGTCTGAGGTATCCATACATTCCTTTTTTTTTTTTTTCCCCCTATTTCCTAACCTCATTATATTATTTGAGAATGAACTGGTTATGCTGCTTATCTGACCATGCTCCACCTTCTTGTCATAGAGTAATTCAGGATTTTATCAGCTGCCTATTTTGCTCTGACATTTCCCCAGTTTTGTACTATCACTGAATTTCATCACCTTACTACTTATTCTTTGTTCCAGACTACTGTTACACTGCATAAATCCAACAAAATTGGTGCGAGTAGTGATTCTCAAGGCTTTCCATTATTCACATCCCTCCAACCTTAACTGCTTCAATTCACAAGACTCCAGTGCCTTCCATATCCAGGTTAGTGTTGCTTTTGTTTTTTTAATCAAACAAAGTAGCTCTCCCTATGCTACACATATTAACCCAAGATTACTCTTCTGTGCTACACTTTTTCAAAAGCTTTGCTAAAATCCTAGTAAATCATGTTTACAGGCTTCTCTGTCAGTATTTGTGGCTAGTCTCCCAAAATATTCTTTATCAAAAAATTTTGGCACAACCCTGCCTTTCTGAATCTTTGCCTTCTGTCCTTCAATAAATCCAAAACTTTTTGATATTCTTTATCAAAAAATTTTGGCACAACCCTGCCTTTCTGAATCTTTGCCTTCTGTCCTTCAATAAATCCAAAACTTCTGGGTGTTCTTGTGTCACGTCATTGGTTAACCTTTTTCTCATGTTCCTCACTGTTTAAATCAAAAGCACAAGGGTGTAACGTCATGCATAACCCTTCCACCCCATTTTGCGTACAGACTTGCAGGCATGCCTAGTTTTACTCCGTGTTCCTTCCAGACCTCTCTTGCATGTAATAGTCTCTAGCACCGAAAATGGCTTTGACATGAACCTGTTCACCTAACAATAGCCTCCTGTTCACAACTAGGTACATTCTTTAACCTTGTGACACCAGTAAGGGGCATTTTCAAGGCTTTTTCCACATCAGCACAGACCAAGGGCATGGATCAACAACACATCCGGGCCAACTTGCAGCTGCTGAAAGAGTGACCCCACATCTCCCACGTCCCCTCCCATATCCTCAGATCGCCCCCAGTCCCAGACCAATCGTTCTCTCACAAGTTCGCTCACATTAAATCCAGGGCAGCGTGAATTGCACCTGTTAAACCAACAGAAAGGTAACCTGATGAGAGAAAGCGAACAGCTTCGATGTTTGTGCTCCCAACAGATCACTTGCAAAAGCAAGTTAAAACTTGCACACTAACTACAGCAACTTCCCAGTGCTAACTCCTAATGCTGCCAGCTGATTTTTTACATTATTATTTCATTAAGCGTTAGCAGCGTGCTCGGCCCTGCATGAGGCACAGGAGCAACCATGGTCCCAGCCTATTTGTCCATTTAGCCATTTTTCATCATAGCTCAGATTATTTTTGACAGTACCTTAATTGAGGATTTCTTTTCTATCTTCCTGGATGCTTACTTTGTCAACCTTAAGCTCTAAAAGAACTAAGCATATGTTAGACAGTTTCACTGCATAGTTAGCTATTTATCATGCTTATGGGGCACTGTCAGCTTGCATTTTTTCTGAACTGACTAATTGCTAACTCTTCTCATTGCTAATACAACACCCTTTAAGTAGTATTTCCTGGTTGTTATTAAAAACGTGTTTTTAATGATTTTTTGAAGATTTTTCTGTTCTGCTTCTGTTTAGCAGGGTCTTAGGTAGAGTCGGATCTGAGTGCACAGGCCTAGAGAGAAAAGACGATCAATCCCATATGGAAAACAAAACGAAAAATGGAGAAAAACGTTATTTTCCGTTGTGATTCCTTTCCCTATAGTTACTCATTGCTTTAATGCACAAAGTTCTAGCAGTCTTCCCTTCTCTAGTCTGCCTGAAGCCTTACAATCTGCTACTCTGTCTTCCACTTTTGCATTCTGCGTATAACCACGTCTGTCTTCAACGTCTCTTAGTTACAAACCTTTCCTTCCCCTGGCTGATGAGGTGCATTAGCTTGCAATGTCTCACATCCCCACATAAAAAGAACCACACCTTGCAACATTTAAAAACTGCATGCCTCCCTTC
Source organism: Alectura lathami (assembly GCA_013399715.1). Lineage (NCBI taxonomy): Eukaryota > Metazoa > Chordata > Aves > Galliformes > Megapodiidae > Alectura > Alectura lathami. Next base: position 196,393 of record VXAV01008072.1, on the reverse strand, counting down.
AAGCTCTCTAATCCTTTAGCTCTCTCGGCATCTTTGAAACTCAGTGCTGAACTGAGGTACCTGTCAGAAAAGGGACTCTAAAACCTGGCAGCATGTGGCTGTGTATTTATTCTCTCTCAATTTCTTCATATCAAGTTTACATAGTTTATAAGTACAAACAGCTCTAAGTACTGTGAATTTGATTTGGGATCTGGAAAACAAATATGCTTCTTTCTGATTTTCTATCCAAGGGCCTGATCCAGGTTGATGCTGAGCCTCTCAACACTGCAAATGCACGTGCTGAGCAGCGCTCAGGAATCTGGAGCTCACTGTGCCAACAACTGAACTTTCTGTCAGCATCCCTACCTCTTTCAGTCTCCTTACACTGCACTTAAAATCAAACAGGCTGCCAAGATGAGAACCTCTTAAGCAGAGAGCTGCAAACCTGTCAAGAGGCATCCTAACGTTCTGCATCTCAATCTCAGAGCAGCTACGTGGCTACGGACGTTAAGGAGATACTGCAGCTGAGACTGTGCCGATAATTTTGCAGATGATGTGGCATCAAAGCACAGGCAGCAGAGCACGACTTGACAGGTCTGAGATGCAAAAAGCTGATAGACTGAGTAAGCTGATAGATTGTTGGTTTGTTTTTTTAAAGTCTTTCTTTTTATCTTTGTTTTAAAAAAGGCATACTGAGACAGACTGCCATTCAATGAAGCCACTACTTCCTCCACCAACAATCAGCAACAGATGTAGACCAATAAAATTAATAGTTTGCAAGTACACACAAGAGAATACTCTTTTGTCTCTTTTCACCATCACAAATTTTGTAAAAGCTCTCTGGATTTTAACAGAAAGGCAAAACTGGGGGCTCTTTATACACCTCATTTTGTTTATTTAATTTGAACATTAAAAACACTTTTCTCCCACACAATGGAAAACTAATGCTAATTAATTTCACTTTCTGAACACTCAGGACATTTTTCTTGCCTCTACTTGTCCACTCTCAACTCAACCTTTATTCCTGAAGAATTCTGGGCTATTACTTACCAGGATAATTCAGTTCTGCTGAATAGTTGTGCTCAAAAATATGCAACATTAATATTAATGTACAAACAGAAATATATTACTCATACATAATATATAAGAAATTAATTTTCAGTGAAATATCAGGAGAAGGATTAAACCCCTTAGATCCTTCTCACGCAATTAGCTCTGCACTTGTGCAAGTCAATGGGACTTCACAAGTGAAGGCTGTGCATGGTAACACTGGCAAGACTGGGACTTCTCAAGGGCTCACCTACACTACAAAGTACGCCACAAACAGGATTCCACAATGATACTGCTGCAACTAGAGCACCACCCTGTATGGATACTGTTCGGCTGCATCAATGGTAACAAATATACTGGTAGCATCAGAGAAGGCACACAGCTGCCGACACTGCAGTGATGCCCGACCGCATGCCCACTTGGCAAAACCTCTGCTGGGGCAGCACAGCTGCCCAAGGAACTGGTGTACCAGCAAAACAAGCATGCCACTGAGCCAGTCTTCATCTCTGCCCACAAAGACTTGTGTCTAGCAGTTCTTCCTGTGAAGATATACTTTCCTTCCTCTATGGGAATTATGGGAACCTGCCACAATTCCCTCTGTCCTGTTTAATAATCTTCTACTTTCACATTACTTCTTAAAATTCCAGTAGGCACATCCTGTAATAAGTTCCTCGGCTTCAATCTGCTGTTCCCAACCAGAAAAAGAGAATGCAGAATTTGTTTCAGAAGCAGAATTTCACACTTCTAGGTTTGCAGGACTTTAGCCACCATAATGTGGTCTACCATGTGTAGACCAGATGTGAAGCAGGGATCATAAGAAAACTGAAGAGCTATGGTTAAGAGAGAGAGGTCAGGAAGATCATCAGGTGTTGCAGACGTTCCCTGACTAGGCCTGCAAAAGAAAACCTGAGCAGCAGAACAGGCTCAGCTGTGAGTTGGCTGGTGACAGCTGCAGGATTTGCACATGCGGACAGCCATGTTCCTAGAGTTTGGCACCAAACCTACTTCAGCCATCAGAACAGAAACCAAAAAGAGGACTGTGGTGGCAGTGGAAATACAGGTGAAAAATGGAAGTCTGGAAGCTTGGAGTCTCACATAATTCTCTTTTGGTGAACAACCCTATTTCCTCTTAGAAAAGATAGAGAGGAAGAGGTGGCCTTCCTGATATGAAAAGCCATTAGGTGTGCCTTTTTGCACAGAATGGAAAATAGGCAAGAAAGAGAGGAGGTCCACCCCACGAGAACAAGGTAACAGAAGTGTGCATCTGGTAGGCAGGCCGAATGGATGATGGAAATCACAGAATCACAGAGCGGCTGAGATTGGTGGGGAACTCTGAAGGTCATCTTGTCCAACCCCCTGCTCAAGCAAGGACATCTGGAGCCACTTGCTCAGGACCATATGGCTTTAGAATATATCCAAGGAGGGAGACTCCAAAACCTCTTCTGGGCAGCCAGCATCACCCTCATGGAACCTCCCGCGTTTCATTTTGTGCCCATTGACTCTTGCCCTGATATGCACCATGGCAACAACTGATGTCAGCAGGACACACATTTCTGCTGTCATATCTACAGTTGTATTTGACACAATAATTTGTAAAACAATGCAGAAAATAGAATAATGGAAGATGGGATTGGTAGGAGAAAAAAGTAGCCAAAGATTTTGAATAGTCAGGCATAAGATCAGTTACCAGTCATCACATAGCTATGGGAGGTCAAACAAGAGGACTCTACAAGATGCCACCTATCAGGTGGTTCACTCATGTTCATTTTGTACATCTTTATGGAGTAAACAGTAATGGGGATACATGGGGATACATATTCACTTTAAATCAATGGTTAGCCCATTTTGTGTTTCTGATGACAGAGTGATAGAGTTGGGTGTTACGTTTGTTGTGTGAGACGAACAACACACACATTACATATAACAGCTTTATTGAGCAGTGGGAATATAAAAAAAAACACTTCTCAAAACATTTACAGTCAGTTAACAAGTTATTCCGTGAGCACCACAAAGAGTGGACCATGGTTTTTATAGCTTCATTTTTTTTATGACTGATTGACTTCCGCATAAAAACCAAGGACTGAACTTCAGTTAAAGTCATCTTCCTGGTTTGGATCTCTAAAAGATAATAGAAGCATGTCTGGATTCTATCATCTGCTTCCCAAAAGTTGTGAAAACTTTATAGGCTTTAATATTCCTGCTCGGTTACAAAGTTTTTGTTCAAACTGGGCAAAAATCGTCCAAACGCTAGAGGGAGAAGAGAGAACTTTCTAGAGATATGCAAAGAGACAAAAGGAGACACACCACAATTTCCCATGTCTTGTTCCCAAAGATAATCAGGCTAGGAAAATGGGAAATTTCTTGTGGTTTCTACATGATTCCAAGGTCAGAGTACAAATACTCATCACCATTCTGATTTTCCACTGGGGCTGTGTGGAGGGGAAATTGTGGCATGTTACCCTGGTCACTTGGCCAACAGGTATATGTACGGGGAAAGTCCCAAGACAGTGGGCTGCCCAGATGACTTGTTGGAGCATATATCTTATGACATTTTGTCTCATATATCTTTGTTGAATGTACATTTGCCCTCTCTAGAGTTGCTTAATGTCTTCATCCACTTTCCTACACCCCTCTCCTGTTCTTCTGCCTTTCTTCAAGGAGACATTCCCCTTACTGCCCTGTTTCATGGAAATCTTGGCTTAGCTTGGTTTGGAGAACATGTTGTCCTTTCTTCCTCTGATACAAAGTTCTCTGTAGGTGTGGAAAAGGTCCACATTCTCCAGTTGAAGCATCTGACAGATAACAAGACAGAAAAACAGTATTAGATTTTAATGATCAGTGGGCAGGAAACTAAAAAACTCACTGCAATTATCTCTCATGCTTCTGTTCAGCAGCTCCCAGCCAACACAAGGGATTCCTTTTACAAACTGGTGAGTGTGAGAAAGTGGGAAGCCTGTTGCTTAACTTTGGTAGGATAACAGAAACAGGACAATAAATAACGCCATCCTTGCTAAATGCAGAGAGGACTCTGCCTAATGGATAACTGCTCAAAGTGTAAAAACAAAGAGAAAACAAACGCTTAAGCCTCTGTCTTGTCAGCCACTCCATGGCAGTGGTACTACCAGAAATTAGAGCACAGGGTAATGTGACGATGGCCTACTGTTGCTAGAAAAACAGAGTGGCCCTTACTAAAAATACACATGGTCACATCTTAAATATTCCTTTCCTGAAAACAACGTCAAAATGATGCCAGAAGGCGAAACTATGTTTTCAGTGAGTTCATTCTGAAACTCCAGAAGCAGAAAATATGTTCACCACAGATTAGTTCCACAAACTATTTCAAAGCCAAGTATTTGTGCCAACAACAAACCTTCTTTACCTTTTTCCATCCCTGAATCCAAAATCCAGCATGAAAATCACTTGTTCTGGGCCTGAATTCAGACAGGAAACCCAATACATTACTTCCTACGTTTACAAGTTTATGTGCTTATCCATAAAAATCCCGTTGTCCAAATGATCAGCTCGCACTGCTGATGAGGATTATTTTAATTTCTTTATGTATTTCAATTAAATGCATGACTATTGATTTCAGCGCATTTCTTCACTTAAAAGCACAGTGATTTATGTTGCTAAAATGCTACTGCCTGCTCTGCCAAAAGCATGCATCTGGGAACATTTCTGGGTTGCTTAGTCTTTCCTCTCTTCTTTCTGCCTCTGACTGCCAGTGCCTGCTGTTGAAACAAAACAGCTACTTCAAAAGGCAGTTCCTGTTTTGTCTTTGTGAGTTTGCCAGTCCTGGGGAGTCAGGGGGAGGAACAGTAACAGAAGAAAGGTAGATTCAGTGCCCATGAATAAAGGGAAAAAAAAAAAACATAATGGTAAAACAGTACACCTACCTGAGCTCCATTCTTTCTCCCAGGGCGATACCATTTCAGGATCCATCTGAGGTCGGATAAGCTGAGATTCAGGGAGCCACCAGCTCTCTGCAGCGCCTGAATTTTGTGTCTCCCATCTCCAAAGGCTCATTGTCAGCCTGCGCTTTCACAGCTCCTTCCAGAACAGTGCTGTGACGTGCCCAGGGTCCCCTGCCAGGACATGCCCATCCTAGTATACAGCTTTGCGCAGCCACAACAGGACAGAAGAGCAGCCCAAGATTCACACTCGTCCTGTTCTTCAGCTGGTTTCACAGTTGCTAATTCTTCTCTCCTTTGTTCAGCAGTTTTGATGCTCTGCTGCAGTGAGTTTCTGCAAGTCTCTTGCAACACCTACATAAGCATCTTTATTCCTGCAGTAATTTGGCAGTGTGCTTGCACTGCCCCTTCTCTTCTCAGGACCAAAAAACCCATAATGTTCTTGTATTATTAATGAAGGACTGTCTGCATTGCCACAGGTAATACAGTATTCACATGAGCGCCACATTCATGGAACAAAGCGATACATAACTTTAGCAACTTACAGAAGCAGGTATGCTTGCTGAGCATCCACTGTGGATGTTACCAGCAGGACCCAAACTGAGCGCAGCTGCTTGGATGGACACACCAGTACCAGACAGGCTTTACCAATGAACTGTTGGTGTAAGTCGGAGTCCACTCCCTCCTCCCCTGCCAGCTAAGCAATTAGCAGTATAATTATTATTGAACAGTTATGCTGGTATGGTTCTGCACGTACAGAGGTCATAACACTTAAAAAGAAAAGGCACACCTTTCTGCTGAGTCGGGAGTTCTCTTATTAGGTGTATGGCAACACACTGAAGAAGAGTAAGAGAGGCAAAGATGCACATTTTTTCTTGAACATTGCTTTTCATCTTCCAAGTGCTTTGCAAAAACTGCATAGTAATTAAACGTGGCTTAATTACTTCCAGAAACTGTCAATATTATCTTCTCCATCAGGAAAATTATGCAAAGTTGTTCAGGTGGATTTGTCCGAGTTGACAAAGCAGATGAGGGACAGAAAAAGGACTTCTGTCTAGTTCCCAATTCACTATCATATCAAACCTTGCTCTCCCTTTTTAAACATTAAGTATCACCAAGATCATTATTCTAGCCTAACAGCATACTTGCAATAATTTAGGATCTTTACAAGAAATCTACAGCCTGAATTCAGCATCCCATTAAACTCACAGAATAAATTGGGGATTTACTAATTCGAGAGTTCTTTCAACAGCTATCTATCCACAGCGTGCTTGTGTAAGTCTGTCTGATAGTTCATGGGCACTATAGTACAATCACATCCTATCACACTATTGTGTACAGACAAAAAAGGAAAGTGTTCTAGTTCAAGCATGAGAATACTTGGCCAGGAAGCCAGAAACTATGTTTTTAGTATTATCTTTTCTCTTAAACAGGTATTTTCTATTACTTTTACCACGCTAATCTTTTTATTGAGTAACAAAGAGTATTCAGCACTGTTAATTCTCTGATAACTATTCTCTGTATTTTTCTTGCCTTTTGAGTGAAATGTTCTTTACTTGGTTTGACAACTCCAGCCACCAAAACATAAATAATGCAAATGAAACCTTCACTCCTTAATATTATGATTTTTTTTTGGTCAAAAATTTCCCCAGAATAGCATGTTTAAGCAGCCTTCTTCAACATCCCCTTCAATTCAACAAATATTCTTCCAGTAGAGTAACAAAGCCACTGACTGATAATAAGTTTTAGAAACCCGATTTGTTTTTACTGTTTGTTATATGCTTATGTTCTCGTTTCCCTCAGCCTGAATATCAAACCTATAGTCTTAAACATTCGTGTATTACCACTTTGAATGTTGATTCTCATTGCTACAATGCTTGCATCACTACAATTTGAAACCATAATATCTGTTTGAAAAATAAATTATCTTTCATGATTTTATAAACATGCATTTATGGTTTCCAGATGTACTAATGCTTTATCAGGAACTTGATAGCTTTGAGCTTCCCATGAGGAAAGAATCTGAAAGTCTAGGTTACGTACGTGTAGACTAGAATCATGGACACTGAGAAATCAGTTTAAGTGCTCTGAATGGAGGCAGGAGGCAAATGGCGATTTGAAAGCATGCAAATGCAACTCAAAAATCTTGCTGTAGTTTAAAAGGCTTTTTTCATCTCACATACATTTCTAAGATAAAAATTGAGAAGAGCAAGAAGAGAAACATGAGGCCCATCAGAAGATACAAGAACCCTGATTATACCCGAGCCAGGTACAAGAAGATTCGCTGATAACACTGAAGGTAACTGACCTTATATCACCATAAAGAACCCCTAAATCTCTTCTCCCCTAGTTTACAAGCAAGAGAAAGCCAAGTTGGTAACATCATATCTTGGTAACTGTCTTAACATGTATGTAACTGTTCATGCTTGAGGTAGCAGGAATTGGCTTCCAACATGACTGGAAAGAGCGACATCAAGCAGTCTTTTGGGGAAAGATGATAGAAAGGATGACTCTTCATCTATCAAAAATACACAGCTGGTCATCCTATCATTCCTGCTCAGCAGCAATACTACAGGACCATCAATGGCCTAGAACTGCAATGATGGGAGCTATTCCTCTTCCTCTTCTTTGAAAAATGTTTTCCTTAGACCCGCAGTTCTCAGTCTACGAAACTGCTCCTCCCATGAACTCCACACCACATCCCATTTCCCACGTGTCTCCCACCACTGCCCAATTTACACACTGGAGATGCAGAAGTCATAAAAGCATGGAGTCCTTCCCTGGTGGATGCATCCTGCCTCATATAACACCCATGTCTCCCAACTCCAGTCCCTCTTGGTGACACTCCATGCCCTGTGCTGCCCCAGTGGCCTCCTCCCAGCTATGTTCTCAGTAGCTCCACCAACACTTACCTCTTGCCCACGCATCCTTATGCCCGTACTTCCCTCTGCCTCCCCTTCGCCCTCCAGTTTGCACACATCTACTGGATGACAGGCTAAGAGATTTCTTACCCAACAGATGGGCTCACAGAGAGTGAGGAAAGTGATGAAAGAGCAGTTCCTTAACCACAGGGTATCCATATGCATTCACAGTGATGGCTTGCACCATGCTTGCACCATTACAGGTTTTAAGCTTTCTTGAAACAAAAGCTATTATCTCTTATAATTCATTTGTGCTGTATTTTTAGGCCTCGTGAACTACAGGGGGTCGTTATGCAAGACACCATGCCTAAAATATAACTCTAGGTCATTCTATTGATAATATATCGGAAGGTAAAACAGATTCCCTCCACTCAGTAAATGACTCCCCTACCTTCCCTCCCTACTCCCCACACAGCCATTATTTTTTGGTCACTGGTGTCTAAGGAAGCAGATGAGATCTTCCAATACTTTCACTCTGTGTTTTTTTTTTCCTAAAATGTAGATTTACTTTCTAAGTTACACTGCACGAATGGGATTTCAATCATCAGGCACTAGGTGCTTCAGTGACATGAAAATCTGTTCATCAGGGATAGAAAAAAAAAGCAAAACATGGAACTGCATCTGACGGACTCATTTCCCAATTTACCTTAGGCTAGTGTTGCACTTCTACTTAATCCAAATATGCCATAAGAGGTAAAATGAATGTCTACAACACAATTTACAAAAAAAAAGCACCTCAGTTTGTTGTTCACAAATATTTTTTAAAAATCCACCCCTTATGCCAGCATTTTGGCTCACTGTATTCTACTCCTCTGCCATTAACGCTCCCTGCCGTAAGCACAACTCCTAGCTGGGGATTCCAAGGCATTAACAGAGCTAGGATAAGATTCCAGATCTCAGTTGTGCTGGCATGAAGATAGGTCTCCTCAGTGATGCAGAAGACAACATCCTAGGGAGACTGGAATTAGTCCTATTCCGCACAATTCAATCCAAGACGTAAGGCATATCAAGAAGCAAGTAATTATGAGCTAATGGCTACAGATGGAAATGTAACATGCTTCAGCCTAAGAATTTCATGACAAGTGACAAGACGGCTTGAAAAAGGGGGATTTTTTCCAAAAGGATGGAAGGTGTCAAGAGCAAAGAAAAAAGGGTTACCTCTTCAGTTTGGGAGGGGCTGATTCTGGGCATTGGAGATACTTGTGGTGTTTTCAGCTGTGTACTGTTGCTGTCTGGAACAAGCTCTCTGTGGATTGACTGAATATGGTTTTGGAGTTCACTTTCTGATTCAAATTTAACATTGCAACTAGAACATCGAGTCTTCAGTCCCCCTGCCTTGCTTTTGGTCTCAATGGAACTCAAGTTCTCATTTTGGCCCATGCCTTGTCTGTTACTGCTTGAAGGGATGTTGACACTTGGACTACCACTTTTACTGAGATTAACACAGCTAGCACACAGACCATATGGCAGACCGTTGATGTCAAGTTTCACTAAATCCTGTTTTGAACGGAATTCCTTCAGGCAAGAAGCACACTTGTATAGTTTCTGGAGGTGCTGTGCGCGCCCAGTGGACTGCACGGCAGAACCATTTCCAGTTTTCTGCATGTGGAACGTGCCGTGGATTTTCAGTTCCAGCGTGGAGGTCACCGTCTGCATGCACACCACGCAGCGGAACCCCGTCAAGGAGTTTCTCAAGTCAGGGTGCATTTGGCAATGCTCTAAAAACTCCTCCTCACTCTGGAGGGGCATCTTGCAAATCCTGCAGTTTCCAGTGTCCAGGCTCTTACTATGCGTGACTTTATGTTCAGTAAGAGTCAGAAGAGATGGAAAGCGCTCACCACAGATTGGGCACATATAATGTTTCACTGGTCCCAAGTGTGTCTGCATGTGTTCTCGGAGCCCGTTTTCCGAGAAGAATGTTCGAGAACACACGTTACACTTGTAATTCCCTTTGATGAGTTCAGCCTTTTTCTTCACTATGGCACTTTCTCCAGGTCGAATGTTGTGGTCTCGAAGCTGGTGGTTTTGCAGGAGAGTCTCCATGGTATAAGCAGCTCCACAAATATCACAGCCATACATTGGCTCAGATGTGTCCACATCTTCTTCGCTGCCATCATGGCTGTTATGCGACTCCTGGCTATTTGTCAACAAGGTCTGGAGCTCCACTTCCTCCTTCTGAACCTGCTCCGATGCCCCATTCGTTCCACAGTTTGGAGTTTTTGTTTCAAAAACACAATGTTTTTCCCGTAAGTGCTTTTCCAGCAGGATGATAGCATGGAAAGCTTTGCTGCAGAACTTGCAGTTGTACTTCTTGCTGTGTGTAGTAATGTGACACTGCAGCTCCACCTCTGTACCAAAGGACTCGCCACAGAAGATGCACTTGTGCACTTTGCCTTGGTTCTCCAGGTGGTTGTGTTTAACATGAAGCTGCAGGTCAGTCTCGTTGCGGAAATCCCAGTTGCAAGACGTACATCTGTATACCTTCTTTTCATTGCTGTGCTTCACAGCCAAGTGTAGCTGGATAGAGACTTTGGAGTCAAAAACCTCCTGGCACAAGGTGCAGCGGAAGAATACAAACGTATGCATGTCTAGCAGGTGTTTCTGCAAGTCATCCACAGAAGTAAACTGCTTGTCACAGCTTTCACAGATGTAGTAGGTTGAGGTGATCATGAAATGAATGGTAACATGCTTCAGCAGGGACTCTTGATTTGGAAATTCCTTGTTGCACTGAGGGCAGGTCAGTTTTGGCAGGACGGTGTCAAGATGTGTTTTTAAATGAGTCTGAAAACCGTCCAAGGAAGTATACTTAGCACCACACTGATTACAAATATATTCACCTGCAGTACGAGGAGGAGCACCTCCCACTGCCTGCATCATCTTTAAAGAGGTCTGCTCAATGGTTACAGGAGATAAGGGACTCATGGCTCTGGATTTTTTTCCATTGTGGATGTAATTCAGTGCCAAAGGAATGTTCTTATGGTTCTCCTTGATATGCTTGTTCAGTTTAAGAACACTGTTAAATATTGGAGAATTTGTACAGTAAGAACAAGAATACACTTCCACTACTGGATCTTTTGGGGTTCCAAGCACAGGGGAACCGAAACGGGAACTGCTAAGATCACAATGGACTTGTCTAATATGCTCTTCCAGAGAAGAATCTGTAAGAAACCCCATATAGCAATGGGGACAAAAGAACGCATTACTGTCCTTAGCAGCAGGGTTGGCAAATCCATGAGAACATCGGATATGTTCCTGAAGAGCATTGAGGTCATTGAACACTTCCGAGCAGAAGTTGCACTGGTACACCATGGCAGGCATGGCGGAAACAATCAGCCCTGGATCCGGAGCTTCGTGGACTTGCTTAAGATGTTCGTTCAGATTGTAGAGAGATGGCAATACCTCCAAACAATACTGACAGATGTGGGCTTGTTCGGGTTTATCTAAATGCATAGTTTTCAGGTGTATCTGCAAAACTGCAAGGCTGGAAAACAACTGTTTGTTGCAATAAATGCAGCTATAGGTAACTTTTGCCTGTTTACTTGAAGGGCCAGTGATATCTGGCACTTGCTGAGCTGCCCGCTTCCTTCCACGGCCTTTTGGTATGGGGGGAGCCGTTTCCACCATTGTTGAGCTATCCACGGAGAGATTGGAATCTGGAGTGGTGCTCGAGACTGAGGTGTAGCCAACAGTTACCAACGATGGGCTGTTGCTGTGGTTGCATGACTCCGGCTGCTGGTGGCTGTCCATGTGGCTGTACAGCTCTTCCACAGTGTGGAAGTTCTCAGAGCAAATGGTGCACGAATTCTTCTTCTCACCATTATGAGCCTGCTCCATGTGATTCATCAGAGACGTTTCCTCTACAAAGAGTTCATGACAGTAAACACACTGAAGAGCAGATCGGTCTTCGTTAGGGGAACACTCGGGGTGACATTCTGCAATGTGCTTCTGAAGATCTTCAGGAAAATCAAAGCCTTCTTCGCACTGACTGCACTTCTGAGTGTCTTTCATTTTCCAGTCCTCCATCCGGGAAGCAGACTGAGAGCCATCTTTGTTCCTCTCATGAACCTGCATGTGACCATGCAGCGAACTAGAAGACAGGAATCCACGTCTACAAATGGCACATTTATATGGCTTGTTGGACGTATGAGTCTTTAAGTGAATTTTAAGATGATCACTCCTTGAGAACGCCGCATCACACTCACTGCAGTGATACTTCTTGTCTCCTGTATGAAGCTTTATGTGGCGGTCCCTGCTCCGTTTGTGTTTGAAGAGACGACTGCAATACGTGCATTTGAAAGGGAGCTTGTCACTGTGACTCTGCTCGTGGTGCTTTAAGTAGCTGAGGCGGCTGAACGATTTGTCACAGAACTGGCATGGATAGGGCAACCCTGGGCCTCCTTCCTCTTCACCAAAATCACAACCTTCTCCATGGCTTGGGGAAGTCTGGTCCTTGCTAGAAGGCGATGATGCTGGCCATGAGCAAGTGGGGTCATCCTCAACATCCACTCCATCTGAAAGGAAAAAGAAACATGCCCACAAGCTTAATCCCTACAGGTCAAAGGAGATACCAGATGCACATGAACAACACAGATCTGCTACTCCTAAATAGCTAAAACATACTAAATGCAGATGAGGATATTTCTTACACCTGTATCGAACAGCTTCAAGACCACATTTATTTTTATCTGACTGTAAAACGTTAAAAGTTATTAAATAGTCCTGTGCCTATATTACCTTTTTATTGCTTTTTTATCATTCTTTCTCAGTTGCAGGATATGTATAATACACTGACACCTTTATTAAAATGCAGATTTTAATATATTTAATGTTTCTTTTGTATCCATTGTAAAATGATTTGCATATTATGTGAGCATCTGAAGAGTCAAAGAAAGGAGAAAATATTACAGGAATGATTTAAAATTAATACAGTCAACCCATACTCCTAATATTTAATAAAAAAAATTCCCTCTGCTTTGTCCCAGGCTTTTTTTTCCCTTGAAGTTGATTTTGAATGCAGAAATCTTTTAAAGGCTGAGATCTGGGTGTTATTCTAAACAATAATATGAAAAGTTACAGGGGAGGAACAGGACAACGGTATAAACAGCAATGTTTTGTGTAATAAAGTGCAACCAGATTTCTCCGATAGCCATACAAATCAGTTCCTGAAAGCTGGCAGACGGATTGTTAAATGTTCAAAACAAGCTAACAAATCAACAGCCAGGATCAGGGAAAATTAGAAAGTTTCACAAGGGTGAGATGTGAACAGCACTTTTTTTTGTTGTTTTTTACTTTTTCAAGTTCAAGAGGTTGTCCACCATTTCTTCCTTTTTGCAAAAGCCTCAGCCAGCTGAACTTCCTTAGTCCAGCAGAACCTGTACTGTGAGGTGATCACAGACAAAGCAACTTGTGGAAAACTGGAAACAGGAAAAATGATAAACGATTATGTTAAAAGCTGAAAGAGTTACGAGCAACAAGGAAAAGACAAAACAGGAATCCTAGCCAGATAATAAACTAAACTACTTATCCATGATATAATCTCACCTCTAGGGCAAGTCGTAATTGATTTTTTTTTTACCAGGTGTGCTGTACAATTTTTGCACTTTTTGTTTTAAGAGTAAACTACAATGCTACAATGACTACAACTCATAAGCATGCTTGAAAGACCACTCTAAATAAAATACTACTTTTATTCCTTTCCATGGGTAATGCTTGGTGGTTTTCTTCCTTTAAAAAAGCAAAATTGATTACAGTAATAGCACAGAAAAAGACAGGATAAACCTTTTTGAAAAACTCTTAAGGTACTCTTGCAAAACAGTACGTTTCTTCACATCTCCAGCCTTCTTTCAAAAAAATTACTACACTAACATAAAAGTTGGAGCTGGCCTATATTATGTAAACAAATTCCAAGCCTGTTGTCTTTAAGGTAACACGATTTTACTAGATGATCAACCTCTTGCTTATCCACAGGAAACAGATGAGGACTCATTCCTTTCCTGCATCTAGAAACTGATGACAACACCATCTCCCTATCAATGCCAGATGGCAACCATCGAACTCTGAGAAAACAACCCAACACCATTCCTGGATCCCTGCCCGTTGACACACTGCTTTTCAGCATAAGTTGAAATTGCATGTTCGTTACCCTCCTGTTTACCTCTTGAAGAGGGGGGGTCTAACAAAGTACAGTCACCTTTCTCACGCACGCACACGCGCACAGCCCCCAATACGTATCTGCATTTATCTATGCATAATCTGCACTAACGGTATTGATTTAAATAAAAAAGCAAACCCAAGCCTAAGTACCATGTCTCTGAACTGAAAGCAAAGGTGTTTGTTTTGTTAAGAAAAGAAGATTAAAACTAAAAATCCTTTCCTCCAGCAAAAGTACTACCACCTACTAAAATGCTTGGCAGTGTATTGAAACAGAGTTACTCATTGCCATCCCTGCTAAATGATACCAGACAGTTGAGTTTTCAAGTTGGTACATTAATGACTGCAATATTCATGGGAGACTTTTGATGCAAATCTGTGTACTGCCCTTTCAGATTGCTGGGTTTGACTCTAAAATTGGAAATGATAAAAGCAGTGGAAAAATTACTCACAAAAAAAAGATATGTTAACTTTGGTTACATTTTACTTCAAATTAACATCTTCAGCCGGGTTTCTTAAGTGGAAAAGCTTCTGTCCTTTAAAAATCAAATATATTTCTGACATATGTATACTGCGGGCAAATAAAAAGGAATTTATGTCAAGCAACTAAGCGAAGAAAAATAGCCTGCAACTGCCTAGGCCACATATTTTGTAACCAAGTTTAGAATTAAAATGTATGTGCTATGCAGAAATGATGTATTATTGTATAAATGTTTAGAGGAATATATAGTAAGCGTTATAAATGGTGTATTATCACTGACACAGCAGTAAATCACTTTATCTTGTGGCCGCTGCCTGCCCGGTTTTACCTATTGTACAACCATTCCCTTTGCCTTCTGAGCCCCAACGGGACGCCGGGCTGGCTGCAGGGTCGGCAGCAAGCACTGAGCTTGCATAGGATAAGAAGCGGGAGCCCCTGTTCCCCCATCCAGTTCTCCTCATTTGCTTGAGGTTCTATCCTTTAGCTTTTACACAAGGTAACAAAAAAAAAAAAAAAAAAAGAAAGTGGAGAGGGAACAGTGTTACTAGAGCACAGACTCAGTTCTTGCTTTCCAACCAGCTAACACAAGTATTTCTGCGTGTCACATTGCTGTGGGGTTTTTTAATCCAAGCCAGTAATAATTCTGCACAGCAATTTTCTTAGTGCAAAAAGGAAAAAAGCAAACCATTTAAAGGTCTAGCTTAATGTCTGTTTTTTCACTAGAAATCTGAAAATCTGCCCTTTCCAAGCTCCCCAAGAAGCCCTTCCTCCCAGCGGGGCCCAGGGAACCCCGCACAGTGCACCGCGGAGGACAACAGGATTTTCCTGAGGCCAAGAGTCACGGGCTGGCCAGCAAGGCTCCCTGACCTACCCCAGGCGGCTGTGTGGTGGGGGCCCAGCCAGCCACCGTGCTCCAGAAGGAGGGCTTCAGCATGCTCACACAACAGGCTGGCAGCAAGGGCCACAGGTCACCTGTGAAAGGACCTTGCTTCTGCTGACAGGGAAGTGTTTCGCTGCAGGTTGGTTTTTGCTGTGTGGACTCCAGTGTGAGTGCTGGGAATGTTGTGTGGGATGGAATCATGCCGGGTGAGCTCAGGGGCTGTTCAGGAATGGATCTGGGGACGGTGATCATGAAGGAAACCTGGACTAACATGCAGCCATTAATTTCAAAACGGCAGTGGGCCACCACGTGCCACCATGTGCTGAGGCCATGCTTCATGAGGCGGCATTCGGTGAGCAGCTACGGGCTTCAGGCTCCGGGTGGGGACCCCAGTCCTGCCTTCCCAAGGGCACTTCACACAGACCCAGCTTTGTGCCAGAGGTGAAGCGTGACCCGCTGGTGGGATAAAAGACTTCCAACCCCTTTTTGCCAGTGATTCTGATAGAAAGTACGTACAGCTTGCTGCTACACTGCATACATCCATGTGCATATAAATCTGCTGACACCTACCCACTGAGCTATGTCAACATTACAAATACTGATTTTAAATGTTATCACAAGCTGTTTTCAAATACTCTGGGTAAAATTCAGATGCATACATACAAGTCCCCAGGAGTGGCACATATCCATCTGGGGGCAGGGGAAGGCTCCAGGTACGCCACAGAGTGTTTATGGAGTTCTAAAATATATTTTCTGTATCGACCTATTCTTTTTCCTTCGGCACTCACTAAGTGCTACTTACTGTAAATGCCTTTTCTGTGTTATGGCAAGTATTCTGAGTTTCAGTGTGATGCACTTAACATGTCCACGTAAATTTTTAATTTTTGGAACCAGTCACTTCACACTCACTGACTCTAAGAAAGCTGTAGCACTCACAACTGAAAAACTTTGCTGGAAATCAGCTAAAAGTCCTAAAAGTCTATTTAAAGATGCAAATGTGTGTGAATAGTTACTGCAGATGTTTTTCTCCACCAACTGTACTTGCTGAGTTTCACCATTTCCATAAAGCACATTAAAACAAGTGTGTGAACACTCTGAGATGAAAGTACCAAGCACTCCTGAGACTTCCAGTGGAAAGTAGAGCTGCCTGACTTTTCTCCAAGCAGACAGAAATGCCCATGATTCAGCAGCCTGAGTAAATAAAAGAGGTCCTTATTTCCTAATTTTGCTGGCTGGCCACACTGCAGCAGTCTCTGTGTTGCTGCCAAACGGGATGCAAAACTGGAACTACACCCAGCAGCTGAAGGACTGCCTTTGTTAGCCAGCCAGGCCTTCCTGACCATCTTCTGGCAACAAAACTACCATATCCTGCAAGGAAGACCTCCATCTCAGGCTTGATAGTTCTCTAGTCTGTCTAATAGGACTAAACAACAGATTTTGCCTGGTCTGTGCTGGAGGAGGACAGCTGGAAACTCAGTTAGTAGCAGAGTAACACCTGTTCAGTCATATTTATGGGGGAAAGTGCTCACTAACAGAAAAGTGAAGTAATACCAGAAGGAGTTATCCAGTGGAAGGGGGAGGGAAGAAGGGGGAGCATCTGAGTACAAAAGCACCTCTGTGGAGTTCGCGGCCAGCCACTCATGTGCCAACCTCAGTAGTCATGAAGTCTTAAAAGTGATCTTTTCCCTAGTGCTGCTGACTGAATTAACAGTACCGCTTCAGAAAAACGTTATTTAGTCACCAGGAAGGTTTACGACATATGCACACTTTGGCTGGCAAATGCTTCGGGCACTTGCTTTATCATGCCTTATTTTTCTGTATGATTTACACACGTTTTTGCTGCCTCTAGACAAATGGCCACCTTCCTAAAGAAAATGCCAGCAAACCTTTATGCGCCACAATATATAACATTCCTCTGACAGAAGAGAGTTTACAAATATGAACAAATTAATATTCTCAATATCCTATAAAAAGCAGTTTTGTATTTTCCCCATTTTGCTGCTCCTGTAACTGGGGCACAGAAAAGCTGGAGCAGTTTGCCTGAGGTTACAAATGTAATCTACGCAACAGAGGAAACAGAACTCGTATCTCCCAAGTCTGAGCCATCCTGCAAGAAAAATCCTTTCTCCCCCTCTCTGAAACACAGAGCTGGCAAAAACCTTAAGCTGACCAACACTACCAAGGAGAACACACAGCTATTCAGCTGCCAGACACCCCCAGCCCCAGGTCCTGCCGACACTCTCTTGCTGGTTTGCCCAGTTAATGGTTATGGCAGACTGGTCACATCACCACCCTACAAGACCCCATCTGAAGTACAAAATAGCAAGGGACAAAAATTGCAACGTATTGAAAGGAATGGACAACATACACAAACACACAGCCTTGCCAGTTTGCCATCTGACAATCTACAAGATAGAATTCAAGCTGTAGGAAAGGGAGGACTAAGCAGCAGGTAGGGAGGTCACTTAACTGGATGGATGACAGACCTCCAGTTTTAAATCCTTGCATTTTTGTGCAGGTAATTGAGTGGAGTGGTTATTATACATCATATAGTTTACTTGTAATGGCTGCTTCAGGTTTTAGTGCCGGACACATTTTATATTATTACCACCACTAATTGTCTACAGGGCTACCTTGAAAATGAGATAAGGAATCTTAAGGGAATATGCAGGTGTGGACAAATAGTAAATGAAGAGGTTGGATATTGCTGAAATAAAACAATATAGTGCTGTGTGCAGAATATATCTAAATAACAAGAAGATCAAAGGACAGCATTTAGGCATTAACATGGCTTCACTGATGTCCTAACATGCAAGTCACTAAAAGAAACTATGCTTTCGAAGTTTTTAATAGAATTAGTAGAGACTACTCAACTTTAAAGTAACTTTAAATAGAATATATATTATTGTATGATATTCTACAGTTCTTTTCAATAGAAATATACACAGTTTTGGAAAACCTGCAACTTCCATATAACCATCAAATTTTTTTCACATCAGTGACCCCACATTAAACTCACTCATTTGTCTCATAACTTATTAAATGGCTTGAAAAGTAATACTCTGTAATGGGCATTCAAAAGAGAAACGTGAACTTTAAAAATTATTTATAATTTACAGATGTTTTTTAAATCTATCAATATTTCAAAGCTACTTTGGGAGCACCAATTAAATGCATTAACAGTTGGGTTACTTGGGGAAGAACATACAAGGGTTCCTGACTAACAGAACTGAGGCAGATGGTAAGGAGGTTTCCCCATTTTAAATTTCCTAACCAGAAGAAAGGCGGCTCCTAGAAACAACAAATAAGGTGCTTTAATACCTCACAGGAAAAAACCTGCTTGCTTTTACAAAATGCCTTTAATGCCTAGATAAGTAGTTAACATTCCTGTATTGCTCTCCTAAGGTAACCTAAGCCTCCAGTTCCATTATGTCTTCTTCACAAGACATATTACTATTACATATGTAGAGAGGAGCATAAATGTTTTCCTTGGTTGTTGCTTAAAGTTCATTTGAACAGACGGAGCCCAATGAATTCCATCTTCTACAGCCAAATTAAAGAGAATGTAAGCAGTTCACATTCTGCTCCACCTTTCAAATCATACACAAAACCCAATTTGCAACTAGAAGAACACAGAGCTACTCTCAGTGTGTTTGAGGAAGCCACTATTTTGCACCTCTCAAGGCAAGGAGAAAGAATAAGCAATTTTCCACAGTGCTGTACATATAACAGGCACCATCCTCAAAGCTTATTTTACTGCTTTATGTAATTGGGAATCACATGTCACACACATAATTTACAGGGGTTGTTTAGGTGTGACTAAGCAATTCAAATTAGCTTGTTTGTCCACTGCTTAAATGTGACAAACACATTTTCACTCTATTTCTTCTGCTGTTAGGTTGCTGTTTCTCTTAGCTGTTGTTTGTTTGTTTGTACCGTATGAGTCAGAGACCACCGGGTTTGTTCCATCTGAAGCTAAGGTCAGGAAAAATCACCCTGAGAATAATTACATTTAGAATCAAGATAACGGGAGAGCAAAAAAGCCATTCAAATATTCTAGCAAACTTGCACATAATAGCAGTCTCCTAAGAAGCTGTATATTACCAACTTCTTGCACCAAAAGCAGGGATTCAGTTAATCAGTTCTTTGGTAGAAAATAATCATAATTTGTTGTGCTGATAACAGTATTCGTGCTGCTTGTTAGGAAGAACACACGACCAGGGGACCAGAGTTCAAGTTCCTCACTGGACACCAGCAATTTCCCACAAATTCTGCTTTCAGCGGGTCATGCTCTCCCCCATCAACAGGATCAGAAATTCTGTACCTCCAATTTTCCCCTGAAGAGCAGCTCCTTCTGAAAGCTGCAGAAGTGCACAGAAGCCTCACAGATAGCAGCCCCTACACCACAGACCCAGTCACACAGGTAACTCTCCAGTGGCATACAGGTATTAAAATGAGCTGGCTGCTGCTTTCTTGCACTGGTCACAATATAAGAAACACGTTCAAAGTTAGCAAAACATACTTTCCTTTCTTTCCTTCCCAAAATCAAACAGTCCAGATGCTCAGACACTAAAAGCTGACTGAGACCCTGCTTCAAAGCTGCCTTCCAAGCTCCCGTTCCTACCCAGCCCCCAGGCCCTGCGGGGAGAAGGGCAGGCTGTCAAAACCTCCGTAGCTGGAGGCTCAGACAAAAGATGGAGCCCCTGAGCAGCATTTGCAGGCAGAAACCCGTGAGATGCCAAGCACCACCTTGGGTTCTCATTTGAATATCGCCCTTCTTTCCGTTAATCTAGAGTTTAATCATGAAAGTCTGCAGGGATTGCGGGGGGTGCACCTCACACTCAGCCGCCTTGCCTCTTCTTATCACGTGCCTGTCCCTCCCACCTGTGCCTCTATTTCAACCACCCCAATTCATTGCTTCATTGCCTCAAGACCAGAAATACAGCAGCATGATACATTTTGGATGGGGGCTAAAGTAGGACAAAGAAAAGAAGGATGGCAATGTGCGGGAAACAAAAAGAAAGGAATACAAGGTGAGGAGAAATAAAGGAGTAAATAACTGCATCTGAAAGAAATCAATTCTGTTGAAAGAGATTGCAACATTTTTTTAATAGGAAATGGAAAGCAAAAGGGAATGAAGATCAAGTGAAAGCAATGCAGTCGGTTAACGCTTTCAAAAACATATTGGTGTTATTTTACAGTGTGCTAGAATTAAATACAGTAAATAAACATAGAACTGCTTATTTCTTCAAATGACAGAGATGTGGTGGCGGTCTTATTTACACAGGTGAAAACCCCTGGACCTAAATCTGCAAAGGGACTTGGGTGTCTCCAGGAGCCTAAGAAGCAAAGAAAGCAGGATTCATGGGGCCCCGGGGGGAAGCAGGAAAAGGTCTGTAACCTCGCAGCTTGGGCACGCAGCTGGGAAAGGGAGGACTGGGCTCTTTATACATTAAAGAGTGGCTGGATAAAAACAAAAATAAACCCAAGCACAAGTTCCAGACTGCAAGAACCACTGCACTAAATGAGTGTCATTCGCAGTAGGTTAACAGTCCCTTCTCAGATGTGCTCCCACCAGCCCTATGAATACGGTGCTCTTTGCTCCAGCCAGCTCAGCTTCCATGGGAAGAGACCCCTGCAGATTCAAGGACCTTCTGCTTAGCGGCAGGAAACAGGGCTTTGAATCCCCTCAGGATGCTGAGGGAATGAATCCAGGCCTCGTGCCATTTAGCACTCGAACTATTTGGCCCCTCTACAGGGAAGCCAGGAATGCAGCACTTTCTGCTGTAAGTGCCCGCTGTGCCCTGGGCTCGGCACGGGGCTCACTGTGCATCAACAGCGGGCTGATGAGAGGTGATGGGTACCCAGATGCTCACCCTAGGGTGGTTTGCAGAGACTGCCAAACCACAGATACCTGAGAAACTTCTAATGAAAAAACAGAAGCACTGACCAAACTGGGGTGAACCCAGAGAGGTGGTAGGTTTTGGATAATCCCTTCTATTTAGCTTCTTATAGTTCACCTTCATCACATTTTAGGCTCCCTTTTTTGTTTCAGATCTGGCTGTTAGTGCAGATGTGCTGCACAGCTGTTAAAAGCAATGTCCCTGAGCAAAGATAACCTTGGTTTTTAAACTAAGTCAGTGCTCAGAATGGCACACAAATACTTATACTCAGGCAGCACAGTCACCCTGGGACAGCTGCATGTCTCTGGTACCCTTTCCACTGTAGGCAAACTGCAGTGCCAGGCAATACAGCCCTTTGTCGCCATCAGATAGGCACAGGCATGTGGCATGTGGCTCCCAGTAATTTACAGGTGCTCTAGCCTTTAAGTGGGAGATAACTAATTTCCCAGTTGAGAATGGTCAGAAGACCACACACATAAAGCTGTCACCTGTAAAGGCCACACCTACCACCTGTCTTCCCACCTTGCAGGTCACCAGTCCATCTATGTGGAATTTTGCAAGGTAAGAGTTGCATTTAAAATATATGTGCTTCATTAGTTCTTTAATGTTAATACAGATTTATTTGGGTGATTCAAGTAGAAAAGATGGAGAGAATCTTTGCAAAAGGCAGCATCTTCCTTCCCCTCTGTATAATTTCCATTCACCAAAGCCTGCTGAAACTCACGATTAACTGCCTGAAATAGAGGCCTCTCCAGAAATAAAGAGATCTCTGCTTTGTTAAGGCCTATATCTAAAACAACCCTTTGTAGCTTCCTCAGTGTAGAATGGAAGCCTGGTGTGAAATACAGTAAATTAAGCCTTCTGCTGTCAGGACTGGAAATAAGAGCAGAGCAGAACAGTGGCTGGATTTGAAATGATTTTTTTTTTCCTATTGGCTTCATTTACATCCTGTCTAAGGTCTTCTGAGCAGCTCAAGGTGTCTTATCTCTGGCTACCAGGGGGTATTTTGCAGTCAAAGCAGTTAACGTACTTCCCTCTCTCTCTTTTTTAAGGCCATCTTATCTTATCAGACAGATCTCTCCAGGCTGAGGAGAACCCATACTTATCAGTAGCTGTACACTGTATTGACAGCTCAGTGCTGCTAGGGACAAATGAAAGCTTAGGGTAGAGAAAGATCAGTTAACCTGTTCCACGCTCAGTTTAGACTAATCTTTGGTTTGTCTAACTTCAGGAAGCATTGTATGTCTCTGCTCTGTTTACTTGGACAACAGAGGCACACAATCGCAGCAAAAGTCGCCAGATCTGGGGCAGAGGCACAGCACACGGGCAGCCACCGTAATAATCCCCAAGGCAGTCTGCCTGTTGACTCCTCGACCTCCAGCAACTCCTTCTCCAGGTGACCTTAGGGGCGGCTGACTGTTCTGGGAGCGTCTGAGTGCTGCTGGGATTGCACAGCAAAGCAGAAACTGCAGGCTGCACAGACTCACCGTGTAGAAAGCAGCCTTCCCCCTGAGCAAGGGGAAGTGTGCACGCTGAGGGCTAGAAAAGGAAAGTAATCCCCCACAACATCTAAATGGGAGGAATGAGGCTGAAGGTGAGCCTAAAGAGCATCCTGAAAGCTTGTTTGGGAGCAGGAGCGAAGGTGAAGAAGCAGTTTATTTAGACCTGTCCTCCATACCCTGCTGTGGTAAACTTTACAACACGACACACTCAGTAACTCCGAGCAGCCAGCCCTGCCAGCTGGTATCTCTGGGAAATAGCAGCCAGCCTTCTCACTTACCACCAGAAAGGATATAAATGGCAAGATTCCTCTTGTCCTTTGCTTGATGTCAAGAGCAGTGAACCAGGTCTAAAAAGTTACAGCTGCTGCTTCTGACAAATCATTCACCATAATTTCAGGTGAAAAAACATGCAACTGCACATTAAGCCTTGCGCTGGTCCTGCGCCGTACTTTTTTATGCTTATTTTTTCTCTCTCCCCTTCGTGTCCAAACACTTCATGAGCACTTTCGTATTAGCGATAACCCTAGACTTTCCCCGCAGAGAAGGTTTGCTATTAATTGTCCATTATCTTGGTGTGTCAGCACAAACGAGAGGGGAAGAAATTCTCATCCAAATGGTTTCACCTCCCTCTCTTGAGAGTGATGCCCTTGTCAGGGCATTAAAGACATGAAAACCTGCCACTTATCAGAACTGTGTTTGAATCGAACTGCTGTCCTTGAAAACAGTAGACACCAGATACCATCAAAATAAGCCACATTGGCAGATCCTGTTCTGCTGTGACTCAGGCAACCTTTGTAAAGCCTCTATGTGCATTTGTGATTGCACATGAACACTAGCACTATAGCTGTGGCTTAAAACAAGAAAAGCATGTTCTTTTCCATTTTACAAAACAGCAAGCATATTATAAATAGCAGTTGCCAGAATGAAGAAAAGTTGGCCAGTATCTATGTTAAGTCTCTAGACAGCATATTAAAATTTGGGATAGTAGTATGTGCAGATTTTTGGGAAAGAGATGGTAGGAGAAGTAAGAAGATACATGTGACATTTTTTATGAAACACTTTGGAAGATTTCAACAGTTTAAATAAGCCTGAGGACACACTCGAATGTAAACTCACTGCTGAACCAAATCGTAAAATTTTTTAATTACTTCACACCACCAATTCTTAACAAAACATAATTTAAGCCTATTAAAATGCTGAATTTGCTTGCTGGAATGAAACAGTATTTCAAAGAGGACTTTAATAATTCTATTAACGTGTTCAGAGACAACAGCAACAAAAAGAACTTAGGTTACATCCACAACTGCAGAGCTGTCTGTTCTTTCCTGGACAACCTGAATGACTGTACTTGCTTTTCACAATTTGAAGTCACAATGAAGAGAGGAAAAAAAAAAAAAAAAAAAAGAATTATGCTTTGCTTTTAACAAGTAAACAAGTGTACAAATTAATTCAGAGAGCTGTAATTTTGAAAATTTTCTATGTTTAATGTGCACTGCAGTTAAACTACTTTTTCTGTACAAATTAATTTACTGCATCAGTGATCGATGTTTATGTTTAGGCAACTTTATTTCTCAGTATGGTAAAATTAGACCTAATAGTTGCAACCTGTTATGTCCAATCTGTCACTGAAATTCAAATTGCCTTTTTCCTATTATTCAAGGAGCAATTTGGAGGAATTAAAGCCATCTAAAACCAGAAGACAAACAATTCTCTGTAAGGACTCAACAGCCTGTGTCATCAACCTGCTCTAGAAAGCAGTGGCCGGTCCCAGGCAGAACCTTTTCCTCAGGTTCTGAAAGGTTCAACTCTGCAGAGCACAGAAGGCGCCAACATTTGAAGACAGCCAAGGCTTCCGCTCCTTAGAGAGAGCGTACAGCCAGTAAGCATTCTGGACGAGTGGAAAGGCCATTAGCTGCTAACAAAAAGACCCTTCGCTGTATTCCCGAATTGTCGATGCTCACAAGTTTTCAATTAGCCATCCTTGTATCTACAAAAAGTAGATTTTGTTCTTCATCTGGGACAAGTTAGTTACTGTCATCTTGTTCTTGTCAGCAAAGCACTCAGCTGCCATCAACTATTATTATTTATTATTTCCAGAACTGAAGTATACTGGTCAAAATTTGTTTACTACCCTGGGCTTTATTCCTCCTTGCATCAGTGGGACAGCTGTGCTTTACACCCCAGGTTTTTCACTCTAAGGCTTCTTGAGGTCTCAAAGACCATTGTCCCATCTTCCCATGTGCCTTAAATACATTTATCACACTTTAATTTCTGTATGGGGTGTTGTCTGGTGTATCTGTACTCGTTTAAATCTTTTACAACAACCCTCCTCGCAATTAATAAATACTCGCTGTCCCTTTTCTCTCCCATTTCTACCTTATTATTTTCCTCTGTGTGTTTTCGTGTGGGAAGCAGAGATTCATTTTTCTCACACACGGAGAATGAATAAATTACGTTCTCAACAGTAGCCTGCACACAAGCTTTTGGTCTTGTTGAAGATGGATGAAACAGCAAGGTGAGAGATAATGTTGGTTTTGAAGAGCTTTTGCATCATTTCCAGTCATTTTATTTTACACTCAGTCTTTTCTCACTTTCAAAATTCCAAGTAGGCTCATTTCTTTGCAAGATTGCTCGGATCATGAAGCTGATTAATAATTTTGCTACTAGGCTGTACTGATTAATGTGGATTAGTCAAGTGATTAATAATTTTATTGTTTTGCAGGACCATGCTGCCCTAAATGTCTTGGGCTTTGACAATATTTTACAAGTGGAACTTCCTCGGCTGGATGATATGCAACTTCCTGGATTCCCAGTGCTCAGCAGAGTGGCAGGACCTCACCCCTGGGTTCACTCCTCTGTTTCAGTGCCCATAAACCATTTTCAGATGACAATATTTGAACTCAGACCCTCGCTTCTTGCACCACACTTTACCGTTACTTCCCTTTCCTCCCACTTGTTTATTCCATTCCCCTGGTCGACGCTATCACACTTATCTCAACGTGAGGTAAAGCACATCTTTTTGCTGATTCCTAGGCATTTTCTAGAACAAAGACCTGAACTTTTGTTGATCCCCTGGTAGCCAACACAGTGCACATAACAACGTAGTCTACATGGGTTCGTGTGTGTGCGTGTAACAGCTGAATCCTTCGACGCGGGATGGATGACAGACATTTTACTCCAAGTATCTGATGGCAGAAGCAGAGGCCATTGTATTCCACGATTACATTCACACACTTCCTCCTGAAGTGGCCAATGAAGCAAATCACAATTTATCATCCATTGTACAACATTTCCTGACTGCGCGCATGTTTTGACTTCTGTTTTGCTGATACTGGACTTCACAGCACCGTCAGTCTCCAGAGGAGCATATAAAAGCCTGATCTATTCCTAGGACTGAATAGCGGGCCCTGTGTTAGGTAATGCACTGCCCGTTAGGCTGCACTTTCCTGCTAATTACAGTGGAAGTTTTCTTTTAAAGAAAACATGGTATTGCAAACGGCATGGCTTCAGCTTTCTTTCTAATTGGAGCTTTCTTCCTAATTCACTCAGTACTAAGTTTCACCATAAACACACTCTTCTATATTTGGATACTGGATTTAACCCTCTTAGACAAAATAAGACTTGACACGATTATATATTTATTTGATCTTTTCTAAAGCACCAATTGCAAGCCAAGCAGCACAAAGAGCCAAATGCAAAACAGTAAAAGCGGAAAGCAAAATCTAATAGCATGTTACAATATGCTATACACACAGAATTCAAAAGGGACCTGCCAGCCCCAAAAGGCTCAATTCCCGACTAGTTAGAGGAAAGAGAAAAACAAAAGGGCAGCAGATGCAAAAACAAAGGTAGGGAGCCCATAAAACAGTCATGGATAGGCCAACTGAAATAAACAGGGCTTGCAGCTTGCCTTAAAGGCAGCCAGCAAGGGGCTCTGGCAGGGAGCTGCACAACCGAGGACAAGAAAGCCTCGCCTTCGGCCCGCGCCTGCCTCTGCCCAGGGAGAGGAAGCCGGCCATGGCCAACCGCGAGCTACTGCCAGGCAGGGACATGGAGTGCGAGGCTCTTGCCCAAGAACTGGGAGATTAAAATTTGAACAGCTACTTGCACTGGGCTCTATTTTTTAATATACCAGCTTTCCATCCCAAAGAGGCTCCAGATCAGTTTCAGTGCAAACAATTAGGAGCATATTACGGTAGTCTAGCCAACATGACCACAGTGTGGTCTATGTCCAAGATAAGTAAGCAAACTGTTCACATAGGCAGGAAATTCTTCACTGGGTTGGGGAACCAGGGCCCTTCTTACTGGGGAAGGATCATTATGGTGTTGGTCAATAATACTCCTGACTTGTAGCCTGTACCAGCCTGAGAATGTCTCTCTGCATCCCAGAAAGCTTCCTTTATTTCATGCCCATTAAGTAGGCAGCCTCTCAATGCATAGCATCAAAGTGTTTTCCCCTGTTTTCCTTAGTCTTGTACGTGCTGGGCTACAACCAGTTTTATTCCTCCAAAACATGCATACCTGCAACATGTACTACATTCCAGACCTCCTATCTGCAATAACAGCCCATAGCAGACCAAATTAAAATAACATTTACTGTGTCATGGAACTACAACGTCTAAGTCTCCTGGTCTATCACATCCCACAAAAAGACAGAGAAGAAAAGGAGACAGAATCATATCTGTGAATCGTCCACGTTGGAAGGAACCCTTAAAGGCCATCCAGTCCAAATCCCCTGCAGGGGACACCTACAGCTGGATCAGGTTGCTCACAGCCCTGTCCAGACTGACCTTGAAGGCATCCACCACCCTTCTGGGCAACCTGTGCCAGTGCTTCACCACCCTTATTGTAAAAAACTTTTCCCTTCTATCCAGGCGAAATCTCCCCTCTCTCAATTTGAAAACATTTCCCCCAGTCCTATCACAACACACCCTGCTAAAGAGTCTGTCCCCTTCTTTCTTGGAGCCCCAATTCAGATACTGAAAGGCTGCTATCAGGTCTCCCCAGAGCCTTCTCTTCTCCAGGCTGAACAGCCCCAACTCTCTCAGCCTGTCCTCACAGGGGAGCTGTTCCATCCCTTGGATCCTTTTTCTGGCCCTCCTCTGGATGTTCTCCAACAGCTCCATGTCCCTCCTGCACTGAGGACTCCCCATCTGGATGCAGCTGGGGTCTCACCGCTGCAGAGCAGAGGGGCACGATCACCTCCCTTGCCCTGATGGCCACGCTTCTTTGGGTGCAGCCCAGGATGCTGTTGGCTTTGTGGGCTGCGAGGGTACACTGCTGGCTCATGTCCAGCTTGCCATCCACCTGTACCCCGAAGTCTCTTTCTGCAGGGCTCTGCTCAATATATAGCTTCAGTTGTCCTCGTGGAAAAAAATCAAATGCTCATCTTGGAATAAGGTATTACCCATTTGCCAAGATGGGTTTTATTTAAATGCTCCAGATGCCACCTTGGGCGCAGTTCCCTGGGCCTGGCTCCAGAGTCATGGGTCAGGAGCCTTCACGTCTGATATGGACACGGAGGCAGCCTGAGAAGCTGCGAGCTGGGGGTGAAGGGTGCCCTAGGAGTATCCTGAGCATCACAAGGAGCCAGCAGCAGCTGTTCCTGCTGAGCTACAGTCCCAACCCAGGGTCACTTCAAAAAATGGTAATCCAGGCAGAATCATGCTGTGGACTGGACCTGGCCTGCAGGATATTTTTTGGATCACTCTGTGTCAACTCCAAAGCAAAAGCTCTATTCTGGCTTTTACCATGGCAGAAAAAAAGCCTGTTTTATGGATTTTTGTGTTGTGAGCATAAACCCATGGGCATAAGCCCAATCAAAACAATCTGAAACGCAATCAAGACAATTAGGTTTTTTATTCTTTCTGATCCTAACATGGCTGCAAAGGCGACTGATAACCTTCCGGTCTGATCTTCATCTTCCTGGCAAAAAGGGATACGAACAATATCAGAGCAAACAATCGCTGACTTTGTATCAGCGTGCAGGCAGTCTACACTAAGCAGGCAGCCTGTAACAGGAAACATTTCCAGGAATTTTACATGTGTTTTTATTACAGCAGGATCTGTTTTCTCGGTTTTACTCTGTCATGAGCTTGGATTTTAGAAGGCAGTGGTACAATACTGAGTCTGCTACTTAAAAAGTGGGATGGATGCAGAAAGGTTGCACTCTCCCTGTTTTTTCTACATAAATGCTTGGCTTCTGTTCCCTGGCTCTAGTATCTGCTACTTTAGTCCAGGATTACCATCCCCACATTGGACCACTTTATTTCCATAGAAAACTTCCAGATTTCTGTCTCTATTTGATACAAAAACATTGCCACTGAAATATTTTCATTTGCAGACTTTCAACACAAGCTAAAAAATGTGTTCTGCCAAAGAGGCGGTTTGCTTCAGCTCAGATTATCTTATGTGAGGTAAAAAGAATTTGTGATGCCAATTTAACTTGCTCATGAGCACCTCCTGCTATTTGGTGAAGAATTTAACACTCAGGTGTAGCAAGCTCAGCTACATCCCTCCTCCTCCCCATTTAGTTGCTTATCCAAAAGCTAATACTCTGTGTGTGGTAGGCATGATGTACTCGTGATGTGCTGAACACACTGAGAGAATTTTTAGCAAGTTGTTTGTGTCAATGAAATACCAGCAGGCACATAGAGCAGCAACAGAGACTTGCAGAAAAAGAGTTGGCCAACCTTGTGAACACTAGGCTGTTTCATTTGACTTGTGTTTCCAAAGACTGCAATATACTAAAATCCACAGTCTCAGAATAAAGTTCTGGCTTTACTGAAGCCAGTGGAATTTTGCTATTAACTTTAATGGGATTGGTATGTTAGGTTTGGTCTGGATCTGGTTAGATGTAGGGTTTAAGAAAATCAAACTTATTGCCTGTGAGTCCAGTGGTAATATTCAAAACAAACGAGCTATATTACTTGGATTCATGAGGAAAATACAAAATGAAAATTATGGTACCTTTTCAAGGTTTATTAACTCAAGTCCCATAGCCTCGAGGGGCTATCTCCATCTGCCTTATTTATATGCTACCATGACAGTTCCTCCTCTTTGGTAAGTTATGGTTAACAGTCTTTGTACCTTAGGAATGTCTTTAACTTCCCTCAGATATGTATTTTCATCCAAAGCACGCTGTGATTCTATTTTATACTAATAACAACCTTTGTGGAACCTTTTTAACCAAATACAAATACCTAACCACTACCTTGCATATACAAAATGCATTTTGAAGTGACTCTTGGGAAAGCTGGTGAAATATATATGAAAAATAACACATTGTATGTTTTTAAACACATATAAAATCATATCCAAAAAAGAAAGATTTACTGTCTTTCACAGATTCCCTCAAAGACCCTGAGAGCGTGCAGATAAGCTCCAAAGGTGCAAGCTCCTCATGGGAATTGCGTTCCTCCCAGTTCTGTCCTTGTTAGCCGGTGGCTTCAAGGCATCTCACAGGGCACAACTGCTGCACTGAAAGAGGTGCTCTCACAGCTGCCTCAGCAGTGCCATGTAGGAAATACAGACATTAAAATAACATTTCTGGTGACACTAGTGGCCAAACTCCACTTCTACATTTCAGCTAAAATAAGCTCCATGGTGGCTCCCTATATAGTTCAATGTCAAGTCTCAGTGTGTTCAGGTGTACTTAGAACAACTTCTTGAACTGCACTTAATGGCCCTGTGACAAGTCCAAGAAGTACTTGCAGATGGTCTGTAAAGAGCTGCCTGATCATATGGCAGGGCTCCTCGCTTCCAGATGTAACTGCCTTGAAGGCTAACCAACATGCATTGTTTCGCTAATCCTACATTTCCTTATTAAGAGTTGCCACAAGTATTTATGGAGTCATGAAAGGGAGATAGACGGCTTGCAAAATGATCAGAATGATTCCAGTGTCCTCTCCACTATACAGACTCACTGAAGTCTGGCTTTACAGCCAACTCAAGAAAACTTTCAGATGTATCTCTGTAGTCCCTTCTCATCTTCTTGCCACCCCCTACAGGTCAACTGAAAACTCTTAGTGCCAAAAGGATCAAATTGCTTTGCTCAGGTTTTCAGCACTAAATACTGAAAAATTCCTGTATTCCCAACCATTGTGGCAAGAATTCATTTGCCCTTTTCTACTGAAAGAAGTGCTGATCTATTATTTCAGTCACATTATCAACATTGTTTTTGGAGTGAGACTTCCAATTGTTCAGAATTTGCCCTTTTATGGATTACTAACAAAGCATGTGACTTCCTGAAATTAATCCACTAATGCTCTTCTTGTTGGCCCTCCCAACCAATTTCTAACTGGGATCCAATTTGTCTGAAGCTCTGCTGACAACAGTTCTATTTTCTCCACCAAGCTAAGTACTTGCATAGCTAAGTGTTCTATTTAAGAAAACAAATCCCCCCAAAACTTCCTGGCTTTCATTCAGTCCTCACCCTGACTTAACATTTTTTGCAACAGTTCCTTTTTCTTCTCTTTTTTTTTTTTTTTTTTTTTTTAAGGCCCTTAAGAATTTTTGCCCACTTTTCTGTTTAGCATTTTAATCCCTAAATTTAAGATATACAATACTGCTCCAATGGAAGATATGTCTCTGATTGGCATTCTGCTTCTCTACAAAAGATTATGCTGTTGCGTTTTGGAGAGATACAGACTGATTCTTGATATCACCTTGCATAGGTCTTGTATCTGTGTAGATTCTTTGACTTCAAATGAGTTACTTCTGTCAGCCACCAGTGTGAGACCTGCGAGATCAGATTAAGCACACAAAGGGTGCTTTTCGCTTTATAGAGCTGTCTGAAAAGCTACCAGTTTTGAAAGATGTGTGGTTCTTGTACAATTGGCTGCTGAGCCCTTCATATTGAAACATTTTAGCAGTATGTATATTTTTAACCACTATAATAATTGTTAGTATCAACATCAGTGGCAACGAGGACTAGACAAGGACTTTGTATAGGTTTGGCTCTTCTCTCTCAATTTCCATTTGCAACTGCCAAACTGCCCGCTCTGTTTCTTATGTAAAATTGCAGATGTCTTCTTATTAATCAAGATCGTAATACATTCCAGATGAATAAACAACTTCAGCACTGCAGCACGTACCTCACTTCTTAAACCCAGGATTTATTGGAGCGGCCTGTTCCAAGATCTCTTAACTTAAAAAAGATGGTTTATTGTTCCTAGCTTCTACAGCAGGGACCCAATAAATGCATTGAAACTACATCTTTGTCCCTTTGCAACACAGTATTCAAAGAGATTTCCAACCCTACAGTGTAACATTATCCAAATCCTTTGAAACCCTAAGTAGTTGCTCAAACTCAATCATCCAAATACCAAAAACTTCATCAGGAACAGAGGACACCCACGGCAGCGGTGGCTGTCCTGGAGTCCCCTGCAGAACTGCGCACCCAGCAGCACGCACTGTCGGCGCCAGTGCCACCTCAAGGCAAGGGCGCTGACTTTCTTTCTTAAATGCTGATATAAGAAGGAGGAGAATATCCCGTTTAAATTATTTTCCTCACAGTTTAAACACCACCAACAACAGAACAGTTTAAGGGAACTCATGGCGTTATGTATCAATTCATGGGTATTATAATTTACGGGTTTCTAGTATTTCACTACACAGTTAGCCTGTAACCCAGCAAATCAAAATTAATTGACATATTTCTAATAATTAAAATTTTCCACCACCTAAGCTGTTCTGTGTACTTTAACTTCCCCCGAAATTGGGGAAAAACAGATCCTGCCTTTGTAATCATACAGAAACAGGAAAAGGAAATCATGATTAGGGCTTAAAAGCATATATTAACTCATGGATCGCTATTTTTGTAATTATTTTTTCATAACATTGGCACCTTCCCTAGAAATTCCAGATTACTAATGTGCTCAGTAATACTGGACTGCTAAGGGTGGTTCTATTAATAAGATGTATGTATATAGAAAGCTAGAAAAAAATATAAAGGTTATAATATTAGCATACCTTACTCATTTTTAATTAAAGAATTAAAAAGCCCAGTCTTTGGGGGATTTGGGAAAATAGTGTAGCCAAATGAGACCAATTAACTTCATTAGCTTCAGCAAATACCTACTTTTCCGGCACATTTCTATTTTTCCATCTGCTTCACAACTACACGTCTACAAATTAACATTTTATTTATGATTTAAGAATCCAAATCATAAAAATTATGCATTCATTGCATAAGGCTTTCTACATTTACTGAAAAAATCAATAAATTATATATCTTCCACTCTTCACTCTGTTTTTTTTCCTCTGAATGGAGAAGCATACAGCCTGCAACTGCAAAAAAAAAACCACAGCCCAAATCAGAGTTGAACGTTCCAAGTGGAAAAATTCATACTACAATGGGAACTGTGCAATGATCTATTTTAAAATGACAGTTGCAAAACCTTAGAATAAAGAATATGATAAAAGTGTCGTCAAAATGCCCTACTACAGCTACTGAATTGCACAAACATTTTCTTGAACCATTTATTACAGGCTGGCACTCTGGCAAGTCACACACAGCATCAGTTTTGCTCAATTTGTTCTCGGCCATGCAGTTTTCCTTACAGCACAACCCCCGAGCCTCCAGCACCTTTCACTTAGGGTGAGTCCTGCAGTGGTTAACAATGTCAGTGCTAAGAGTAAACTGATCATTACGGTCACCTAGCACAGGCAAGAAAACACATCTACAACTTTGGTACCAGCTAAAAATGCTAACTTACCCCAGCCTCATCACCATTACTGACTTTATTTATGATCATACAGCAACTTCGAGCGTGCACAGTTTTAATAGACAAGGAAACCTTCTCTAATGAGTTGCATTAAAAAACAGTTTCAGAAAAAACAAACAAACAGATTTTTATGAGTTGGAGGAAGGGAGAGATTAGGAACATTTTACATGTCTGGAGGGAAACGGGCACACTCTCCTTTGGATTTTGCTTCTCATACAAGAAAGGCAGCAACGATAGCACAGAAAGGCACCTCACCAGAAAAAGGAGAAGGAAATACGATAGGGACATTCTACATTCAAGTTACAAATACCTAACATAACCCACGAACTGTGTCATTTAGTTTCCTCATTTGGGCTAAAAAATCATTTTATATATAGTTACTAAGCTGTGACCCTCTATGTGAGGCACAGCCAGGGAAATTTCAGTGTGCAGAACGCTGACATTGATTTTTTCATGCTATAAGATACAGAAAAGGCAAACAATCAATCACTGCTACTTGGTATCTGTTGTCTTCTATTTTTAAAAATGTTTTGAGAAAAATGATATAAATTGGAGCCATTTTAATTACATGTGAAGTGTGAGGGTACACCTGGCTCCCGCCACTGCCCGGGCTCAGCATTTGTTTCCCCAGCTGACAGCAATGCTGTGAACGAAACAAAAGGGGCCTGAGCTTATTTCCGAGCTCAGCCACACATCTCCTGCACATGCCTGTACTACATGGGCTGCAATGCTTCCTCTCTTAGCTAAAATGCTGTGCCAAGAGAATAAAACATGCCCGTGACACACTTCCTCAGGTCAGCAAAAGAGCTAGGTCAGGAGGGAGAAATTTAATGCTGCTAAGGACATTGAGAGAAAAGTTACGTGCCAAACCTAAGCAAACTGGCTCAGACCTCCTGCTGTCATCAATGGAGACAGATCCAGGCACTTCACCAGGCTCTCCATCTCTATTCCTTAAGGATGGATTGAATTGTTTTCTCGAAGTGCCTGGTTCCAAAGCTGGGAGAGCTTGCTCCCACCTGAACGGCATCCCTGAGATTTTCCTGCCATCTTTCCCTCTCCCCAGAAAACCTACAAGCTCCAGATAGAGCCTGCCAGAAGCAGGGAAACTGTACAGCTCCAGGAGAAGCCCAGACGGCAGATACCCAGCTGGAATGGGAGCAGGCAGTGTGGCAACACACAACAAACTACAACAGGCCTCACTGCGGCTGGGGAGGGCGTTTCAGTTTCGGACACAAAATTTACTGACCTTCTTTACAATGACTTCAATCTGACCGAGCAAGTCACCCTGTATATTTGCTCAGAATACACATAGGATAAAGAATCCTGCTTCCTGGTGTCTGTATGGTGTTTTGTAAAACACTGAGTTCAAGGCAACGGCAGAGAAACCTATCTATCCACAGCAATGCGAACTTCACTGCCAAGAAGCTCACCTGAGCTCCCTACATGAATGTATAAATGTATTTACTGCTCTGTACTCCGAGGAGTTCCCAAATGCTAAATCTTCTGCATGCCTCTGATTTTATTTTCAACCCTTGTAATGTTCAGAACCTGAACTTCATGGGTGTTGGCCTTGTTGTTTTGAGAAATGTTTCCTCTTTCCAATCTGGAGAAAAGACACCGCAAAAATACTGAAGGACAGGCTAAATCAAAAGCCATTCCTCTACATTCAGGATGCTGAAAAAGCTTGGATTTAACTAACAAACACAGCTTTATGACTCTTTGGCAGGAGGACTCCAGCCGATCCATCCAGCCACCACAGCTTGCACTCAGCATACCCACATGGACATGTGAGCAAACAGAGAACATGCTACAGGCACTGGAGCTGCCTGGAAGACAAAATTCAGGCACTGCAGAATACCTAGAGAAAATTTTTGAACTTGCATGTTGCAACAGAGGATAGAAGTTCTGTTACTGTGCTCCAAAAGAATTTCCAGCTTCTGTTACATAAAGGAACAAACACTTCTCATTCACTTATTGCTGCATATGAGCTACAGAGATACGCAACCGTTATCATCCTCCTACTTAAAACCAGTTCATAAGCACATGCACTAGTGCACTGGCCAGGTCTGTTAGCTTATTTTTTTAACTTATGAACTTTGTCTTAGAATACTGAAAAATAATGCAAGCAATAAATATTTACACAGGCTATGTGAAATACAGCTGATTTTAAGAAACGATGCTAAAAACAAAACACCGTAAAATCTGTGCTTATGATCTTGTGTACACAGGTCAATGTATTTATTCTTTTCTGATTTGTATGGATGCTATAGTGAGAACAGATGACTGCAGAAAAGAGAGAAAGAGTGGGGGGACCGGGGGAAGCAGTCGTAAGTGGCCTTCTAGAAGTTACTGGAAAGCAGATACAAGCATACTGGTAAATCGCTGGTTTCCCCACAGACAGATTTCACAGCTGGGATTTACATGGATGTTCATTCCATGAGCTGCTGCCTTTGTGCAGCAGCAGTGCGATGGTAGAAGGAATGCCATACCAGACCTCTCCCGACTGGATCCTTTCCCACTACACTTTAATGCCTGTTCTCTCCTCACTCCCCTGTATTTCCTATTTCCCCTCAAAGGAAATGCACTCTTCGTTTTCCAAACTGGTCTTTTGAAAGGAAAGAAATTAAGAGAATCACAAACTATAATATTAAAAGGCAAACTATGCAGTGCAAACATTCATTTGACCCCATAATATTGAGGAATGGATATAAAGCATATGCAAATCCAGGCATATTAACAAGCACCTTCATTTAACGTAGCTGTTCACAGAAGCCCCTTTGGTCTAGGCACTCTTGATACCCATCTTCCTCATCAAGCCCTCCTAAATAATGGAGTGAATACTATATAATTCAAGTGGGAGCATAGAAAACATGTTTTTCTCCTCCACTCACTCAATTTTAAGACCCTTTTCAGTCTTTTTTTTTTTTTTTTTTCCTCTGGCTTTTCATTTCTGTGATTACAAACCTTCATCTTAAAACTCTGTCATATTCTTCCCCCTAACTCCCAGCCCCCACTTTCTCTTTTTTTGAAGTACCCCCCAAAGGTACATAATAAAATGGTAGCACACATAAAAAGTGGCTAAAAGAACTGTATTAGTACAATGAAAACTCCACATAAATGTTATGCAAATTTGTTATGAATCAAACCTGCAGTGCAAATTTACTACACTGCTGAACGATTATAAAATAGCGATTTGTCTTGTATACATTTTTAATGTATTCCAAACCATTTGTATTAGATTGTCTGCTTCTGTTAGTCAGATCATTCAAAACTTTAAGTGCAAAGTAAATACAAAGTGTTACATTTTTAATAATATGCAGTCATACCACATACTTTTCTTGCTTTCTACCTCCACTGTGGTCCAGGAACACATAATAGCTGTTTTTTTCCCTAGTTATCTAATCATTATACTAAATGTGAACCTGTTTGCGATTACTTTACATTTTACAATTATCATTGCAAGAGCTACTTTCAGTGCTCTAGACACAATTGTGAATCTTAGCAGCTAATGGAGTATGGCTCTTTAAATTTAATCTTTTGTATATGCACACAAAAAAAAGGAAAAGGGAAAACGGATTTTAGTATTTTCACTCAGTTGTATATGAAATTACATGCATCTGCAGCACAAACAGAAATATATTAATTATATACCTACTACTTATGTTCTACTTTCTACTCAGTTCTTGCATCTGGTGATTTTATAGTGAGCAAGGTTAGTTCCATTCCAATTTTTCTGCTTTCTGTCCTTAAAAATAAGAAACCGGTGCATTCTATTTCTTCCTGCTCACCATGCAATTCCTTTATCAAATAAGACAATTACGAAAGAATTACGAGTTATGCTTCCTTACTATTCATACTGCCCTTGATAAATGCCAAACTGGCCAAATCTAAGAAATTAGCTCTGCTATTTCTTCATGAAAAATAGGCTGAAGTTCCTTTTATTGTATTTAAAAAAAAAAAAAAAAAAAACCTAGTTGCATAAGCTCTTCTGAAATCAGCTTCTCAGAATACACGTAACTATGGAACTCCACTGTTTCTCACCTTTCAAACACAAGACAGTACAGTGATATTTTCATATGGTGACAAACGTTATCACCTACAGGGCCATTACAATACATAATCTACGATAACAGTGTCAGAGAGCACACACATATTTTATAGCAAAAGAGGAAGGGGAGTAAGACAGAGAAAGAAAGTAGCACGCTTAAATAACATAGGTTTAGAGCTATTTCAGCCAAATGGTCATCCGCAGTAAAAGCACAATGCAAGAGCATAAACTCTATGGTAAGACAAAGAAAAGATCTATGAGGAAATCACTGCGATCCATGAACCATCACGTTGTCACACGACTAATTAAGGAGAGTAACAATGTAAGACACTGAAAGATTTGTTCTCATCAGTATTCATCCTAAAGCGGCTTGGGTAGATATCTAATCAAAAAAATCCAGACTGAGGAGAGGTTTACCAGGCAAGAGAAATAAAGAAAAGCTAGAACAATGTAAGTCATGGAGACTGAAAAGAAAGAACAAGGGGGAATGGCACGGAGCTGCATCAGGGGAGGGTTAGGGAAAGTTTGGGTTAGGAAAAGGTTCTGCTCCAGGGGGTGGTGGGCATGGAACAGGCTCCCCAGGGCAGTGGGCACGGCCCTGAGCTGCCGGAGCTCAAGGAGCGTTTGGACACCGCTCTCAGACACAAGGTTTGGGGTCGGGGTGGTCCTGTGTGGGGCTAGGGGTTGAACTCCACGATCCTTGTGGGTCCCTACCAATTAGGATATTCTATGGTTCAACAGTCCCATGAATGATATATTTTCTGAGTGAAGAAAAACACAGCAATTTTTTTATTTTCATTTTTTTTTTATTTGCAGCTGCAGCAGGAGTGTCTCAAGTCAGATATGGTCTAAATTTCAGGAGAAGAAAACACAGGAGCTAACTTCCTTAGCTAGTTCTGGCATCCTATCCCTGGAAGTTTCCAAGGGCAGATCAAAAAAACAAACAGAAGGGATTGTCCTCTTATGCGTGATGAAACCCCATGGCAGGACCTGGGCTAGATAATTTCTTCTGGACCTTCCAGTCATATTGTTCTTTGATTTCAGTCCTGACCTACTTCTTTGAGCTAATCTAACCGTGAAACTGTCAGACAAAAGGACATCAAAAACCGATATTTCAGCAGGGGCATAAAAGCCAGAAAAAGAACAGGAATATCCATTGTCCATATGGTATATAGCTATGGGTTCTGAAGGGACTTCAGTAGAGAGCAGCTAAATAATCTTGAGAATATACACTGTTTCAGTAAGAATAAAAACATACCACCCCATCAATAAGCCTGGGAAATGCAAACTTGTGAGCCTTACTTTCTATGAGGAAGGTTATCTGAACTAATGAAAGCAAGCAGTCTTAGGGTGTAGGTCACTGAGGAAAAGGAGATAAAGGTCACTTTGAAAATGTCTGTTTGATATGCTCTTGTCCCCGAAGACCTGAAGAGAGCACAACTCATTTAACACAGACACGAGCATATGCGATTGCATAATGAATATTATTATTTAGCTTGAAAAAGACTCAAACAGGTGACTAAAAGAAGAAAAGACATTCTCTCCCTGGTAACCTCCTGAGCCACCCAGTCAACCATGAAAGAGCTCTTCTAGCAGGTTTAAGAGTAGCAAACTGTTACGTTTTGTTAATTTGAGTATGCTGGCCAGTTTTTTAATGGCACTAGAGAGGTAAAACTGGCAGTAGCTCTCAGCGAGACAGGGAGAAAAAGTACTATTTTTGAATATGGGAAAAAAATAAACTCGACTGACCTTACGTTCCCTGAATGCCTCCTCTGGCACACACAGAATACAGAAGGGAGTGCACTCATCTACTGTGCTCTGTGCAACGCTTAAGGACTAAAGTAGCTGTCTTTGTTGGCATTTCATGCCTTCATAATCTTTTCTCTTAAACTTTCAACAAAAATACTGTTAAGAGACTGAAAATGTAACTGTTGTTTGACAGCTCATGCAGTGCCATGTGGCAGACAACTGTTAGGTCCACAACATGCCCTCTTCCTTCACAACCCAGGCTGTGAAGATTTCCTATCACAAACCTGGTCCTCATTTCGGTCCTCAGACATCAGACTGAAGAGAACATTCTTTAGGAGGTTCTTTGGCAAACACTTCAAGACATTGTTTGTCTTCATGTTTGCCTTTATGCTAGCAGCATGCAGAGTTTGGGGAGGATTTAACTGTGGCATGTAAAAGCTGCTGATGGAGGCACTGCATCCTATACCCCACATTGTATACCGACAAACTTGACTACGAAGTTTGGTTTGGATTTCTGAGAACAATCTTATCTCACTTTCATCAGCTTCATGTGAGTCCTAAGGTGATCCCAACCCTCTGAATATGCTGTGTTGCCCAACACACTTTACTATCTCCTAGATTACATAGCAGAGACAGAAATTCCCAGAATGTTCTTCTGTACTCAGTGCTCTCCAAGAATTTATATTATGAACCTCATATTAAGGTGTTTATAATTCAGCTACTTAATTCCCAAGAAGCCAAACCTTCATTTGGCCACTTTTTAGCATGTCAGAAGTGTAGCTCGCTCCTCCCTAACTGTTCTTACTGCATAAGCATATCCCAGCACTTTTCTGCACTAAGCATGAGACAGAAATTCTCATGCAAACCTGTGTTTGGGAAAGTAACAGCAACAATAAAACCTAGCTCCTGCCATACTTAATAATCCTTAATAACACTTAGTATCTATTTTCACCAGCATATACCAAGAGCTTTTTAACAAGGAGGATTAAGCCCATTTTACAAATGGGGAAGCTGAGGCACAGAGCTGTGATCTACACACAAAGTGAACTGCCAAATAGCACATCTCATCACTTCAGCCACCAGACGCCTCATCACAGACACTTCTCGTGTTGCACATGCTGTTTGAGAGCCCGATAAAGATGGCCCTCAGCACAAACTCTGACTCCCTCAGTCTCCACATTGTGTCACTTGTCTGCTGCATGGTACCTGGGAACCCTGCCCATGCCTGGAGACCCATAATGCCAGAAGATGGGTTAGTCAAGGATGTCGCCATCTGCAGGTGCTGAGAGTGCATCTACATGACCCACTGCAGGAGGATAACGGTGGCCCTCATTCCACGCCTGGCCCATGCTGGTATGGCCACACCACGCAGGGCTGTTAGCTAAATTTGAACAATCAATGTAATTCTGTATAATCTGCCCAAAGCCGATAAAAGCCTTGCCCATCACCACCCTGGGCCGGTGCCATCCTGACATGACTGGATTGCTTTGGGTTCTAGCAATAGCCAGCACTGACACTGCATGCTGCTCCTTCCACAAGCCAGGCATGCACTGCAAGAGAAACAAAAAGACATCTGAGAAGAGTTCATAAAAGGTTGCATGTAGTTTTCTAAATCACAGCACATATTTGAAACAGGTTGACTCTCTGGTCTGATTCCCATTTGCAACTAAGGATGTCAAACATAACAGCAGACACTAGAAATGACCAGCCTGGTCCAGTACGTGTGCAAGAAAGGAATGGAGAAAAAATAGCATGGACATGCATTTCAACTTGCTTTTAAACCTTTAATTGAGGAGGTGGCCAAGCCAGTCAGTTTCAGTTGAAAGACACAAAACTAGGCCAGAAGAGCTCACAAGCACTTGAGGATGTGTTTGAAAGCCACTGGAGTTCCAGCAGATTCATAAGATACTGAGATCACCCTAAGTGCCAAGGAGCAACAGCAAATCACTTTGGTATCTCATGGAGCTACATTTTTTGTTAGCAAACTTCAAAGAGGAGAAAAAAAAAATTGAAAACCTGAGAAACAAAAACTGATGGCCAGTTACAGAATCATAGAATCGTCCACATTGGAAGGAACCTTTAAAGGCCATCCAGTCCAACTCCCCTGCAGAGAACATGGACACCTACAGCTGGATCAGGTTGCTCACAGCCCTGTCCAGACTGACCTTGAAGGTCTCCAGGGACGGGGCATCCACCACCTCTCTGGGCAACCTGTGCCAGTGCTTCACCATCCTTACTGTGAAAAACCTTTTCCCTTCTATCCAGGCGAAATCTCCCCTCTCTCAATTTGAAAACATTTCCCCCAGTCCTATCACAACACACCCTGCTAAAGAGTCTGTCCCCTTCTTTCTTGGAGCCCCCCTTTAGATATTGAAAGGCCGCTATCAGGTCTCCCCGGAACCTTCTCTTCTCCAGACTGAACAGCCCCAACTCTCTCAGCCTGTCCTCACAGGGGAGCTGTTCCATCCCTTGGATCATTTCTGTGACCCTCCTCTGGACACACTCCAACAGCTCCATGTCCCTCCTGTACTGAAGACTCCCCATCTGGATGCAGCACTCCAGCTGGGGTCTCACCACTGCAGAGCAGAGGGGCAGAATCACTTCCCTTGCCCTGATGGCCGCACTTCTTTCAATGCAGCCCAGGATGCAGTTGGCTTTGCGGGCTGTGAGGGCACCCTGCTGGCTCATGTCCAGCTTGTCATCCACCAGTACCCCCAAGTCTCTTTCAGCAGGGCTCTGCTCAATCCTTCCATCCCCCAGCCTGCACTGAAAGCAGGGGTTGCCATGACCCAGGTGCAAGACCTTGCATTTTGCTTTGTTGAATCTCATGTTGAAGCCTGGGCCCACTGCTCCAGCCTGCCCAGGTCCCTCTGGATGACATCCCGTCCCTCAGGCGTATCAACCACACCACACAGCTTGGTGTCATCTGCAAACTTGCTGAGGGTGCACTCGATCCTGCTGTCGATGTCATCGATGAAGATATTGAAGAGTATCAGTCTCACAACAGACCCCTGAGGGACACCACTCGTCACTGATCTCCACCCAGACGTTGAGCCATTGAGCACCACT
Organism: Alectura lathami; assembly: GCA_013399715.1. Classification (NCBI taxonomy): domain Eukaryota; kingdom Metazoa; phylum Chordata; class Aves; order Galliformes; family Megapodiidae; genus Alectura; species Alectura lathami. Next base: position 154,023 of record VXAV01008072.1, on the reverse strand, counting down.
CTCTGGGTGGGATCTAGCAACCAGTTCCTCATCCATCGATGAGTCCACCCATCAAATCCATCTCTTTCCAGTTTAGAGAGAAGGATGTTATGGGACACCATGTCACAGGCCTTCGTGAAGTCCAGATAGAGACGTCAGTGGCTCTTCCCTTGTCCACCGATGCCGTTGTGCCATCGTAGAAGGCCACTAGTTTGGTCAGGCAGGACTTGCCCTTGGTGAAGCCATGATGGTTGTCTCGCACCACCTCCCTGTCTTTCATGAGCCTTAGAATTACCTAAAGTGTTTTATTAGCACTGCTTTGCCACCACTTCCACAATCACTGAAGTCATGAGGCCATCCATAGGCTAATACCTGAAAGCCTGCACAGCCTATGGGGGAATTGGTTCTTTGTACACACAAACCCCAGAAGGTCCTAGCATGGGTGAAATAAGCACTGAGGTCAAGGTGGACACTTCCATTGCTCAAACCTCTGACTCACAGTTGTTACAACAGTCATTAGGATTTAAAAGCAACTTTGTCCGACTGCCTCTTGTACAATTATGGGTTTGTGATCAGTGTATCCATAAACACAAATCAATTTGGCACAGCCCTATCGCTTCAATGCTGCCATTGAGAAAGCAATCAAAGATAGCTCATCTGTTTTATGGCCTCAACAGGAAATTGTGGTTTCACTACATTTGGGGTTTCCTTTGCTCTTTTGGACTGTAAGAAGTGTGTTTGATTTCATTTGTGCATGATGTGAATGTATATAAAGTGAAATGCTTCTATGTGTAAGCCTGACTATTTAGCAAATAAAGGAACCAGAAAATTTCCCAGTTAAGAAGGTCATTACCAAATACCAGATTTAACCACACAAAAACTTCACTGGGCTAAGAGGGGAAAATCAAATCTGTTCCATTTGGTTATCAGGACAAGACTCTTATGCATAACAGCCATTCTGATGTCTCTGGTAACTGTGAGCACGGTGAGCTAACCTTAGTAAATTAATTTCATTTGTGATTCTCTCAGTGTAGGTACCAAAAAAAGGTTTTTAAAAAAATCCCCAAATCCTTAGTACAATAATTTCTTTTAAAGCAAACTTGAAAAAAGAGATTTACATTGAAATAAAATTAATTCTTGAATGAAGGATAAAGCAGAAGAGTAGTAACAACCAAAGATACAATAACATATGCAGGCAGTGACATAACTAGGACTTGCAAACACATCTGACTAGAACATTTTTTATTTTTTTTTCAGCCCCATATTGCCTTGCTAGATTTTAACTATTTGGGCTGGAATTTTTCATACTAGATTTATGT